>JANRMT010062791.1:97884136-97906278 GCA_026402145.1 Polypterus bichir lapradei | reverse complement strand
AGATAGATAGATAGATAGATAGATAGATAGATAGATAGATAGATAGATAGATAGAGAGAGAGAGAGAGAGAGAGAGAGAGAGAGAGAACTTTATTTGACTCCAGGGAAGAAACTTTGCTCTTTACAGAAGCTCTTTAAAGAAATTAATACAGAAATAGATACATATATACAGTATACACACACTATGGTCTGAACACACCCCTGAAAATTAAATAGGAAGAAAACTTTAAAAAGAAAGAAAAGAAAACTTCTGACTTAGCATTCACTGTCACAGTGAGGCATCATGCAGACATATTGCTGCAGATTTAAAGGAGCTCCAGCAGTGTTTCTTGACAAACGTATGCTGAATAATTTGTTGGCTAAAAGTTCTCAGTGTTAGTTAGAGAGAGGATGTGCAGCGTTGTTCATAATGTTCATATTTATAATGTATTGGTATAATCTAGTGGTTAAGGCACCAGACTAAAAACTAAAAGGTTGTCATTTCCATTCTTTCCTCCAAATCCCTGTGTAATGTTAACCAAACCGACCCTTTTTAAATGTAAACAATTGTACTGTACCTAAAGTGACATATTAGTGTCTTTCCTACTAAAATATACTATACAGAATGTTTTTATATGTGTTGATAAATAGGTTAAGATGGGTCATTTTTTACATTTGACAATGACTTTCTGAAAGTGTTTTCTGTGAAAATTTGCTGTTTGCTTCTATTGTATTCTATGACACCCTCCGCCTTTATGTCACATTTGCAATTCATGTTTTGTATAAGAGAACAAGTCAGAAATTAGGTGCTCGTTTAGGGTGAAAACTAGCAGACACAATGGGTCACACAGTTTTAAGACAGGAATACATGACACTAAAGAGAAGAAACAGGGGTGGAACAAGGGACTTTAGATAAAGTTGTGGGACCAAGAATGGGTATTTTACTCCAAAGAAACATCAATAATGCTTGCCAAAATATGATCACTTTACACAACTGTAGCACTGCAGAGTGTGAAAACAGGATTTTATTAATAATCTGAACAATTCATGATTGAGGAAGTTAGATTCTGGAAATACAATTTTATTTTTATTTATTTATTTTTTTTATTTTTATTTCATCTGTTTCTTTTGCGTGTTTTAATGTTATGTTCCACTTACCTTGGAAGTTGGATGTCGGAGCTGGTAATTACATCACACCCGAGATGACCATGTCCCAGTAAAACATTCAAATATGGATGCCTCCAGGAAAACTTTTGTTGTTCTTGCTTTTTGGAATAAATAGCAGTTGATAACAATGCATTACGTAGCACTTTGCACATCCAAACACAGTAGCAACATGTACACAGATAGAAATTGGGCAGTGTTGTGCTGACAACTGATTTAAAGAGACACAAATAGACAGAAGTGCTAATAAACAGTATACTATTTCAGCTTTCACTAAAGTTCATGATATATGTCATCATTTTGGATTGACATCTAATCTGAAGTCAGACAGACTCAGAATGGACAAAACAGGCCTAAGTTTCTTAGTAGTAACTCTGACATGTGGGGGCATTCTGGTTGAAACTTCCAACTTCCCAGTTCAAATGGAATACAGCATAAGACTCAGATTAGTGTTTTTAAAATGGCAGATATGTGTATTATAAGTGCGAGGTGAGTCCAAAAATTCTCAGAATTAAAAAAAAAAAAGTACAACTTACAGCAATTCCATTTTAGCCACCATTAAAATGCTCCCCTTGAGATGGAATACATTTGTCCCAGCACCATTTCTGTTAATATTTCATGTACTCATTTTTACTTACCGTGTCTAGAGCCTCCTATAATTTTTTTCCTGGTTTTCCTTCATGAGAGCAACTTGGCTTCCTTTCAGTCTCAGTTTTAATTTTGAAAAAAGAGGTCACAGAGAGGGAGATCTAGCAGATTTGGAAGGCAGAGGGTACAAAGCAACAACCACATTGTTTTTGGTTCAAAACTCTTTGAGTGACAGGCTGTCAGGGTGCAGCGGTGTGTGCAGGAGTGTTGTCATCTTGCAAAATGGAGTTTTGCGTGTGCCACTGCTCCAGATGTTTTTTCTTAATGATTTCCTACAGATTCAACAGCAGTTCAGTGTAATGTTGCTAAATAAAAGTCTGTTTACAGAGAACAAACTCTTTACTAATAAGTTTGTTAATGTTGAAAAATACAATCACTATTCTCTTGATGTTCACTATGACCTGAAGTGCTTTTTCCAGGCTTGAAGAAATAAAAGTCACACACATGATTATAGACTAAATGTCAGAAATATGTTCTCAATGATATCAGCACAATGACACTCGGCAAACTGATTAATAAGACATACAGTACCTAGTGTCATAATTGATAACAACACCAGACTCCCATACTATTGACTAATTCTGGGAATTTTTGGGTCCCTCTTCATATTTATTTATTTCATAAGGTGTTGTTTTGCATTTTGCATGTAGGATCATGTTTTATTTTATCTACACTGGTGTATTACCTCAGGCTAAGGTAATCTGTTCTTTTCTATTTAATTGGGATATAACAGAACCACATCACCTCTCTTCCATTAGGATGTCACTCTACAGGCCTTTCCTCTTTTAGTTATCACATATATCGCTTTTACAGAATGCTTAATATTAACAGCCAAGGAGGACAGAGGACCCCACGAGCAGGCAGTGACATAGCCTTTTATATTCTGGCTGAGAGATCAGGTCAAAGGATGCTTTAGTTGGAAATGGTGATCTCTCTTTTACTTTCTCTTTTTCTCTTTCTCTGTCTCTCTCTCTCTCCCTGTGGTCTTTGTAAACCTAGGAACATTGTCACCCTTTTAAAATACATTCAAATTATTGTAACAGACTTTTACAATAATTATTTCTGTTTACAATATATGGTGCGATCTAAGCAACAAATTCAAGATAGTACTGAAGAAAAGTTGAGGTGCCAACCGGGTCACCCTATTTAATGTAGAAAACAAATCTGTTCAATAGAAGTAAAAGAAACAAGGGCTCATGGGCTCAGTAATTGAAATAAAGGCAATCACCTACAAATTGGCCTTGATACTCCAAAGGTTGGGGAGCTTCACTCTGGTTGTTGCTCTGGTCCAAACATCAACACCATTTTTCAGAATACTGTACCTAACCAAAGGCCAGCAGCTGCTTCAAGAGGTGCTCTCCTGCCAGAACATCATAGATTACTGTCTTTGAAAGGGCTGCATAAATCAAACAGAACAATATAGCTGACGTTGGCAACCTAAGTTTCAAATACTTAACACTTCTTAATAATGAAGCAGATCTGGTCTGCTTGCATTTTCATTTTGTTGCTGACGCTGCACTTTTGTCCTTAGACAGCATGTCATTATCAGTGTATCTCCAAAACTTGCCCTTTTATAGGAAAGGCTCTATTCTCATATTCAAACCTGCATTGTTCCTCCATTTTGAAAGCAAGTATGTCATTTGCCTCATGTACTGTATGTATATTTGCAGAGCTAAATATACATCTGTGTGTCACACCAAGTGGTGCTTTCTTTCATACAGTGGATTCATATATTATTTTTAGTAACTAGCATTAGTCAAAAAATGGACAGTTAAGAATTTCCCTTGGAGGTCTTCTGCTTCTGTCAATCTGAAGTTATTCTAAGCTAATTATGAGGTTCAAGTTAAATAACAAAGCCCACAAAAGCCCCCACTTTATATTGTCAAGCATACACACTAGTTAAGGTTAAATATAAAAAAAAGTCTAATTGATAACACTTCTTCCTAATGTTTGCTGTACATTTGCATGTTTCCCAGATATCCCATATTAGCATGGTTCTCTGCAACCTAGAATTCAACACTGTATTAAAAATCATTTTTGTAACTTTCAATTTATTTAAATGGTTCAAAACAACAACAGATGTACCAGACTAAGACTTTTACCTTCCTCACTAGCCCTTCAAACGCTTTCCTTCATTCCACTTCTCCCTTTGCATCCAGTCCCCCATTGCCCAGCTGTTCCTGACAGTATGATGTCATCATTGAGACAAATCGCCTGTTTCTCTGAACTTCTTGTCCTTGCCTGCATTTACTTTCCCCAAACCTTTTTCCTAAAATTTTGGTTAAATATACACAATTAAACATAACACTACTTTCCCTTATAAGCACTATAGTATAGCTATAACCTTGGTCACACATTTTATTCACTTTAAAAGCTACATCATAGCTAAATTAAGGACTCAAATTAAATATTATTATTTAATAAACTAAAAAAAGCTCAACATTTTAAACTCTATTACATGTACTATTACTTTGTACAAAGAAAACAGAAAAGATGATTTGTGTTTGTGTTAATGTCCATCAATCCCTCTTCCGAACTTGTATATCTAGAACAGGGACAATGGAGACAATCTCAGCAAGCAGCAGCCACAAGATAGAAACAATTCCAGGACAGGGCACTCATTGCAGGGTGTGTATTAATGTCTTTCAGGCAATGTCTTTATATTGTCAATGTCAATATAAAGCCTTGTTTGTGATCTGTGAGTACTAAGTGAGCCAATCAGTTTAAGAACATCCATCCAGCCATCCTTTATCCAGCCTGCTACATCCTAAATACAGGGTCACGGGGGTCTGCTGGAGCCAATCCCAGCCAACACAGGGCGCAAGGCAGGAAACAAACCCCGGGTTAGGGCGCCAGCCCACCACAGGGTTTAAGAACATTGCACATATAAAATGAAACAGGAAATGTGTTGTATGTCATTGTATTAGTATCTTAAAGGTGCTGTCATTCTGCATGGATTTATACATGAAAAGTATGTACTAAGTGAGCCTAGTGCATTAAGGATATCACCCAAAATGCTATACGATTTGAAGCAGAAAGGGAGACAGAAAAATACCTGCTATTGAATCCATTTGAGTAGCAGAGAGTTAGTAAGTGGTAATGGTGTGTGCAGACATAATCATTAATACATGTATTTATGGTTAAGAGAAAACAAATGAGTAACATGTTATAAAATCAAATGACTAAATAAGTTCATAATGTGTTTCTGTACTTGAAAGGATTTTCAAAATCTAATACTTATTCGAGTAATGTTTCATCAGAGGGTTTCATTTTTCTTGTCTACTCTTGTTTTTTTTTTTTTTGAGAAATATTTGTTCTCAACATAGTGCAACCAAAAACGGGTCCAACAGCAAACTAAGACATAAAGTCATCAAATTACAGCCTCACAGGAGCACTTTGTTGCATACATTTCTTTTATTTACAGCAAGGTTGTCCAGATTCAATCCTGTGAGGTCCCAATGGCTGCAGGCTTTCATACTAAACATGTTCTTAATTTGTGACCAGTTTCTGCTGCTTAGACCCCTTAACTGTTTTGATTTTCCTTAATTAGCTGTCAAACAATAATGAGACACAAAGTGAGCCAGCACAAGACCAGCTTTCCTGTGTCCATCATACAATATGTAAAAACAAAGGTGAAGGTCTCAGTAAGGTTGTTCTGCTCAGGTCCATAAAACATTTTGATAACTGGTTTATTTTCTATTTCATAAGACGCTTTGGAAATGTCTGTTGTGGCAGAATGAGAGCACCAGCAGGTCATGGAGGTAAATAACAGGTTTAATTAACAAAAAGAGTTGTCTCGTAAATAATGGATGGAAATAGGTTGGAATTAGCTGGTCATCCATTGGCTCAATTCACATCTCATTTTTGTTTGGCTGCCATTTAAGGAAAACAAAATCAATTCAGAGGATGGAGTCTTTAAAAACATGGCAATTAAAATGAAGGGAACAGAATTAATAGCATAAATTGGTCCCTGATGAAGAAAGAGGCAGGAAAGAAAACTAGCAGCCACTGTGGCCCTCCAGGATTAGAGTTGGATTCCAGTGATTTACAGCATTAATCCCAGTCTCCAGGTTAACAGAGGTAGGCAGAGTGAATAATCGCTGTATTTAAAGAGTGATGCTTGATTAATGGAGAGAGCTGATGAAATATTTGTGAAATGACTAAATTCAGCCCATGTTCTAACAAAATTTCATCATATCCATAATCATCCTGTTCATCTTCTTCACTATAAATTTCACTGTAGGAGTTTGACAGATTTATTTCAGTATTTGTTACAGTATTATAAACTTATTTGTGGAATAAAGTGCTTTGTGAAGGTGCATGTTTGTCACTGACTGTGATCAAGTCCTTTAGTGTCTGACTTGTTCAATGCTTTCCAGGCATGGTCAAAGTAATCATACTTTTTCACAGTAGTCAAACCCTCGCTTTTTATAATAATGGATATATACGTATATCTTAATGAAAGGTTAATTTGTTAATTTTGTTGGTTCTCTTGGTAAATTAGAAATATAATGTCCCATATTTCTGACTTCATTCTAAGTAGTTTGTTTTTCCATATATTCAGCAAATAGTTTCTACTCAATTATTTTAATTTGCCGAATTGCACTCTGCCTCTTGTATGTGCTCATTATGCTCTCTGCTCAGATACTTTTAAAGTAGGAATGTTTCCTTTTATTAAAATCAAGATACAGGCATGTAACAAGCCTGGAGTGGAGTCATGAAGTTTATGTTTTCTCAACCTAATTCTGATCAATTCAGTTTGAAAATATTCATTAGAGGAAAATACAAACCAACTCATAAAGAATAAGCAGACTATTTTGAACCAATACACTGCAATGCTAATTCACAAATTTGTTGCATTTCACCCCAATGATAAATTTTATATTCACAAATTGACTTCAGGAACTGATAATTAAAAAGTGATTCTCACAAACCTGAACAGACCTTAAGATTTCCAGACACCTGAATTAATAAAATAACTCTGGGATGTCCAGTTTTTAGTTACAGGGCCTCAAAGCTGTGCAATGGTCTGCCTGCTACTATAAGAGGTGTCCCTTCAATCTCAGCTTTTAAATCCCAGCTGAAGACTCACTACTTCAGTTTAACATATCCTGACTAGAGCTGCTGAATGACTGTTCATACTGCATCTCTGTTGTTAGTCATTAGTACTAAAATATACGTAATATGATATTTCTAAGCTGCTACTAACCCTCGACTATTCTGTATCTCTTCTCGGTATCTTCATATGGCTCTTGGTGCCACTGCTCTACTGCCAAGTTGTTTGCGTGCCATTGAAATGTCGTCTCATACAAAAAGAGTACTGTAATCATCGGGTAGAAGAGCCCTTTCATTAGACTGGCCAGCCCAGCACTGACTCTACTCAAGAATTAGCAATAGGGGAAATGTGACTTATTGGCAAATGTCTCCAGGACTGACTGTGTCCAGCTTGTCTGATTTCTTTTGTACACTCTCTTGGTGGTTCTACAATAACGTAATGGAGAGACATTATTGTTTTTTATTTATGTCAATTAGTTCCTACTTTATTTTTCATGTATTTTAACAAATATGTATCCTCATATGAGACAGATCTGTATATAGCAAGTGGAATATTCTATTCTTGCATTTTGCCTTGAGAGCTTTTGTGGTGCTGTGCGCCTGCACTTGGAAAGGAGCACAGTGCAAGGACAAAGTAGGTTGTACTATTGTATTGTATTTATGAGGTAGCAATCTAGCTCTGTGAAGAGCATTACTTGTGTTCTGTTTTGTGTATTTTATTTAACCTGTTTTTTGACACCCATAGCACGCCCAACCTACCTGGAAGATGGTCTCTCTCTGAATTACCCCTTCCCTAGATTTCCACCATTTTTTTCCCTACACGTTTTTTTGGGGGGGAGTTTTTTCTTGTCTTCTTCTGGAGTCAAGTCTGAAGGGACTGTGAAAAACCAGGGCCTATTAAAGTCCATTGAGGCATTCCTTGTATGATTTTGGGCCATGTAAGAAATACATTGTTGTTGTTAATGATAGCAGCATACTGCACATTAATTTGGACTGTGAACGTTTTTTCTGAAAATGTATTTGTTTTTCCAGTAGTATAAGTGAGTTGTTATTGCTATGTACCTTTTTTATCGTAATTACGTTCGGTATCTAAATCTTTATTTCATGGAATGTGGGGTTTGGGTTTACTTCTTTGCACCCCCTTTGTAGAGTGCATTTCTTGGTGCCATTTGTGCTTGCAGCTTTTGATTTTATTCTACTTTTTAATATTTTGTGCTGTATTGTAATTTTATTTGTTCTATAATCAGTTATGTGAGAGTGCATGCTGTAAAAATGCTTTTATTTAATATAGAGGTTAATTAGTTGAACTAAGAATTAAAAATGTAATACATTTAACTGAACTAGGAATTAATATTACCTAACTACAATTCTAAACCCACTATATTGCTTCAAAATTCTCTTTCTAATGTACAATGCCATGAATGGCTTTGTTCCCATTTACCTTACAAAGCTTATTATTTTCTGTACTGCATACCTTTTGATCACAAGACAGCTGTCTTTTTCACAATTTTGTGGATAAATAAAACTACCATAAGAGGTGAAGCCTGTAGCTACCAACATTGGAATGATGTGTCTACTCATATAAAGGCTACTCCTTTATCACAGCATACCCTTAGAAAAGCTGCTGGTGCCACAGTTCATGTCGAGTTATAGGTGCAAATTATTATTTTTTCCTAAACTGAAATTGTGACAGTGCTGCACACGGGCTAATAATAATTTTTATCTCTTCATTTTATTCTTCTCAATATACTAGTGAGGGTGCTTGATCAAGTGTCTTTCCCATGGAATGAGATATCAGAGTCAATGTGAAACACTGGAATTATATAGTGACACAACCACCATCAGACAAGCATTTGATTCCAGCTAAGCCTTGGACTCTGCCCTGCACTGTAGTCTGTTGCAGGTTATTTGGGAAAGCCTTTGGCCCTCAGTGATACAAAAAAATATATTTTCCAAAGAAGCTCCAGAGGATTTTGTCTCTAATATCATTTTTCACCTGGTGTTTTTCTTATCTTTACTTTGACATTATTTTAGCAGACTTTAGATTTCTTTATTTTTTCATACATCACATTTCAGCAGTGCATTAATTTTTATTTGCCTTGATTTATATACTTATAGATTATATATTGTCAGGGATGCCAGGGGCGATGACCCAGCTGGGACACCTTGAGGGACCGGAAGAGGGCGTGTGCCCACCTTGGATCACATGGGGGCTGCCACCCTGGTTGCTTTGGGGGCCACGGGTTGAGGGCTTGGAAGCCCAACCCTGTAGGGGCCCGTGGTCACCGCCAGGGGGTGCCCCAATGCCTTGGGAACCCTGGACCTCAGCACTTCCGCCACACCAGGAAGTGCTGGGGGGGGGGGGGGGGAGAGAAGCAGGGACACCCAGAGTGCTTCTGGGAGTACAGCTGGCACTTCCGCCACACGGGGGCGTGTCGGCGGGTGATTGCCGGGGAGCACCTGGAGCATATCCGGGTGAAGATAAAAGGGGCCGCCTCCCTTCATTCGAAGCTGGAGTCGGGTGGAAGCAGGACGAAGCACGAGGAGCGAGAGTAGAGGTGGCCCGAAGAAAGGCATAGTGTGTGGCCAGGACTTCGGGGGTTTGTGTGTGCACTTTAACTTGTAAATATATTGTAAATAAACGTGTGGTGGTGGAAAAACAACATGTCTGCCTGACTGTGCCCGGGTTCCATTCACAATATATTACTCATAATGAAATTTAAAATTAGTGGTAAAGCCTTAATCATTATTCAAAACTTCAGGCACATCTGCCTGTAACTAACTACTTTATCAGTTGAAAGCTACACTATCTATCTTATTCCAAAATAAAGCATTATTAAACTAGCTTGGAAAGAACAAGATAGTAGTTTTAAAAATGGTGAGCTCAAGCAGAGGTAGGGACAAATTCCTACACAGAACAAGAAAAGATAAGAGAGGCAAAAGGAGGATGCAAATATGGCACTTTAAGGGTTTTTTTGAAAGATATATTGTAAAAACCAGGCATGAAGAACAAATGGACACGTAACGATAAGCGAAACAATTTGTGAGAAACTGAATCTTGGAAAAACTCAGTGTTTCAATTTGTACAATGTTTTAAAATGAATGCCATTTTGTATTTATTGAAATTCATGCCACTGACACAAGAAAAAAAGTGTTTAGCTCCTATCTGGCGGAGTGTACATGCATGAATTCTCCATGCATCTCCCTGTCATTTAGAATTCTTTCTTCACACAGGAATCCTGCCCCTGTTGTCCCATAATAACCCCCCCTCCCCCCACTCACCCCATTAGTATGTATGTATTGCAAAGCTATAAATTTTTAGTATTGCTGTTTCACTGTTTTGTACACGTGATTCTATTTTTTGAGAAGGGCACTATTTGTCTGGCAGCCTAGTCCCAAACTCAAAGGCCAGGCTTATTGGCTCCACAGGCCAAGAATGAAGTAATGACTTTTAAATAACAAAATATACACAAAACTGTCTAATTATAAAAAAAGTAGGGTTTGGATACTCATGATTAAAATAATTAAATATTCTACTATTTTAAAATATATGTTTAAAGTTCTAAGTACAAATACATGTACATTTATATTTAACTTGGCCTTGTATACTTCCTTATTGTTATTTATTTTTATTAAGTTGAGGATTTCCTATAAACGCTTTAATAATACATTACATAACTGAGGATAGGTTGTGGTAGTGAAGTACCAAATTTAGGTTTATAAAG
This sequence comes from Polypterus bichir lapradei, assembly GCA_026402145.1. Taxonomy (NCBI): domain Eukaryota; kingdom Metazoa; phylum Chordata; class Cladistia; order Polypteriformes; family Polypteridae; genus Polypterus; species Polypterus bichir. Next base: position 97,895,707 of record JANRMT010062791.1, on the reverse strand, counting down.
ATGCACAGAACTAAATGCTGAATGGTTGGCCAGGTTCAATGCACTTGAAATGTCAGCTCATTGCTATTTACTACTGTGTTGGCTCAAGTGGTTGAAGCATTAGTTGTATCAACTTTAAATGACTAGTGAGGGTGCCATGAGAAAAACCTAAATATGGTGAACTTTTACTTCTGTATACTGTATATTTATTTATATCCCTCCTTCCCCATTGACATTGATGCATTCTGCAAACTTAACATGAATTTCTGTGATATTGGTGAACTCATGGCAAAGTGAACTCTGCAAGGCTTGCTCATCCCTAGTCATTGACCTCACAAAAATAAAGGCAATGATAATTTCAAGAGATCTCACACTTCACAAATTTCTGTGGAGGGCAAAGAGCTACAATAACTCAAAACTTCAAAAATTCTTGACTGATAATAAACTAATCAACAACCAGATTTCTTCTTGTAGTCAAATATAAAAAGCTCTTAATTATCCTTTTATCAATAAGACAGGAACCAGCCCAGAGAGCCCAATTCCCTGTATGCATTTTTTTATGTACCTGCCTATATTAACACAATGAACACTCCAATAAATTGCAAGCTATGCAAATATGCTTAAATGAAGAGATCAGAAACAAAATTTTAAAAAGTCATAGAATTAAACTATACAGGCAGGAGCAGTAAATAATGCCACCTGAACACTTCCAACTCCATCCTTATATCCCTTCTAGGCATGAGATGAAACATCTGTTCCACATCCATTAAAAATTGCAATACAAACTTCACAACCCAATACTCTCACAATATAGTGCATCCATTTAACAAAAGACAAAATAATAATGAATAATATATACTATTCTTGGAAAACTTAAAATGATTAAATTGAAAAAAAAAACCCACAAAAATATTAACTAAAAACAGCAAATGTTTGCTGCTTCTGTTTTTGACGTAAACACCCCAACCACATTTTTTTGTTGATTTCTGTGATTGTGAAATTGAATACAAAACTAAAGTTGGCTGTTTCAAACATCCTGCATGCTTCTGTATTTCTGTGCACTCTTGGCACTTTCAAGCTCTGTCCTGTAAACCCTAACCCTAACCCTAACCCTAAACACACACGGTGCAAACTTAAGAGACATTTGACTAACATTGTTACTGTGCCTGACACTTTAATAGCATTCCCAAAACTAACACAATTTTACAAAATGACAAATCCATATATACACAATATCCATCCATCCATTTTCCAACCCGCTGAATCCGAACACAGGGTCACGGGGGTCTGCTGGAGCCAATCCCAGCCAACACAGGGCACAAGGCAGGAACCAATCCTGGGCAGGGTGCCAACCCACCGCAGGACACACACAAACACACCCACACACCAAGCACACACTTGGACCAATTTAGAATCACCAATGTACCTAACCTGCATGTCTTTGGACTGTGGGAGGAAACCGGAGCGCCCGGAGGAAACCCACGCAGACACGGGGAGAACATGCAAATTCCACGAAGGGAGGACCCGGGTCTCCTAACTGCGAGGCAGCAGTGCTACCACTGCACCACCATGCCGCCATAATAATAATAATAATAATAATAAATGATAAATGATAAACAGAATCCAAGGCAATCTAAATTCTAAAAGCTAGTTTTTCTTGTTTTCTCTCTCCAGATGCTCCTGAAATAAGTCTTTGACCTCATTCTTGCTTAGTTCAACCACTTAGATCACTTCTGTAAATTAATGGAATTAAATAACATATATACTTTGAGCTATTTTTTGCCTTAATCTCTTTATTCTTTTTCAGTTTGGGTTATCTAATCTTGCACACATCTACACTCTGTCTTGATTTCTTAATAAACCTTTCATATTAGGTATTGTAAAATAAAACAGGTGACCTTGGAGAACAATACACACAAAGACATTTATAACACCCCTTACTGGAATACCACTGAGGTACAGGTTCAGAGGCGTGACATTATACTGCCCATTATGAAGCAAGTTTCTGGTGTTCTGCTTGCCAAATGAAGCCATTTCATTTACAATCCACATGCCCTTCAGTCAGTGAGTGCTAAAAATATGCCTGGTAAACAACTGCATAAATATTCAGATGTCTTTAGTCTGCTGGAGAGGAAGCTCACTAAAATAATTGGACTACTGCTCACAGAAAATCAAACTGGTCCAATCATTAAAATCATTAAAATATACAGTAATTGCAGCTAAGAAAGCATACATTTACAAAATCAAGTAACCATTTCAAAATTGTGTATCATTTTGAATGATCCATCCATTTTTAAACTTGCTTATCCAGGTCATGGTATCAAGGAGCTGATATGTGTAATGGTGGGAAGTTGGAAGCCAGCCACCTTATGCTCACCATCCTTATGCCAACCCCGATATTGATTCACACTGGACCAATTCAGAACTGTCAAAACTAAACTAACTTGCACTCCTTCCTTTTTCAAGATGTGGTGAGAAATTCATATGCTGTATATATATTTGTATATATCTAGACTTGTAAAAATATCCTGAAAATTGACTAATTCTAGTGTTTGACTAAATAACAAATTCTACACCTAAACAACTGTTCTTAGTTTTATTTCAAAACACTGAAACTCAAAATTAGCCTTTAAGTTTGACACTGTCTTATCTTAGAATACAAAATAAGAAAAAAAATTAAACAAGTTGTCTGCATAAGTATTCAATCCTGACATTTTCAATTTCTGTAGACCAACTGGTTGCAGCAGTAACAGCTTTAAATCTTTTGGGGAAGATTAACAGCTTTAAATCTTTTGGGGCGTTGCACACAGTTTGAGAACCATTTTGGTCCATTCTTCCAGGCTAATTTTCTCCAGGTTGTTCATGTTAGTTGGACAATGCTTGTACACCATAATATTCAAAAACTACCACAGAGTGACAATCAAATTGAGATTTGGGCTTTGACTGGGCCGTGATAGGACATTCCACCTGTTGTCCTTAAGTCAGTCAGAGATTAGTTTGGCCTTGTGTTTGGGGATCATTGTCTGCTGAAAGATACCTATTGAGAAAGTTTCTGAATTTGTAATACTAAAGTAGGTGCTCTGGAATTATTTTCTTATATTATTCACTGTGTGTTCTTCCTTTTGTTTTAATCAGATGTCCAGTCTCTACTGTTGAAATGCTAACACCACCACACATTATTGTAAAAATGTGTGAAGGGTTATATTTGAACTACATTCAATATATTTATTTAAACTTCAGTCAAACTCTATCTTGATCTTACCTGATCACAAACCCTTTTCCCAGATGTCAAGAGGGTCACATTTCATACTTTTGTGGCCAACTCTATTCATATTTTCATACAGTTCTTTTTTAATGATGGTTTCTTTGGTACCATACTCTTGTGTAAGCCACTATTACTCAAGGTTCTTTATGTGAATGACTGGTGCTGTTAAGTTGAATCTTGGCAAATGAACTCTGTCTGCTTCAAGGTAATTGTTGGCATCTCTATGGCTGCTTACTCAAGTCTCCTTCTTGCTTGGTGATTTGATGTAGCTCCCCCTTCCTGAGAATTGAACCAACAGTGGTCACTGAGACATCCAAACACATGAATATTATTTTAGGCTCTTTTCCTAATTTATTTTTTTGTGGTTGTATTATTTAACTTATAAATGATGTGGAATACTCTTTAGTCTTCAGTTTCAATAATGCCCTTCAGATTCAGAGCTTGAATAATGATTCTTTAACTGCATTCTTTTAATCCAGAAAATGTGGCAGTTATTTAATGATTCACTAGTGGTGGTCAAGGCAATTGTCTTAAACTTAGAGCTCCACAACACTGGGATTGAATAATTATGTAGACAGCAGAGTTCCTTTATTTTTTTTTTTCTTTTAGTTCTTATGACTTTTTACTTAAATCAATATATAAAAAAAGAATTCTGAATTTTAATATTGTATGAAACACAAATTCAATGTGTTCCTTAATTCAGCCCCCTAAAATGTGAAGAGGAGGGTTATGGGGGAATTGGTAGATGTTAAATATTTCACTATTTCCTAAATTTTGAAGTGAATTTCTTTAAGAAAAATCATTCTAAATGTCCACTGATTGAGAGACTTGACCTTTGCATCTGTGCGCGTTATTATGAATGTACAGTAGATTTGATGTTGCATATACCGTAAGCATGTGTTTAAAAAGTGTAAGCATAGCCAGGTAACAGGTTCCTGGTCACCATACAGTGGTTGGAGCTGTTGCTGCTTCACAGGTCCTACAGACCTTGCTGGATTTCCAATCAAAGTCCACGTGGAGTTACCACGTTCTTCTCCTTTTAGAGTGTATCCGGATACACCGGTTTGACATCTTCTTTCCAAAGACACCCGTTAGCAATAAATGTGGCTCCTGTAAAGAACAGGACATTAGCTTGCACTAAAATGCGGTTTCATGGCCCATCCACAAGTTGTAGGTTAACAAAGGATGGATGGATGTTCACGATCTACAGTCGTTTGGATACTGACAGGTAAACCTTCAGGATACAAGCTGTAATCCCGATCACCAGTCGAACTTTCCGTAGAACAGCGAATATACATGAAAATCTACAAATTAACAATACACTTTGACGAATGATAAAAAAGTGTCACAATTTATTTTATTTTTAGAGTTTCATTTAAATAGTTTCATCGTTGTAAATAAATAAGAAAGGTGTTTTATATCCAGTTAACCGATTTCGTTATGTTTGCTGGGATAAGCTTAAGTCGAAAACCGTACTATTTACTAAATTCATTATAGCTGTTTGGGATGTCTGTGATTTAACACTAGATAAGAATTTATATTTGGAGAGTACCAGGTACATATTTCTAACTTGCAATATGAAAAAGGAATATTACGAAAGAATTATTCTTCATTAAAATGACCCATGTTTGCGAAACAAATTTGACGCCTTCGGTTAACTTCTAAACAAGAACTGTTGCTGTCTAAGAATTACACACTGTCCAAATCCAACCGTAACTTCCGATAGATTGTTAGCTTACTGTCTGTAACCTCACAAGAATGGGGTCATTACGGTCCTGCTTAGTAAACTCACTGTAACTTAATAGCCCAGTGCGCCTCAGATGATGGCTCGGGGTTCCTAAAGATCTTCATCTGGCCTTTTGTCTGTTTGTCAGGATAAACTTGAACCTGACCTTGACATTTATCTTTCACGGTACATTTTGTTTTACGCCTCGCTAAAGTTTTCGTCATTTCCCTTGGCTGTTCTGTGAATAAATCAATGAATATTGGTGTTTATAGTTTTTGTTTTAGGGTTCATAATAATAATAATACAGATCAATACATATAATAGATAAGCCATTAAGATCGTTTAAAATCGTTTCATTCTGCACAGCAGTTCTTCTCATTAACAAATGTGATCGTAGATTTATTGGTTATTTCACTGGAGCCTGCTTAAAAAAAACGTAACTATTAAAAATTTTGAAAACTGTAAAACCATGCTTAATTAAGATAACTCAAATAAACGGTGAGACGGACCTTCCTGGGCAACTCGAGCAAGGCGGTGCTCAACGCTGTCCGTAAGGCGCGAGCTGGACTGACATATTACTTCACTCAGGACATTTCCCGTGCCTTGGACTTCTTGTTAAACATCGCCCAGATGTATTGCATCATTTTTCAATGAAGACTATTGAAGCATTCAGTCTGGCAAAGATAACATAAACCGTAAATGCTTAAACAGGCGACACACACTTTTCTCACGTAAATATTAGAAGAGGTGGATGATTTTTTTTTTTCTTTGTGTCCTTGAAGGTAACTTTTTTTGTCTTCTTTAAATACTATGCATTTTGATGTGTACGTAATCTTATACAACATCCTGAGGTGTATACAAATTAGAAACCATCCGTACAAATATCAAGAACTGAAAAATAAACGTCGGAAAATGTTCACTCTTTGTGTAATATTGTTTATAACTAGTAATTCGATCATTTTGATGGCCGCCGACTTGGATCAACAGCGAATGATGGGTCAGAATGTAGTAGCAATCGTAAAAAATATACAATGATAAATATAGATCCTTCCAGTATGAAGCATTCTAGGGGTACGTTGCCTTGAGTTTCCTTCGAGCTACTTGCTGCTAATGACGCTACATAAAAACTGATTGATTGTTTGATTGATTGATTGATTGATTGATTGATTGGATAATCCCACTTTGTATTGCAGCCCCATGTTATCAACGTATCTGCCACTGCTGTATAACATTTTAATGACGCTAGTATTTCAAAATCATCGCAAGATTCTAAAGAAAATAGGAAGGTCCTCAGTCTTAGAGTATCATTACTGTTTTATTTTTCAAACCTATATTACGGTTTTGCGTGTTTGAAGCACCGTATTCGTTTATCCTTGCAGTTATATTTTGCGTTGGAATGTTTGATCCGAACTACATTTAACAGAAAAGTCGCCTCTGTCTGAATCTTTAATCCAACTACCTTAACGTCTGCCAGCCCACCAGCAGAGCTGGTACACAAACTCGAGCTACTGTTTGGCCCTGCTCAGTGCGACGTGGCGACGACGTCTCAGCACCTGTAACGGGTTCATCCGTCCATCCACCTATTACAGTAGGCTACTTGAGAATTTAGTACATACTGCGCCAGGTACAGTTGTATATATTAAATTGTCCTGGAAACTGACACTGGATTTAAAGAGCCAACTGAGGCACCACTTTTAAAAAATGATTGAAAATAAGCACCTTTAAAGAAATTAACATTTACCGATGTATCGGTTTACGGATTTCTGCTCTTGTTTAATTGTATTTGGGTAGACTAATGAATAGCACAAAAAAGTTGCCAATGCAGACTTTTCTAGTAATTGAAGGAATGTGACGTGGGTGAACGTAAATGCAGTTTGAGCTATAAGGTACTTTTGATATTGCACTAAAACCAAAACACAACCAGGTTTGTATGAACGTTTATTAAAAAAAAACAGACAACGTATTTGACTTGAGAAAAAGACAGTTTAGTTTACAAAGCCCATCATAAACAAACGTTTTCCACATGTACTTCTAAACAAACTTTCAGCTACATAGAATTGCGTGCTTAAAATAACCATGCTCTTCGCGTGTACCTAATTTACAAAGATCAAACTATTGCCTCAGGTAAGTAAAAAGGCGCAACAGACCAACATTTATTGCATGATTCTTGTTAACTGAATATTCCGACAGCCTCAAGAGGAAGTAAGCAAAGGCTGCGACCGTTAATTCAAAAATTACGTTAAAAATAGGTGGTTTAAGAGCGGCGCCCTGACCAAACGAATTCAGGGACACCCCCGGTTAATATCAAATGTAAGATGTCGTAACCGGCTTTCTGGATAAAAGGCACACTTTTGGAAAGGAAATGAACACGCTTTTGGATTGGATTGTAGGCTATTGCAAAACCGATTCTACTTTGATAGCCAATAAAATATTTCAATACTTAGTAGAACTAAGATGTTGCACACGGGCTTCATTTAAAACACAGTAATTGGACACTTCACATCTGAATGCAAATAATTAGAAATGCAAACGCCTTCAGTTTTATATGAAGTAGAATTCAAGTAGGCTTTCGATTTCTTCAGAAAAGGTCTTAAGTTATTGAAATGAATACCGCGCTTACAGCTTTCTTTTTACATGTACTGCACATCGAAACACAATTCACGAATGGAAACATATACCACTGTTTTAATAAAATTCGAGTTTATAAATATATAATACAATCAAAAATAAGATATTTTAGCGTAATTAATTGTTGCAGAGGCACTTTCCCAACTCTTTCTTTACAGCTTCGGGGTTCTCCTTTGCTTAAACACATAAATAATGCTTTCATTTGATTACATCGAGTCTATAAATAATTGTCAAGTATAACCTGGAAGTCATTTATTTATCTAATGTCCATTGTTCTTGCTTGATTCCTGATCACTTTGATCGTCGGTGTAACAAACATCAACATCGCTGTCGTTGCTGTTGTCGCTTTTTTGTTCCTGATCTTGAAAAATGTTTTCCATTTTATCGTCCATCTTTTTAATGGACTGCCCCGGGTGTCTAGATTTCACATGCCGCTCGAGGTCTCTCCGACGAACTAAGACTTTGCCGCAGAATTCACAACGATACGGGGTGTTTCCTTCCGCGTGGAGGCGGATATGTTTGTTAAGGTTGCTGGGATCCCCAAAAGGCCGGAAGCACACTTTGCACTTTAAAGGCTTGTAACCAGTATGAGTTCGCATGTGTATTTTCAAGCCGTATTTGCGAGAGTACAGTTTTCCGCAATACAGACAGAGGTGCCCCTTTTTGGGCTTGCCAGAGCTTGAGGTTGCGCTGGGCATAGCATCGAGTCGTGCCCGGTTTTTCTCAACTGCTATTTCAGACAGCTGCTGTGTGTGCATGGCGATCTCTCTGTCTATGTTCGTGATTGAGCTCAGGTCTGGGTTAAGTGCAGGAGTTCCAAAGTAGGACACCGAATCTGGGTACTTGATTAAATTGCTGAAGTGAAACTTAAGGGGGTAGTATGGGGAACTGTAGAGCAGCTCCCCGTTATAGACCGTGAAGGGCATAATGGGGATGTTACATTCTCCACTGTACGGTTTGACTCCATCAAACTGGGGAATCGAGAACCTCTCAAAATGCAAACCGGATGAAATCTGCGAGTAGCGAGATGGAGACAGCCCCGAGGGCAGCCGGCTATCAACGTGTTTAAATGCCGACGTCTCCTCAAAATGTGGAAAAACAGGAAAGCCCCTGATAGAATTGTTGCAGGGCAAAACTGGCGACGAGGCCTCAATGGGGTGGACACATTTAGATGTGTGGTTGCCCGCTATGGTATCAGTCACTGAGCGCGATGTCTTAATGTTTCCCAGAAGTTTACTAAATCCAAGACCATTCGGCTTGACATTATTGTCATCTCTGGGTAAGTCCGATGGAGGGACCTTGGATAGCCCCGTAGGCTTAAAAGCTGAGCGGATTCCAGGATGGAACCCCATTGTGTTCAGCACTGACGAAGCACCTCCGCCCAAACCAAGGAGATGACTAGGGTTTCTTGCAGAGCTCACACTCATGTCTAATGCCCTGTCCTGTTCTTCTGGTCCAGACGTTTTCTTAATTATTCCGGATTTGCTTAAAAACGGCGATGACGATGCTGTCCTCTTGCCATGGTCGACTGTTGCAGAGTTCTGGTTATGGCCGTTTCTTAAATGACCGACTGTGTTTATGTCCGTTGATTTGGGAGATCGACTGTAGCTTTCGGTGTTTCGGCTCGGCTCGTTAGCTAGATAGCCTCGGCCATTCGTCAGTGAGCACTGAAAGTGAATGTGTGCCTTCAGAGTATTGGGATACTTGAATATTCTCCAACAGTACCAACAGATGTACCTTTCTTCACCTAAAAATGAATAAAAGATAAAACGAGTTACGCAAAATGATATCTTTTAATTCTCAGACATGGGCATTTCTGTGTGCAAGTACATTTGGCTTTGGAAAGTATTCAGCCATTTATACCAGATTCCATTGCATTTAATAGTAACATTTTGCCATATAGTCTGCTACAAGACTTGCTTTTCGGTAAGTTTTTGCCATCTTTGGTACTGTTAAAACTAAGATAAATTTTATACACTGGTTTGTGATTCCAATTAAAATAATATATGAAGTTATATAAGTAAAACATTTCTAAAGGTCTAAGTGATAACAGATGTAAATCTCTAAATGACCTTTTTTCTCAGAAAATGTCATTTTATGGCATAATAATCCCTCTAAAAGTATTAAAAGCACGCATATAATAATTTTTATCTATCTATCTATCTATCTATCTATCTATCTATATATATATATATATATATATATATATATATATATATATATATATATATATATATATATATTTTGAATACGTCCCAGTTAAAATGATGCTAAAATAATCGGTATCCTCTCTTCAGATATCAGTTTCTCGCCTCTGGATGATCTATCATGGCCGCAGTTAAACGTGCTGCAACCCAACGGTCTCGTTATTCATCTATCCACCGTTTTATCACAGGTTCACAGCGAGTACAGTCTACCCTTGCAACGCTTGGAACATCCGAAAGCACTCGTGTTGTGACAGTTTAAAATCGCTTTTAACCAAATATAACAAAGGGTGTATTAAAATGTATTGAAAAGAGTCGTCAAGACCGGTGACAAAGAGTGCAGGGCTTGCGATTGAACCCAGATCCCTGCCAGTATGAGACCTCACTGCCCTTGTTATTGTGTATCTGTTAATGCATCGTATATACCGTGCGTGTTTGTACGTTAAGCACTGGTCTAGAAATCCACAAATGAGCAAGGCCAATCTGGCCCAGAGCAGCAGTCCATTGATGCACTATTGCTTTTCCGTGGAAGTGATAACAGCTGTTGCTTGAAATCGCAGGGCACTGAAGACAATGCAGTTGGCCCATCTGTTGATGGGAAAGAATAGGAAGCGTATGTCAAGGATCCCAGCTATACTGGCCCAAGAACAGTATTTATAGCAAAGAAAACTCGTTACAAATCCATGCAATATACGCGCTATATAAGCATTACCATTCATTAAATAACAATACCCTTTGTGACATTAAGTTACCGTAAAACACGCTTCTAATTTATGAGTTTGAAATCAAGTGAATTACAAAACATTAATTGCAAATTAGCTTTTTATACGTATTTATTCGGTTTTCTACTACGGCTACATAACTGACAAGTATTAATAGACTAAGCATTTGTCTTATGAGCAATTTCGATTAGTCCACCGAATAGCAGATCCTTCAATTTAATTTTATTACGTTATCAGCATCCTAGTAGTAGGATAGTCCCGCTGAGAATGCGAAAAAAACGCACCTAGTAAGCATTCCAAAGTATTACATGTAGCGGCTTCAATTTTACAAGGAGAATAAAGACAGCTTTAAGCGTTTTAACAAGTTGGCGAGTTACGGTGTCCATAATAGAAAGCTACTGAAAGCTCTGCTAGTAAAGCCGAAAGTGAACTTTTTTTTTTACTTATTGCCATTAGGGGAGTGTCTGGTAAATCCTTCATATAGATCCTTTAGAAGCTTTAACTAGTATTCTTTTCTGTAATCCTATTAACCTAAAATTTCCCCGTATTAGTGTCACGTAACTAAGTAGGATTCTAGCTAGAAATCCTTTATTTTTCTCCACCCTTTAGTCACTTTAGCAAATGATTTGCCCTTTCACCGACGTATCTGAACAGAGCGTTTTAACGCAATTAAATCATTATTTAAAAAAATATTTACATAACATGCTGTATACGCCGAATCCCTCAATAATCGATTATTTAATATCACTCTGTAACGTTTGATTTAGGTCTGGGCGCTCAAAAAACATAACAGAGTGTGTTATGTTAAAATACTATTTTTTAATGATTAACGCTAGTTAACGTAATCAGCATTTAAGCAATCATTAAATAAGCGAAGCGCGTTTGAGATCGATGAGAAACTGACATTAAATTAGCTAAATAAATGTACAGCAATTCATAATGTCATTAATTATTATTTCTTTTCACTTTTTCTCAAAATTATGAAAACTAATCCCCATTATTACATACTAATATATATATATATATATATATATATATATATATATA
>JANRMT010062791.1:97732148-97862582 GCA_026402145.1 Polypterus bichir lapradei | reverse complement strand
AAAGAAAGAAAGAAAGAAAGAAAGAAAGAAAGAAAGAAAGAAAGAAAGAAAACTAAATAAGAAAAGGAAATAATAAAAGACATACCTATAATAGTAAACAAGCATAAATCAATACACACATAACACAGATCTACAAGTAATCATTAAAGCAGAGTTCTTGTTTATAGATTTGTTTACAAGTAGCCAATGACACATCAGATGTTATGGTCAGATGGCCTGGGAGAACAGAAAAAGTCTCCAGAGACAAGATGTTGGAGAATGCAGTGGTTCCAAGTCCAAAAATCTGAATAAAATTGCCTGCTGTTGGTATTTTTTTATGGCTGGAGCATGGACCCAGTAAGTGACTCTGCATGATTAAACTGGTGTTTTGTGGATTAGAATCCTATCCACTAAATCACACGTTCCACCTGTGATAAACTACAGCATAATCAAGAGCACAGTCGCTCAAGACACTGATGATGCACATCCAGTCCTGACTCAGTGCACATGGAGATCGCTAGCTTCTTCTTACTTTCTAAAGAGATACGTGATAGATTGATTTCACACTTTTGACTGCTGAAGTAAGTTGGAGAGTTGGTGAGTAAATCATAGATTCCCATTCTGCTTTGAATTTTAATGCTGTCAGGGTTTGGCACCAGTCTGTCGCAGCGTGAAGAAGTAACCTATAAACAGTCCAATATATATTTTTACGTAAATGCTGAGGCTTATGGAATGGCTGAACTTGTAACTATTACTTCAACTGTTGCTTAATTAAAATGAGTTAACACTGTCGTTAGATTCTGATTATTAGTTCATTCGCTAACAGAACAAATAAAATTACTTGTCTTATCGCCTTTGTCAAATGTGCTGAAAGATTCTGTTCTACTTAACAGTTGCAATTCTTTTTATTATTACATTCTCATTAAAACTTAATACAGCTAAGTGTAAATGTTTTGCCAGTTGTAATTTATGCAACGACCTGCAATTGTAATCCAAGTTTTCTGAATGTTCAAAGAATTTCATTTCTTTAAATTGCGATTGGATTATTTAATACTTACAGATAAAGCAAATCTACCCATCCATCCATTTCATGTACTCGAATAATTCCTATAGAATATCGGGCGCAAAGCAGCAGTCAGCTCAGGTTAGGCACCAGTTCATCTCAGGGTGCAGTCATGGACATACACTCTTACACATACCTGGCCAATTTTAAATCTTCAAATGACCTAACTTCCACGCCTTTGAGATGCAGAAGACGAACCCAAGTCCCCAAAGAAAAATCCATGCAGCAAATACTTTGGAAAATTTCAAAATGACATTATTGCAATAGAGCAGAATAGACACCGGTGTCCAAGTCCCAGCTGCTCTCAATGTTGAGTTTGCATGTTCTCCCCTTTTGTAGGTATGTTTCCTCCATGTGAGGAGCTCCTGTTTCATCCCACTGTCCAAACACATGCAGGTTAGGTGGAATGACAATACTAAGTTGGCCGTAGTATGTGTCTGTGTGTTCGCCTTGCAATGGAATGGCACCCTGTCCGGGGTTTGTTGCTGACTTGCACTGGAAGACTCAAGCTGGCCCACTACCTTGATCTGGATAAGCCGGTTTGGAAAATGGATACGTATAGGAATTCAGAGTTAATACTGAGATTTACACGAGTTGAGTGTGTAAGTGTGGAGTGACACTGTATTTTACTTAATTCTTCTAAACTGGAACTTATGTTTATCTTTTTATCATTCACTTAAATTTTCATTCCGTTTGTCTGTTAGGATTAAAAATGTCTTGGATAGATAAATATAATAAATCCATTAAATGTATGCAAACGTACATTGTAAAAAGGTTGAATTTAAATTTACAGTAAATTACTGGCTACACAAATTGCAATACATTCACAGTGATTTACTATATATATTATACAGTATTAATCTATATTACAACAAAAATAAAATACAATACAGTGACTTCACAGTAAACTGGGCCAGAAAATTAATGTGATGTAGCAGTATGCTGCTGTTGAACTACAGTAATGTCCTGATTTTTTATATATTAAGTGTAATAGCACTGCATTTTATCAACTAGTAAAGTACTGTAAATTTACTAAAATATTTTTAGCTAAAAGATGTTCTGAAACAAATATGTTTGTAACAGTTGATTGGCTATCAGTTCAGCTAATAATTATTTTGCTGTCAATCTTACCGTTCATCTTTTTTATCCTTTGATATAATTTCAGTGTGTAGTAGAATTATTTCATGTCGACTAGTGGAAAATAAAAGTTTGCTTGTGCTACAGGTTCGCCAGTTTACCAAAAAAAACAAAACATAAATCAGGTTCCATATTCACAAAAAACATTCACCACACACAGAGAAAATGAGTTTGTTAGCCATATCTAGGTTCCTGCTTCACAGTGCAAAGGTGTGGGAGTTGTCAGAAACAATTTACAGCGGTGCTGCAAAGGGGGTGTTCCTTATGCAAATATACTAACTTTATGCAAATTTAGTTCCTGTGCCATTGTGAATATTTACGGCAACAATTATTCATTGAAAAAATATACAGTTTAGACACTGCTTAAATGTAAATTTACATGCTTTTATCTATTTAAAATCATTATTTTAGCCATTTATTGCATTACATTTTTTGACTGTGAAAATACACAGTTATGGCAATGTGTTTTACAACATTTTTGTTACAGCGTTTCACATTCTTTTCCTCCAAAATTTACATCATGATGAGTTTTGAAGGTAAAGTCCTTCTCTTGTCCACCTCACTATCTGTTAACTTATTACTTGTGTCTGTGATTCTCTGTATGAATGAAAACGTTCTTTCAAACAAGTTTCTCTCAGCCCCTTTAGTGAGGATTTTCCTTTTAACTGTCATCTTACCACGCATTTAAGTGAAACGCTATGAAAATGTACAAACTAAGAATATCCCACAATGCAATGCAGACTAGTCTAAAAACAATTTCACAGTAATTTGGTGTCTTGTGACAGAATATGGCTTAGTCTGCTGTGATTGTATGATACTTTTTCAATGCATTATTTTATTTAGAAAAATTTCATGTAATTCCTGTGAAATGTTGGCAATGTCTTTACAGTGTATTGCCAACTTTATCATACCATTTTAATTCATATCATTTTGCTTGTTAGATGTAATACTAATTAACCCAATTGTTGCAATAAGAAAGTTACCTGTAAAATTAAGAAGACGTTAAAAGGAAAAGATAACTTCCTTGATCTGCTTTTTTTGTGGATCGGCAACAGTCTTAAAAGTATTCTTTTTTTATCATATAGGCAAATGACTTAACTCACAGCCAGTACATTTTTGATCTTGAATTTCCTTTATGTCCTCACTTATTTTGATGAATGATTATATTTGATAGCATGGCATGACTGGCAGTTTTCACTTAATAACAATGTTTTACTTAACAATAGTTTAACAAAAGAATAATTTTATGATTGATTTTAAAACTATTCTGTGTAGAATGTGTAAAGTGATAAGGCTAAACATCAATATAAGGCCCTTATTGAAATATAAGGGCCACAATAACACAGTAGCTACAAAAACTTTACAATGCAATGGAGTCTTCAGCACACTAAATAAGTGCTTCTGTGTTTAGGCATAATTGGGCTGTTCAAAATAAGGTACTGTAGAATTTGTGCTATCTTGGCCCAAGGTTGTGACCACATTCAGGCCATAAATGTAAACTAAAAAATTCCAGGACTGGCTTAACACCATAACTAAATGCAGGTGTCAGAAAATTGAACAGCTTACTTTGATGCTGGATGATAACGTAGCTCTCATAATGTTGCTGGTAATTGTACAGACTGCATCTTTGTTGTTAGTCTTTAGCACTAAAACATAAGTAACATGATAGTTATAATTTGTTATTAACCCTCACCTATTCTGTTTCTCTTCTCGGTACTCAAATGTGGCACTTGGTGCCACGGCTCACCTGCCAAGTTGTATTGCCTCCCTAAGGTAAAGTCATCTCTGATGGAGGATCACAGGAATCGTCTGGTACAGGGGTCCTTTCATCGGATTGGCTGGCCCAGCACTATCCTAGTTGTGGAATAGCCAATTTGGGGAGGCAGCTTGATGGCTGAGGTCTCCGGGGCTCTAAACAAATCCAAATCATATTATGGGATATCATCTACTGTTAAATTCTGCTCCATACTTGTAATTTTTTTGTTTTTATACTGTATTGAGGATTTGTTCTGTTCTGTGTATTGTATTGTATTGACCCCCTTCTTTTTGACACCCACTGCACGCCCAACCTACCTGGAAAGGTGTCTCTCTTTGAACTGCCTTTCCCAAGGTTTCTTCCATTTTTTCCCTACAAGGGTTTTTTTTGGGAGTTTTTCCTTGTCTTCTTGGAGAGTCAAGACTGGGGGGCTGTCAAGAGGCAGGGCCTGTTAAAGCCCAATGCGGCACTTCTTGTGTGATTTTGGGCTATACAAAAATAAATTGTATTGTATTGTATTGTAATTATAATATGATGACTCTTAATGACACGTATAGGGCAGTTAGCGCTGCTTCTTCACTTTTGCAGAAGATGAAAGGAATATGTCCTTTGTGAAATTCAGACTTTCTCCCTTATCAGTATTATTTATCTATTGATTGATTGATTTAATTTGTTGTTCTCTTCATGTCCATCCCAACATAGTGTATGTTGACTAATACTTAATTAAGCCTAAATGAGAATCTGCTCATGTTGTACTACTGTCCCAAACAGGGGTTTGCCTTGCACCTGATACTGGATGGATGAATATCTCAAGCTAATCCCATGCATCAAATTACATTCATTTTTTTAGTTTATTTAAATATATTTAATTCACTTTAAAAGTAATAACATTTCAAGCCATTTTTCAGAAGAATTCATGTTTTTAGAAAACCAATATTTTAATAAAATAACCTAAACCTGGAAATGGCTTAAGTTTTCATGCTGCTTTTGAGCTATTTCTTATTTGCATTTGTATGCAGTTAGAATATACATAATCAATGTTTTCAGTGTATATCAAAAATGCAAATGATATATTTGTTAAAAATTACTGTAATAGTTTATCTGTCTCATTATCAAATTAAATAAAGGAACCTTAAAATGCTTAATCAAAAGAAAAGATGTAGCTATTGCCTATGCGATTATTGGAAGAAAGTATCATGATAGATTTCTCTAGTTAGTAAACCATTCAACATGTTCTAAAACTGAAAGTACTTTAATTCTGGACAAAGTACTTTAATTCTGGACTAGATATTTTGCCATGAAACCTGGAGTTTCAGTTGATCCAAAAGTTATATTCACTTAACAGTTTGCATAACATAACAAGACATTTCCAAATTTACATAATAGAATTTGAGGTCTGTAAGGGGATGTGGGGGTGGAGCCTATGACAGCCATTTGGGACAAATATTAGAAACAAGCTCTTAGCAGGGGTTTAGTGACTTTTACAAACCTACAATTAGGTAAGAGGTAAGTTTTTGGGGATGTTGGAGGAAAACCTATAAGTACTGATAAAATACCCAAAGTCAAAGTACAGTTTCCAGTGGCTATTTCCTTGTGTTATCTTAATGTTTTCTTCATCTTTATCGTTCACGCAGCTAGGGAGTACAGGTAATATTAGGTGAATCTGTACAAGCTAAATGTTCATCACTTTCATTGTCTGCAAAATGTAACCTAATTATATAATAAAAACTTCTCTCTTTTCACTCAAAGTATTTTAGTGTCCATCACTTTTCATGATTGTGTTTTTTCACAGTTACTATGTCTTTATTTAAAGCCTAATTTTCGGAGTACTTCTTTCTTGTCATACATACCTGGAATATTATTTAAATCCACAATAATCTGAACTCTTCCATCAGAGACTTAATCATATTTTTCACAAACTTTACACATCAGTACTAGTTTTACACTGTTATTTCGGAGTTCAGGAGTTACCCCAAACCAACAGGTATACAGACAGGTGCAAATGTTTGTGAAGTACACATACAGTATACACTAGTTTTCAAAAGCAAAACATAAAAGCAAGTAAAATAAATGTAGCCAATAGTAATTCTTTCATTTTTGCACAGTGAAAACAGTGAATGAAATTGCAATTGACAATAATCCAGTAACTGTTTGCACTACTAGAAGTGTTTTTAGTATTTTGTATGTCGTCCTTTATTATTAAGTACAGCATGGATCCAAGTAGGCATAGGATGGCAGAGCTGACGATATAAGTCTTTTGTAATATAAGACACCGAAATTTGTTTGATCTTGTTTTTCACGTCTTCCTGAATGATGTTCTAAGTACATTTCAGCAATGGCTTTCTTCATTGTCACCCATGCATTTTCAATTGGATTGAGGTCTGGGGAATTGCCAGGCCATAGATCTAATAACTGATACTTGGCCAATGCCTCACTGTCTTCCTTGTGTGACAGAGTGTTCCATCCTGCTGAAATATCAGTTGTACCATCTATTGCCACCAAATTTGGGGGCTTGACCTTCAGCACTTTTAAATAAACTGGTCCTGTCATTATGGTGGTTTTGGCATTATCCAGAGGCCTGTGTGCCAGAATACTGAAGTGGTACCCCAATCAGTTGGCACCATACTGTATATTTTACATTGTAGCATTAACCATCTGGTCTCCACACATGCCCAGTGTAATTCTTAATCTGAGTGAAAGTTGCTTCACAAATACAAACACCAGGGGCCTCATGTATAAATGGTGCATACGGACAAAAATGTTGCATATGAACGTTTCCACGCTCAAATCGCGATGTATAAAACCTAAACTAGCCACGCACATTTTCACAGTAGCTCCAACCCTGGTGTATGCAAGTTCTCCGCTTGGTTTTACAAACTGGCGGCACCCAGCGTCGAAGCAGTGCTACTGTTCCTGTGTTGTTACCCTTTCTTTTTTAGATCCACATCCACACGGCTTTATCATACACACTGAAACTAACTGCATATTGTTTATTAGTTTAAGGCATCTGATTGTAATTAGCCTGTAACAATATAATGGTTCAGGGAATAGCCAAAGTATTCCAAACACCATAACTGCTTTAGCATTGTTACTCTCACTGCATCTTCTTCTTCTTCTTTCAGCTGTTCCCGTTAGGGATTGCCATATCGGATCATCTTTTTCCATATTACTCTCGCTGCACCACTCGGAGTATTTATATCACTGTATCTGAGTGGGGAATCACAGATCTACAGCAGCTGATCGGAAAGAGAATTATCGGTATATAGCATCAAGCACAGGCTGCCTCAGCCATTCTGTCTATTGAACTGTCTCACACGGCAAATGCTTCAGAGCCTTTCCTTGCGGTTCAGAAACAGTTTCATCCCAAGAACTATAAACGCACTCAATCAATCCATCAGGCGCTCCTTGTAGAACTGTTTGTACTTATAAGTACAATTACCTCACTGTAAACTTTTACTACAGTTATAATATTGCACAACCTGAGCATGTATTTACATATGTTGACGATATCATTTTTAAGATGAAATGCTGCAAAATATGTTTATTATATTATACAGACTAGCAAAATATCTGCGCTTCGCAGCGGAGAATAAGTGTGTTATAGAAGTTATGAAAAAGAAAAAGAAACATTTTAAAAATAACGTTACATTTGCTTTCCATTCGTTTGCATAAGCACAGTCCTTCACCAGCAATTATTTAATGTTAGCTCAGACCTGGCACTTAAAAGTGTCTGTCACACTTTTGCTGAGTTTGTGGCAAACACTATTATATCCCTGACCATCTCATTTTCGTTTGCATAAGCACAGTCTTTCACCAGCAATTTTTAACTTAGTTAAAAAGTGATCTTCGTCATAGGCATGACAAATGCCAGTGGCAGCGTGGCTATAAATTTAATTTAAACTTATGGTTTACACCCTGCTTTGTTTCCGCAGTAGCTGCACTTATGAATATGCTTGTATGCGTCACTCACTTCATATTCTTTTGCTGCCTTCACAATTGTGTAATGCGTTTTTTGTTCAGCACTCTTTGGAGCTCTTCCTTGCTCTCTACGTACTGCGTTCACAGTCAGTTCACATGAGCCGCTCTCTTGTGTGATCTTGCGATGTCCACAGCTTTATTTAATGTTAGCTGAGACCCAGCACTTAAAAGTTTCTCGCTACAGCAATTTTAACTCTGTTACAAAGTGATCCAAAGTCTTGTTTATACCTCGTGTCTTCGTATTTGTAATAGGCATGACAAACGCCAGCAGCAGCATGTCTATAAACTTAATTTAAACTTATGGTTTACACCGTGCTTTGTTTCCGCAGTAGCTGCACTTATGAATATGCTTGTATGCGTCACTCGCTTCATATTCTTTTGCTGCCTTCTCAATTGTGTAATGTGTTTTTTATTCAGCGCTCTTTGGAGCTCTTCCTTGTTCTCTACGTACTGCGTTCACAGTCAGTTCACGTGAGCCGCTCTCTTATGTGATCTTGCAATGTCCATGGCTTTATTTAATGTTAGCTAAAACCCGGCACTTAAATGTTTCTCTCGCACTTTTGCTGAGTTTGTGCCAAACACTAGACCATCTCATCTTCGTTTGCATAAGCACAGTCCTTCACCCGCGAATATTTACCATATATGGGTAGGCACTCAATTACGTGTGAGGCATGATGATGCGGGACGCAACTCCGCCTCACACGGCGACCGACCGTTACACGTAGAATTTCAAAATGAAACCCGCCTAACTTTTGTAAGTAAGCTGTAAGGAATGAGCCTGCCAAATTTCAGCCTTCCACCTACACGGGAAGTTGGAGAATTAGTGATGAGTCAATGAGTGAGTGAGTCAATTAGTCAGTCAGTGAAGGCTTTGCCTTTTATTAGTATAGATAAAACTTTAACTTCATTTAAATAATCTATATTGTTAATAATTAAACATGTGAGGACATGGTGCCACAGCGCTAGCGAGGAGCTGGCGCTCCGTTCACGGATTGCTCCTGCCTCGCGCTGTATTCTTGCTGGTGCTGGCGCAACACTGGAAGGATAGATGGATAGAAAACACGTATTAAGAAGATATTTCAATGTTCCTTAAAAGTTTTGAAGAATCTGTGTTCTAAGCTTACAGATGGCTTAATGTCTATTACATCAACAACAACAACATTTATTTATATAGCACATTTTTATACAAATAATGTAGCTCAAAGTGCTTTGCTGATTGTGTGGCGATTGGGTACTTGGAGAGAGAAAAGTAAGGACAGGAATTGGGGGTTAGTACTTTTGAAAGAGAGAGTACTGCTACAATAAAGTATTTCATCAAAGGTCACGAATGGCGCAGCAAGCATCTTGCGTGAGGCATGAACAATCACTGCGCCTCCGTGTTCCCATGTTTAATAACATGCTTTAACTCCTATCATCATGAAAAACTTATACATCTCAGTATTTTAATTATTCAGAGAGCTGTAATATTAAGAATGTAATGGATTCTGTGTCCTGTTGGAGGAAGAGAAAGCCTGGAAGCATGTAGTGATTCACCCACATAGAAGATCAAATACAAAACAAAGCATTTAACGTGCTACTTTAGTTACAATGGGATTTGAGAAACTAGTAAATTAAACGATTTTAAGATGAAGTTTATGATGTTCTACTTTAATGACAAAATAAACTATGTGATTAAAGTGAAAATTTTGAGATTAAAGTTGACATTTCATGCTTTTTTCCCACTGTGTGCCTTTTTTTTCTCTGCACCCTAATAAGCTTTTATATGATCTCAGATGGTGGGCAATGACTCGCCTTTTCATGGCGACTTTGATATGTGACAACTTCTTTTTTATTTCACTTTGTGACTTTGTGAACTTTGTGAGCTTTCGAGTTTCTCTGACAGGCGATGTCAGTTGATTAACTTCCTTTCCTTTTGTTATTTATACCATTTAAACCATATCCAACAAATAGTACATTTTTCCTTGCCTCCACTTGGTATTCGCTGAAATTCTTCTATTTTCCTTTGTGCTTTTGCCATTGTCTTTTCACAGAAGGCTGAGCTTAAGGGCTATTTATATTGATTTGAATATTCAAAGAGGTGTAAGTCTGGGAGGAGTTGGGGCAGGATAACCAAGCGCGTGCACATGCGTTACTTTCACGCTGACCAGGATTTATGTAGTGGAAGAACATGGAAGTTGGGGTTCGCACAGATTTATGCATCTAAATTTTTTGTGCATACGAACATTTCTGCTTTTGTGCTTACACAATGTTATAGTGTGAGTTCTATGCACGCCATTATACATGAGACCCCAGGTTTCCTGATAATTTCAGTACTTGTCTAAACATCCTTTAAAGTCTGCCACTAACTTTTTATCACATAAAAACTGCTTATTAAGGTGTTTGGGTTGTAGGCCATTACCAATGTCTAATTTCCCACTAAAAACCACTTTAATTAGAAAAATACTTGCACAAAAAATAAATGTATCCATTACTTAAATCAATACTAGTACTACAATGTAGATGTGGTGTAGATATCTTAAAATACTTCTTGCAGCAATGTACTAACTAAATTAATTTTACAATAGTAATAGCTATATTCACACTTGAAATAACATACATTTCAGTCTACCTGGTTTTTTTTTAGTCAAAAATTAATCTAATAAGTTTGTTGGTAAATAATATGATGTTTCTAACAGTAATTAACCAGAACAGCATAACAGAAATGAAACTAGCCCAAAATAGCCCAAATTAAGTTGATATTTTATTTCATTATATGATGAAAATATCAGCTGTGTGTTCACAAATTTTTACACCAGACTGACCATGACATGCATTTTTCATTTTTCCTAATCTCTAATTAAATAAATTTGTGTATAAAGACTGTTTTCCATATTATAAGCTTATGAGCTTGAAAGTTATGGGCAGATCTCTCATTCACTCTGCAAATTCCAACATCAACTCAACATTCACTTCCTCAACTCAAGCTCTACAGTAAATGATGGGACTACCCCAATATGATTCACCCTTGTAGGATCATTTAAATTATCCTTACTTCAGGAGATTCAAACGAAAGAAAGCAGTCAGCATTAGACATGATGACAATTTATTTAAAAACATGTTCACACATCCAGACTCACCTTCACCTGGCCAATTTAAAGTCTCTCAATCTAACATGCACATCTTTAAGATGTAAGAGGAAACAAATGATGCTCAGAGTAGAACTTGAAACTGGCAGGGGCACTCCGCAAGATTATTTTTAGAGAGTGACATTTGGGATTCACTCAGGTATGACAGAAGCTGGAATGGGGAATTCTCCTTTAGTTCGACTGGGTAAGATGTTTATATTCTACATTCTGAATCCAAGATCTGTTCACATCTAGTAGCTCGAAGTGAAGATGCACAACCAAAATTTCCTAAAGGTGAGACCAAAAGAAAACTATTTCCAAGGGAGATCTTGTACACTACACTCATGTAGTGATCAGATTAAAGTTGAACCCAGGTGAATAAACTATGATGTGTCAGGGTTAATCTCTGCAACATTATGTCCATACTCTTTAATATCAGACTTTATGTGATATTCTGAATATTATACAAGTTAACAAACCAAATATACCAATTGCATTGTAAGTTACTCCAATGATAGCCATTTCCTCACTTCAGTTTAACTACAAATCATAATGTTTGTTTAGTTTGGACTCACTATAGGATCCTGAGCAAACCTGTTTAACCTGCTTTTTGCTCCAGTCAAAAATAAATATTTTAAATCTACATAATTTACTTTAATAGTCTGGCTAAAGGAATCCACCAAAAAATCTACAGATTTATAGTTTTGTGTTAAAGAAATACTTCATTTTACAATAACATCTTTGATGTGGATGACCAACTATATATATTTTTTGATTGTGGACTTGTGATAGTTATGTTTTATTAAAATATGAACTTAAACTGTAGATACACTGAGTTGGGCAGCAGTTCTTATTTATTTTCCTCACTAACCAGTGCTTAAATGAAATCTTAGCTTTTCACAACAGGGCTTTAAACACACTCTTAATTCAGTATACCATGCATATTCTTTTTCAATGTGAACACAAAAATTACAGATTTTTTTTTTTTTTTTTTTTTTGCTATCCTTGTAGAATAGGGCATGGAGTTTTGGATTGGTTTCCCTTTTTAACTACTTGTGTGTTTTGGTTTCATGTTCCTAAAGTCAAAGAGAATATAAGTCACAGTGAAAAATTAACTTTAGCCTGTGTATCTTAATGATGCTTAACTGACTATTCACTCTTAAAAATAAAAGTTCTTTAATGGCACTTTATGGTTCTTTATTCAGTTATATGTTTCTTTGCAGAAATACTGTTAGACAAAATGCCATTTTATTCTGGGAAGAGCTCTTTGTGCATGAAGCTGGTTCTTTGTGTTTTGAAAATCTTCCAAATAAGTAGAAAAACATCTGAAATCTTTAATGTATGGTAGGCTGCCTAGCAGGACACTAACTGATTAAGGTCTCAATAAACAAATGTTCTTCAAGAACTTTCATGTTGATGGGTCTTTTAGGAACTACAAATGGCTTCAATATGGCATCATTCTAAAGAACTCCTCTAGCACCTTTATTTTTAAGAGTGTTCAAGAGAAAAAAAGGCTATTAAATGTCAGAATGTGTTCTTTAATGACAATTATGAGGTATTTTTCAGGTTCAACACATCTCCTTCATCAATTTCAAGTTTTTATTTTACTTTAAAAAAATGATTTATTGGTTATGCTAATACTTCAAACTCTCGTCCAGCTATGTTTCACTGCCTTCTTTTTTATTTATTTTATTAAAAAGGAAAGTTAAATCCTTGTGTTGAATGTGTTGAAATTTGTGAAATAGTGTACTAAACATAATCAGAAAGTTTGTTTTTTTTTACATACAAAACTGATTTTGTAATATTTAATGCACAAAAACAATTTCAATCATTGCTGATCATTTATTGCTTCATTGCAGACATAATAAAAGTTACAGATGCCAGGTTTTCAGTTTTATCAAGTTTAATCTAGCCACTGTTGTTAGCAAAATTAATATGCAAGCGGTCTACTTTGTTAGCTCATTGCTGTCAAGAACTTTTTAATTTACTCCTCGTCACTATCATCAGCAGCACCAGAAATCCTGATGGTCCGTTCTTGGGTGTCTCTCTGCACTTTATCTTCTTCTGTTTTAACTGTTCTAAGAGGAAACAAAATCCACCATTAATTGTCCATCAGTGCATAATTTAGATTATTCTCTGGTATATGTCACCACAGAAAAATAATTGTATGTTCACGGACTACATGGTACAAAGAAATTTTGAGTTTCAGTATAAAGCTGACAGTTTCTGGTTGTCTAAACAATAACTACCTCATCATAAATAAGATTTCAGGTTTTTTTTTTTATTTTACGGTTATAATGATCACTGATCAAATCTTAAATAAATGTCATTTAACATAGGTTTATTTTTCTGATGAAATTAAATGTATTTTGAATTATTTTATATTTTATAATTTCATAGTAAATATGTTCAAATTTATTTAATCTCCCTTTAGGGTTACTTTTACCTTATGAGTACGGTTTTTCTTTCTGTCGTCTCCACTGCCTGTTCTTTGGAAATGGTTTCAATGGTGCCAACCTGAGCTTGTCCAATCACACCAATTGCACCAATCAGTCCACCCATTAGATGTATGCCTCCAACTGTTGTTGCCAGTCTTGAGTCTTCACCCTCAATCAGTTTTCTTGACAAAACAAAAGAAGATACAGCTTTTATGTGAAAGTAGTATTGAATAACACATCTTCAGAAAATTGATAAATGGATGAATATTTCTGCATGTACAGTACATATTTTCTGATGTGTTGAGTAAGTTATATTAAAAACATGTTGAACTTGTCTAATTAAAATTGCTCCAAAAAATTTTAATTGAGATTTAATCTGATGTACAACCCCCTAAACATATGACCTCTAACTAAACTGACAAACTCTTCATCGTTAACCTTCATTTTCAGCATCTGCATTTATTGTCTCTGTCTCTCCAGCAGCCTCATGAAGGAGGGCTGTAGTTAATAACTTGCGCTCAAGTTATCCCTCTTTGGCACTGAGCATATCCATTAAAGTTTAAACACCGCCCAGCCTTTGAAGACAGTAGGTGGTGTGACATAGCTGTTAAGACTTTGGATCTCCAACTCTGAGGTTATGGGTTCAAATCCTACCATTGACATTGTGTGACTGAGAGCAAGTCACTGTACCTGCTTGCGTTCCAAATGGGTAAAGAAACACAACTAAACGTATCTCAGATGTTGTAAGTTGTCTCAGATAAAGGTACCAGCCAAATAATAGTGAGGCTGGCATATAAAAATACATTTTCAGAAGATAATTGAAAACAAAATGGATTACAAACCTTTAAATGTTTCTAATTTTAGACTATTTCAAAGGAGTTTGTTATATCTCCTTCTACCTTTAATAAAACATGGAAGATACAACTTATTTAGCGAGATTGCATGGTTTTATACAGTTGTACTTTCTGTAAGCATGAGCTAGTAAACATTTTTAAAATGAACAAAATTAAATCAGTATGCCATTATATTCACACACAATCCAACTTGCAGGTCCTTTCAGTTATTGCAATTTTCTCTCTTTAGAAAAGCAAAGGAAAAAAGACACAAACAAACAAAGGGTGCTGCTACCTGTATGTGGCAATCTCAATATCGAGAGCCATTTTAATGTTTAATAGATCTTGGTATTCGCGCAAGTGTAATGCAATTTTCTCCTTGAAAGACTTCAGTTCTTCCTGCAGCTTCATTATTTTTTCCTGGAAAATGCCATAATAAGAAAAAACATCTTTCAGACAATGAATGATGCAAAGATGGTATATAGGTCGCCCGAGAACATGACAAAAGGACGTTTGATAGACATGAATTGGTGTCATACCATAAACCTACAATGATCAAGAGTGGGCGAGAAGTGTAAAAGAAGCCAACCTGTAATTCCTCGTACTCCTTTTTGTATTTTTCCTGTGCTTCCTTGATCTGTGCTTCAAGAGCAGCATTCCTCTCTTTAAGACTTTCTAGTTCTCTCTCTTTGTTTAAAATCTGTAAATACATTTTGAAAGCGGAAACAATGTCACGAAAATCTGGCTATATCAAACAGTTATAGTTGTCACCGGTGCAACAGAAAGTTAATAAGTATATTAAATATGTATTGTGTTTTATTAGAATAATAAATATGTACCTTTTTTGGCTAATGGGCACAAATGTGATAGACTTTTAAGCCGATAATCTAACCTAACACGGACATCGTTTGAACCAAAGTCCACCCAAGACTCAGGGGCCATTGAAAACTCGTTTAAAAAGTCAACACCTAGGCAAATAGCCTTAATGATTAATATTGAGAACAGATTACTTACATCTCGTTTGCAGCCCGCAATTTCTTCCCTCGTGTGTCTCACGTTCTCTACATGCTTTGTAGAGGCTCCGTTCAAGTCTACGAATTTAGATTTGTACCAGTCATCCATTTCCTACAGCGAAATTTTAGAATAAATTAGTGCACACAAAGAAATCAAAATCTATCCATCACAGCACTCATTCTTACATGTGATAAGACTTAAAAACGGCTATTTAATAATGGATTCATCATACATTTTCTATTAAGTATCATACTCAATATCAATTTCTGGAATGTCATAAACTTATCAAAACAGACATATTCGGACATTATTTGTTCATATATACCTGTAAGTTTTTGGCAGCTATGTCTTCATACTGGCCTTGAATCTGCTTGAGGGCGGTGGCTAAGTCGGGGAGCGTGAAAGACATTTCAACGCCAGAGAAAGCGCAGTAGATTTGTTTCATTAGCTCTTCGATTTCCTAATGGAAAAATATATGCATTCTTTATATACATGTTAATCAAACTGTGTTCCTTGTATATATACTCTATATAGAATGTGTTCATCACCTCTTTGTGTACTCTGCGAAGGAACTCTATTTCAACTTCCAGGTTGTCCAGCTGTTTCTCGAGGGCTATACGTCCAGCGGTTGCTGCATCGACATCCTTTAAAAGACAAAGTGAATATTTATATTAGCATCAAAAAGTAAAGTGAACACAATTAAATAATTATATTTCATTCAGCCATCCATCCATTATCCAACCCGCTATATCCTAACTACAGGGTCACGGGGGTCTGCTGGGGCCAATCCCAGCCAACACAGGGCGCAAGGCAGGAAACAAACCCCGGGAAGGGCGCCAGCGGTATTTCATTCAGTTATCTAAAATATTGCAATTCACATTTCGGCAGACAACTTCTAGGAATAAAATCTTGACAATCTGTTAATAATATCAGAATTATCACTTTCACAGATATTTAATTAAATATTGAAACATACTCTTCTCTACAATGATGTGTATTTTTTAGGTGTGAGAAACATTCAAACAATTATTTTGATTATCACAAGTAGTATTATTAAAAACGTATTTTATGGCATTCAGATGCCTCTGAAGGTTTTCAGTCATCCGGAATACAGCAATCCTCGTAGTCTTCAAATGAGTGGCGAAACTTTTTCAAGATTACAAGTTAATAGCCCTGTCTTGCTTGCTTTATCAATATGCAAATAACAGTAAATCGGAAAAGAAGGGAGCAAAACTTTCTTACAGGACGTAATGTCTCAATTTCCCTTTCAGCTTTCTTCCTTGCTTCTAAGGCCTCCTCGTACTTCGACTTAATCATTTCAAGCTGTCCAGCCATTGCCTCTTTTGCAGCAATCGCCATATCCTTTAAGAACAAAATAAATATGCAACGTTAATGATTAGATTAAAAGGGTAGTATTATTTAGTAAGACGTAAATAAGACATCACATTTAACTGCAAGGGAAATATCCCGTTTTTTTGACAATGATGTGCTTTAGAATGTTTATGCTTCGAAAGCCTGATATTGACCAATAAGCAATAACGCAAGTAGCACCTACAAATGAACGTGCATTATATAAAGATAAGTACAGTGTAACGTGCTTTTACATATATATTTTTCAAATACTGCAATGGAATAGCAATCACATTATGTCACCGAAAAGAATCATATGACATTATGCATATGTTGTCAAGTGGAGCATTTCCCTCACTAAAAGTGACAGTGTACTACCACAGATGTGATCTTCTCCAAACACACGCTGTGCTGCTTTATTTAGACACTCATTACATAAATTAATAGGGTATGGGCTGTAACTAAAATCTAAATTAAATACTAATAATGATATAGGGTCTACCTAAATCAAAATAAATATCAGGAAATATATCATTTATAAGATGATCATTACTATTACAGCACTTCTTTTTACATTGTCCCTGCTTACAGGTTTATTGATTTACTGGGTCTATCCCACTGTCTTATAATATATTATCAGACCAGCTCAATACAATTCAAATTCACTGGTTATTTGTGGTTTAGGGGCTTGGGGAGAACGGAGGGTGGTTGGGAGGCATACCGACCCGTGTGTGTTTAAGAACTCATTCATGCACTGCAGAGCTAATTCAATTGAAATACATTCGGGAGTTTCGACCATCGAACGTAAGAATTTGTGTTTTCCAAGTACATTGAAGTATGCAAAACAAAGTGGTGGATCGGATTTTATATATCGATGATAAAATGCAGAAACTTGTTAAAACATAGATTAAGACAAAATCTAAAAACGGCTTTAAAACAGAATTTGGATTCTTTAAGTCTTACAAATAATAAAAATCAAAATGAAATATCTGAATACAAAGCGTATTAACGTTGCTGAGAATTAGTCAAGTATGCGGCATTCAGTACGCCGTTTCTCATACGTTTACAAATCCACCATAAAAATATATCACACAGAATCAAAATAGGACTCTCGCTTCGGTGTTTCACACAGCTTTATGAAGATACAAAAAGTAACTATTAAAATACGATCTTCACTTGCTGTGGATTTGCATTATGTATTTGTAAAGACGAAGAGCTGCTTGTAACTGCAAATCCCGACATGATGTATAAACTGTGTAACAGAATTAAACATTTCTTCGAGGTTAAAGTATCCACTGACTCACTGCATACATTTTACACTTTTAAATTTTCTAAGCTCAGAGCAAGTCTTTACAGCACTTTCTTACCCTCTGGACCTTCATCTGATCTGCAATCTTCTTCAGTTCTCTCAGCTGCTCCTCGTAAAGAGCTCTCAGCCCGGAGGGCTTCATGAAACGTTTCTGAAAAGCCTCAATCTCGCATTCCAGCTGCTTGTTTTGTTGCTCCAAAGTCCGGACCTTAGCATGAATAGAAAAACATAAACTTTTGGTTAAATTGTACATTTCGGAGTTATTTAGCTATGTGAGGGCGTTCCTTTCATGCGGCTAGCTAAACTCGGTTAAACATTTTGCTGCGTAGCTATAAATGGGTTCTTTTTGCTTGTGTGTTCTTATTTTTGGAAACAAAAAGAAATTCAGTGCTGAACTTACCTTCTCGATGTACACAGCCAGTCTGTCATTCAAAGTGACCATCTCCTGCCTCTCGGTGGTTCGGGTGCTTAGGAACTCCTGGTTCGCTGCGGCGGCCGCATCGATATCTAAAGATGGCCCGGCGCAGATGGCTCCCATGCTGAAATAAGACAGTTCATTAACGCCAATATTAATAACATCAAGAAACACCGATAAGTCGGATGCCTTTATAAAACGATTGATCCTTCATGGGGAAAATAACTGGTATAAACATATTTTCCTGATTTCTTTATCATGTGTGAAATCTTAAAATAAAATCTGCTCTCCATTGTGGCAAATGCCCGTATGACTAGTGTCATCTAATACTTGTTCAATATAAAGTGTAATTCTGAAATGTTTTAAAAGAAAACAAATTGAAGCAAGCATTTCAAAGTTACAGATGTAAAAGACATCAAATGCATTTTGACTATATGAGTCCTCTACAGCTTTAAAAGCAGTGGTCAAACCACTTGACTTTGCTTTCAGATTTATATTCTCCGGTCAGCTGTAAACGAGCCGTGCGATATTCCTCACTTCAGTTTAACCCTGAAATTGCCTTCTTTGAATTTGTGTGAATTATCGAGTTTAATTAATTTACAGGATGTGGAATGGCACTTGTTTAGGAGAGACTATTGCAGTGGTGATGTGTTTTGTCTCATTATCTTCTTAAAAGTGTGTCCTTCATTAGAACACTGTAAAACTGATGAAATTAAGTACTTCTTTGTGTTGAGTGCAGACGCATTTTAATGTCGACATGTTCTGTTGCCAGCCCTTGTTATTTTCTCTTTCATCCTCATCATCTTATCATCCTGTTCATTTTGACAATATGTCATAAAGTCTACATGATCATCGTCTGGTGTAACTGAGGGAGAGATGGACAGATTCTAGACGCTCGTACCTTCGCGTCTGTTTAAAACGAGTTCATTCCAAATCTTTTTACACCCACACATAGTTAATTATGGAATCTGTTACTAATCTAAATAAATAAAGGTTATTTCTGGAGTATTTATATGGAAGGTTCTTTAAGGTGCTAACATAGTTCCAACAACCATTTTTGGTTCCAGTTGGATCATTTTGTTTTTAAGGGTGCAATTAACCTACCAGGAACGACTTTAGGGTGAGGGAGAAAATCGGTTTTATGAATCGGTGAATATTTTGAGCGGTTGGAAACACAACATAGATAGTGAAAGGGTTACTAACTGAACTAATGTGTTTTGTTTTTTTTTTTTGTTTTTTTTTACAAACCGAGACTGAAACAGTATTTAATTCATTTATTCATTCATTCATGCATACATTTTCTTAACTTTATTAAAGGTTCCAGGAATTTTGTTGCCCATCCTGGTAAAACCGAATTGAAGGCAGGGACTACTCCTGAAAGAGGCTTCAGAGGACAGGCCATTCAAACTGATTGAGATCGGACCAATTTATAGACTTAACAATTGGTGCAAAGTGTAAGCCTTAAAGTTTGAAAGAATTTCATGTACACACAAAGAAGACCTGCACAAAATGGACTAAGCTGGCATTTAATAACATTACGCTGCCCACCATTACACCAACTATCTTTTGACACATGACCATAATTGTATTTTCTTCGTGAAGTGCCCATATAAGGTGTTTTCAGATAAATAGCTTTTTTTTCAACTTTAAAAGATGTAAACTATTTTTGACATTTAATGTAAAGTAAATCTTTAATTTTATGGCAAGTGTTAGTGTTTTATATTGTGTTTGTGATACATGGACAAAACACAATATAACTCTTCAAATAACTGAAGCTGAAGTGTGATGTCTATTGCCTTCTGAACAGTGTGATAGAATTATTTTGAAGATTTCTTTATGTGTAAGCATGTAATTACAGTGATCACGGTCATAATTGTATCAAACCTCATGTAGTCTGTGTAAACAATAAATAGTCTAATAAAAACAATCCATTTTACAATAAAAGTATTTAACAATGGTGGCATAACATTATCATTAAACATACAAAGTTTCTAATACCTCATTAAAAAAATTCAGCATTGCAGGGTGTTGGTGCCCATCTTGACAGCATTGGGCACAAGGTGGGAAACAACCCTGGAAAAGGCACCAGGCCATTACAGGCTTACTCGCACTGGAGCCCATTTTAAATCACCTATTATCCTAAGATACATGTCTTCAGAGGGGAAACCTGGGGTACAATTGGAAAACCACATGCATACATGGGAAGAATATATAAACTCCACACAGAGAAAGTGTAGACTGCAACTTAAATCCAGGATGCTGGACCCCTGAATCAGCAACACTAAACACTGGGCCACCAAGCTGCTTTGTGTCATTATGTATTTTTCCTATTAGTAATATACTTTATTCAAAATAGGTTCACAATGATGTTTAATGCAAAATAAATGTATGGCTTCAATAACATGAAAACCTTAATGCAATGGTATATTTAATTATACTGAAATAACTTATAAATGCAATTTTATCAATTATGCTGAACTATGTAATCATCAACAATATCAATGTCCCAAGAGATTAGTAATTTAAGCAAAGCAAGTTCATAATGTTAAAATATTTGTAGAAAAGGGAATAGCTTCTGCAGGATTAGGACTAGATTATGCTTGGCTAAGGGTTGACGTCTGAACTACACCTCTGCTTCTGCATTCCATATTTACCTTGAAATCCATGGTCTTAAGGTGGCTGTAGTTGTTCGTCTACCCACTTTACCAGTTGCTGATTTCATGGTGGCTGAACGGGTGAAGCTGGATGAACGCTGGCAGGTGTCTCTGGTCCGAGGAGGAGATGGGCTTGAAACCCGCACATGGTATAGAGCAGAGCTACTACTGTCCTCGAAATGGCGACGGTAAGAAGAAATCCTTTCTGGGCTTCGGCTCATATTGCTGGGTGTTCTGATTGTCTCCTTTTTGAATAATAAATGCTTCAGTGGGTTGACACCTTCAAATTGCAGCACAGAATCAAGAAGGGTCCTTTTTATAGTTTTAGTTGGGCCTCTGATGTATCCATGAGACATCACTTCTGGAATTTCCAGCCTATGTACAAAAACATGGCAGACCTTCGCTATGAATATTTGTCAAACTCCTGCTAAGAATTTAGTAAATTAAAAATAGAAAGATTAGCCAATTAGGCACCACAGTGATTTAATTCCTTTGGATGTAACTGAAGTTTAATTGCATGTAAAGAAGGCCAAGGAGCAAAATTTTGGAGTCATAATATTACAGAGCTAAGAAATAAGGGGCATTTTTGTCTTTAAGAGTTGACATAAATTGTTATCAGTTGGTAAATAGTGCTGACAGGAACAAAAATGCGTTTTAACCATTTGTACATAGTTTTATACTGTAGGTATTAACAGAAAGTATAAGACAGCACAGAAAGACCATTGCAGATTGCTACCAATTATTTTCACACAAAAACAAAAGGCTATTTATTGGTATTAAACCTAAGCAATTTCTTTTATATATAAATCTCATTTTTATTGTGACTTCAGGTCTAGTACTAAATCTGTGCCCAACTCTGTGCTATACGGAGGAGTGGAGGCTATTGTGAAATCTCCAGGCACATGGCAGAAACAACATTGGACAGGATTCCAGGCTATCACAGGCTGTCCAAATATTTTTTCACATTTATTAAAGTCATTGTTATTCCAAAAATAAAATTGATTTATTCATTAATTCATTCAATGTATACATTTGGACAGAGGCAGTGGTGCTGTAAGAATTATGTTTCTGGACTTCTCTAGCGCCTTCAACACCATCCAACCTCTGCTCCTTAGGGACAAACTGACAGAGTTGGGAGTAGATTCATACCTCGTGGCATGGATCGTGGACTGCCCTACAGACAGTACAGACCTATAAATACTTGGGAGTCCAGCTGGATGATAAATTGGACTGGACTGCCAATACTGATGCTCTATGCAAGAGAGGACAGAGCCGACTATACTTCCTTAGAAGACTGGCGTCCTTCAACATCTGCAATAAGATGCTGCAGATGTTCTATCAGACGGTTGAGGTGAGTGCCCTCTTCTACGCAGTGGTGTGCTGGGGAGGCAGCATAAAGAAGAAGGACGCCTGGACAAACTGGTGAGGAAGGCAGGCTCTATTGTAGGCAAAGAGCTGGACAGTTTGACATCTGTGGCAGAGCGACGGATGCTGAGCAGGCTCCTGTCAATCATGGAGAATCCACTGCATACACTGAACTGGATCATCTCCAGACAGAGGAGAAGCTTCAGCGACAAACTGCTGTCACTGTCCTGCTCCACTGACAGACTGAGGAGATCCTTCCTCCCCCACACTATGCGACTCTTCAATTCCACACTTTAACATTATATAAAGTTATTGTCTGTTTTACCTGCATTTTTATCACTCTTTAATTTAATATTGTTTTTTTATCAGTATACTGCTGCTGGAGTATGTGAATTTCCCCTTGGGATTAATAAAGTATCTATCTATCTATCTATCTATTTTGCCTGTCTTGGCAATTTAACCAACCTTGGACAGCGTTGCTTTAGTAATCTTTCCAAATTTTTCATTTTTTTCATTAAAGGAACACTAAAGACACTAGAATAATCTGGTGAATTTGTACATCTGTGATCAGCTTTTATGAAGTCATGTTAAAAATTTTACATTTTCTTATAAGACTATTCAGGTCCATTTTAAATTGACAATTGGGCTAATGATCCATTAATTTTTCAGATCCTTAAATTATGATCAAAGGGACAGGTCTTATACTGACATCAATATATATAAGGCCTGATCCCCACTCTCTATACAATATGTCAGTATGTAACAGTATACACATACTTACAGATTTTCAAAACAGAGTAATCCGGGCAAGAACACTGAAACCACACGTAGAAGTCATTCCTGTTGATAATCAAGACAATGTGCTCATTATTTGTAAGGTAACTTTGCTGATAATCATCTATATATATATAGAATTCTAGTGAACTTTGTATTGTTGGCTTGGTTAGAATATAAGAAATCAAAAATTTCAAGGGGATAGTTTCTGAAGTTGAAGATTACTGTCAGATGTACACAATTCAATCAGAACTACTTGCAAGTCTCCAACGGACTAGCGATAGTAGTTTAATACTAACAACAGATAATAATACAATGGTATACATTAAACACAACTACATATACTGTATATTAGCACTATTCACGTAATTGTCAGTAAGAGTATTGGCTGAGAAACCTCATAATTTAAGCATTTAATTGATCCAATATTGATTGCTAGAAGACAGAGAGAAAGAAAAATGACATATACTGTATATGAATATACTATATATCTTAGACAGAAGGGAGATGTGTGTCAGTAATATTCTGTGCTGCCATCACCAAGCTCTTAGATGTTGTGAAGTCCTGAATTAAGAAGGCACTGCCCAGAATATAATGCAGCTAGTAAGATAGACTCCACTGTGCAGTTATAAAAATTAGTAAGCACATGCTTTTCTTCACAATAGAGTTCTCAGCAAATTTTTGACACAAAATGTATACTCTGTTCTAAGCTATGGGCTATGATCCAAGACATTTAGAATTAAAGGTAGATTAATTACAGTGGTACAGTGGTAGTGCTGACTCCTCACAACAAGGAGATCGGGGTTTGCGTCCCAGGCATACCCTTTGTGGAGACTGCAAGTTCTCCTCATGTCCACATGGGTTTCTTGCCAGTGCTCCATTTTCCCCTCAAAGTC
This sequence comes from Polypterus bichir lapradei, assembly GCA_026402145.1. Classification (NCBI taxonomy): domain Eukaryota; kingdom Metazoa; phylum Chordata; class Cladistia; order Polypteriformes; family Polypteridae; genus Polypterus; species Polypterus bichir. Next base: position 97,838,517 of record JANRMT010062791.1, on the reverse strand, counting down.
CAAAGACATGCAGATTAGGTAAATCCTTGTTGCTGAACTGGCCCCGGTGTATGTGTGTTTGCACTGTGATGTACTTGCAGGGGGATGTCCAGGAATGTAATCCTGATTTATGCACAATGATTACTGTGATAGGCTCCAGTTTACCTACAACCATCCTGAGGATAAGTGGGTGAGAAAGATGGATGAATGATGGAAATTAAATCAAAGATTATAAATTTTAATTCCTGAAAAGTTGGAAATGGAAAAATGGTATGTTTCACTATGAAATCAAACATATACAAATACCTATTCTACAGCTTTGCAATAACAATTTGGATTAATATTTTACCTTGTTTTATTCCCTTTGAAAGTTTTATAGTATGTCAACCCAGTCCAAGGTTTCAAATGTATCTGTTGTTCCACTTTTGAGAACAGATAATAATTTTGTGCAGAGAAGAGATTTGTATGCAATCACATGTTAATAAAATAAAGTCATCAATGATATTGAATGTAATCAAATGTCATGAGCTTTAAAGTGAGTGCTTTTAACAACTGTTTAATAAAGACAGTTGCATCAAATAGCTGTTTGAGCTATACAAATTAGTCATCCAAATTACTAGCAGGGAGCACATATGATGAGGACAGAAATAGCGTTCTTGAAACACCTATTGTAGTTTTTTAAATATAGTAATTTATAAAGCATTTGCTTCAGTCAGGGTTTTCTGATCTTATATCATAATTTAACATGTGTAATAGGAGTGATAGCTCCTTTATGTCATTTGTGTAGTGATTCTACAGGCAGAGATCTTATTATGAACAATCTAATGAGAACAGGAATCCCTGTATGTTTACAATACAGTTAAATAATAACAAATAAAAAGATGCGTGGTTTGCTAAGATTTTTTGATAAAATGAACTTCTGCCAGTTTATATAAATATTATAGCTGTAAATATGCAACTTTGTACCCCAGGACACACTTTATTTTGAATTAAATCATAATGACTTTAGCCTAGTGACTTGAAATCATTACATCCATCCATTATCCAACCTGCTATATCCTAACTACAGGGTCACAGGGGTCTGCTAGAGCCAATCCCAGCCAATACAGGGTGCAAGGCAGGAAACAAACCCCAGAAAGCGTGCCAGCCCACCGCAGGGCACACACACAACACACTAGGGACAATTTAGAATCGCCAATGCACCTAACCTGCATGTCTTTGGACTGTGGGAGAAAACCTGAGTACCCGGAGGAAACCCACGCAGACACGGGGAGAACATGCAAACTCCACGCATGGAGGACACAGGAATTGAACCCGGGTCTCCTAACTGTCCTGAAATCATTACAGGATGATAAAAATTTTACCCATAGTTTTTGCAACATTTTAGAATATTCTGATACTGCAAAAAACTCACATATTGTATGTCTGACTGTCTAGATGTTTATATTTTTAAAAACTCCCAGACTACACTGGCTGTTTCATATGCTCATATGCAAAGCTGATTGATTTTTGAGCATTAACCTGTTAGTTCCATCAAGTAGCTTAATATAAAATGATGAGAAATTAAAGCAAATGTTTATGTTTATGTTGAAATAACACACATGAAATAAATATAAAATGGTCATGTAATGAATGACAATCTAGTTAAAAGAGCATATATCCACAAGTCCACTAATAAAAAAATTAAATGCAGAGCATATTTCAAATGAGGCTACGGTTGTTAGTAGAAAGCTACAGTACATATGTCTAATCTGTTCAAGTTGTGTTTTTTATTGGCTGTTTATTTGGATATTTTTTTTAAGAAATGCATTTTTAAGTGTAGCTCATATGGTATAACTATATATAACAGGTTTGCATTTGTGATTGTATAGTTGATTAGTTGCCTCAAGGTTGTATTCATGGACCTTTAAATTAAAGGCCACTTTGGATAATATCATCTACCAAATAATAAAAGGTAGAAGTCATTGTATTAATATGAAACTTGATGGTGTTATGGTTATTTGATAAACAGTCAAACTGCTGACATGTCTTCCAAATGACTGGCACACAGGATGCAGCTGGCTGCTCTGTGTGTGACTTTGTCATTGTGCATCACATTGCGCAGATGGATAATTTGCTGGAGTCTTTACCTTAATTTAAATTTTCTTATCACACTAAAGTACTGCAGTAGACTAATTTAGTAACCATTTTCAATGCACAGTGTACATCTCTAATATTAACATTAAGACCGTTAAATTAAGATAACCAAAGTGGCCATACAGGTAGCATTTGGCCTGGGGTGTTGCATGTTCTCCTAAAATGATTTCCAAAAGTTGTCTTTAGAGTTATGTGAAGTATTTACACAAAAGATGTGTATTTATAGCCTGTGTCCAAAACAATTAGAGGAAGGCTTCTTGTAGAGTTCCCATGCAAATGTCACCTAGTCTTGTTAGAAGGCGTAATTAGCACTTGCAAAAATTCTTTCCAGTTAAGACAGTTCATGAAGTCTTGTGAAAATGCAAGTTAGGTCATTATTGCTTAGTGATGTGAATGCTGCCTAAATTAGCTTGACTGCTGAGCTATAATATTTATTGGTATTTCATTTCTATGAAGAATGTCATAACAAAAAATAAATTTCCTTAGTACATGCCATTTTCCAAACCCACTCATTCAAATGTAGGGTCACAAAGGGACAGAAACAGCAAAAAATAAATTGTCGTAATGCATTTATTTTTCTAAATCCACTCATTCCAGTACAGGATCACTGAGGGACTGAAGCAACAAAATATCAAATCAGATTGATGAACTGTAAAAGGGGCCCCAGTTTTTTGGGTTTTTTTTGTGTTAAAAAGACCAGGTTCAGAAGGACTTTTTAGGTCCCAAAGCTGAATACCTGCTTTGAAATTTTTCACTCCTTTTTTCTGTGTGAGTAAGGGGCCCTAACTGACCACAGAGCTCAAGTGTCATTTAGCTTCCTTATACCAGGACATAGCCCTTGTGTCAAGGCAGCAAGGTAGCCTAAGTTTTAAACCAGGAGTGGGCAGATTCAGTCCTGGAGGAACGCAATGGCCGCAGGTTTTTGTTCCAACCTAATTGCTTAATAAAAAGCACTTATTGCTCAAGTAACACTTCTGCTTCACTGTAGTTGTCTCACTCATTAAGATTTTGAACCCTTATTGCTTATTTTAGTCTTAAACAGTGTACTCTTGGTTTTTAATTGCTCCTTATTAGCAATAAGATGCAAATGACAAAAGAAACCAACATTTCTCCATTTAGCTTGTTTCCATTTACACCTGTGTGTATTTATTATGCACTGTTGGGTTTAATTAAATACTTGGAAGGAAAGTGAAGAGAAAAAAGTGAAGCACTGAGAATAACTCATCTGTTTTAGACTTCAAATCATTTGGATGATATCCTTAGAAATGAAAAAAAATCTAGGATATGAGAATGAGTTGACATGGCAGAGTTAAAGCACTAGCAAGCCATGAAATTAAATAATTGACAAGGATTGATTTTCAATTAAGCAGTTGGGTTGGAACAAAAACCTGCAACCACTGCGACCCTCCAGGACTGACTTTGCCCACCTGTGTTTTAAACCATAGACCAAGCTTTAGATCCCAAACTGGTCACTGACTGTGTGAAGTCTGCACATTTCACTTATGCTCACATGGATTTTCTTTATAGTTACTCCACTTTCACAACACACTACAAAAATGTGTACATTATATAAACTAGCACAGTGTGGGTGAGTGAGAGAGTTGGCTCTGCAATGGAGTACACCTGTTCAGGGTGCTTTAACATTATGCATCAAATGAGGCTTTGATGTGCAATGGGTAAATCTGCAGCTTTACGTTTCCTTGGCTGTGTTTCACGCCTGGCAGAGGGGACTACTATGTGGTCACTTTATGTTTAAAGTCTGTAGATGGGCCAGCAATCTAAATAAAAATGAAATCAACAACATGGTTACAATTGCAGATGGCATTAAACCATATGGAATGATGGATACCCTAGATTTAGAAAAGGCAAGGTAGTTACACAAAGCAGACAAAGTTTAATGTAAATAATAGTAAATTTTACACCTAACAGGTAAAACTATTTAATGTAATATTACACATTATAACTTTAACATCACCTTACAAGAAGGACTTAGAATTGCCTATGGATCTGCCCTTGTCCAGATGTAAAGAAGTAATTAAGAAATCTAATAGTGTGTTGAGTACAGGTTAAGAGAGGCTATTATTAGGCTTTGTTACACACTTATGGGACACTGTTTAGAACAGCGGAGTCGAACTCCAGGCCTGGAGGGCCACACTGGCTACAGGTTTTCATTCTAACCCTTTTCCTAATTAGTGACCAGTTTTCACTGCTAATTGAGTTCTTCTCCTTTCATTTTAATTGGTTTGTTTTTAAGGAGTCAGTCCTCTGAAATGATTCTTTTCTTCATTAAATAACAGCCAAACAGAAATGAGATGTGAAATGATCCAACAGCTGACTACCTAAACTGGAATTTCAAACTCCAATCAGTTTCACTCCAACCAGTTTCTTACTGAGAAGCTGATTCTTGCTGTTAATTAAACCCCGTTATTTAATTGCATGGCTTGTTGCTGCTCTCATTCTGCCTCAGCGGACATTTCCAAAACTGTTGATTTTCTGTTTTTTTTTTTTTTCTAAGAACACTGTCAAAATGTTTTGGTGACTTGAGAGATCAACCTTACAGAGACATTCACCTTTCTTTAATTTCAGATATTGTGTGATGGGCAAAGGTGAGCTGGCAGCTTGTTTTATGTCTCATTATTGTTTGGCTACTAATTAAGGGAAAAGAGAAAACTAAGGGGCCAAAGTCAAGTTAATTAAAAGAAAGGCAAAAGAAGTTAATTAGCAGCAAAAACTGGTCACTAATGAAGAAGATGGTTAGAATAAAAACCTGCAGTCACTGTGGCCCTCCAGGACTGGAGTTCGACACCCATGATTTAGAATATTGTGAGTAGTTTGGGCTCCATGCTACAAAAAGTACATAATGCATTTTAGGACTCCTATGAAGAAATTGTTTCAGTTTAGGCCAATGAAGATTAAGAGGACCATTTCTGAAGTGTTCAAAATTATAAAAAAGCTGTTTTTTTCCAGATTAAGAATACAGACACTTTCTAAATATGGAAGGAACTGACAAAATTAATCAATGCATATATTTGTAGTAGAATTAACAACTTAGTGGTTGTTTGTATAATGCTAAGGTTTAACTACAATCGTTGTACAAAAAGTGTTTCTCCTCAGCCCTTATCATTCTCTGGCCTTTATTTCTCTCTGCCACTGCAATTTTTCTCCTGTTGTTCTCCTGACTATGGATTCCACTATCATATGGACAGAGATGGCTTTAATCTCTAACTTGGGGTCACCTCCAGGCCAAGCCACAGATTCTCTTCCAGAGTCAGTGCTTACCCTTTTTGACTAAAAGGACACAAGACTAGAATTTCTCCAATTTCCTATATCCTTGAACCACCAATTCCTTGGTAGCCCTTAAATAGCACCATCACCCTTGCAGCTTATATACTACACAATATCACTCCTACAAGTGTGGTGCTGTCTGCTTTGTTCTGGAGGGAAACAACTTGATCCATTTTCCTGGTTTTTGATCATAAAAAGGTAACATATTCCTTCTCTCTTAGTTTAGTACCATAATGACAGGGTACACTATTCAGCACACACACACATTTACTTACACTGGGATAATTTTGAGTCAGTTAAGCAAGCCAGATAGATTTTAGGATGTGGAAGGACATCTAGAATATCTGGGGACAAACCTAAGTAGTAATGTGGAGAAGCAGGAAAAAATCACATACAAACTGACAAGACTATAATTCGTACCCGGTCTCCTGGGGCTGTTGTAATCACAATTACTTTACTCTACTTTGCATGGGGTTTATTTTTGATAGTTATTTATGAGCTACTGTTAAGAATCTGTTTTGGCATTCACTGTTAATTTAATGTTTAGGTATTGTTTTTATAACTAAAAAACCTGAGCACTGCTTACCCTGCAACTACTCTATTGCCTGCTCCTTAAACAAAGCCCATCATTTCCTAGTCTTAAGACTATTTCAATTAGATCTTTTGTTTATTTCATTGTTTTCTCAAATTTGTCAATTTACCATGACAGTCATAATAGAAACCACTGCATCACAATTCATACGATATAAATATACATATTTTGTAAAAAGGGATCACCCTCCAGCAGTACTGCCACAGAAGCAATAATGTTAAGGGATCTACAACTATATAAACAGATGTTTTTATTTTCTAAACAGAATGATACAAGTGAGACCTAATAGTACAATGAAAAAAGCAAAGAAACAACATCCTGATGTTCCTCTAGACCTACCTACACACTTAAAAATAATAGTTCTAAAATGACACTTTACTAGGTTACACGGTTCCTCATAGATCAGTTGCTTGACAAAGGTCCATTTTGTTTTGGAAAGGATTTCTTCCATATGAGATTCATTCTTTGGGCATTTAAAAGGGTCCTAATATGTGGAAAAGCATAAATCTTTAATGTATTGTAGGATACTTTCAGGATACTAAGAGAGCAAGATAACCTGAACTCATCCTGTGCTATTATACTGTATGAGCAGGAGTCATTTTAAAATCAGTAACCCAGTGTTATTTAATAAATCTGTTATTCATGGTATAACAAAAAGAAAGGATAACAATAAAGAGTTGGGGTACCAAGCCAGCCCTCCCATATAATTGGTTGCAGCAAAATTAAAAAAATAAAAAAAAAAAACAAACAAAAAAATATGCAATTATTGAGGAGTCAAATCTGCAGGTGCACGTTCAAAACAGAACTGTCCCAAGATGGCAGAGTTTCCCATTTTGTGCCCTTCTGACAGGAAGAGGTGAGTCCAGGTGGATGGACACCAGAAGTGACGTCAGAGGTGTTCTAGCCATAATTAACTGGTCAGCAGAGGAAGGAAGAGAGAGAGGCATTAGGACACAGTGCCAACCCCTGGAGCGGTGGAAGAAGTGCAGTTACTAAAGCCCCCCGCTGTTCCCTATTCAAATGGCTTTGTATGGAACCTGTTACAGGTCTAAATCACTAAAGATTCTTTATGGAGTCTTCATGTGTATGGTTCCCCTAAAGCATCATTCTTAAAAACCACTCTAGCACCTTTATTGTTAAGAGTCCATTAGGGGTCTGGCTTGAACACTTAGCCAAGTCCCAAGTACCATACCACAGTGCTCAGTTCACACTTTCTTCTTATATTCTTTCATACCCTAACACCCACCAGTGAGACTTCACACTACCTCTAATTCCAAATCTAGACTCAGCTCACACCAGTGCATATTCTGAAGTGTCTCCTAAGACATTTTCCACCAAATCAAACACCCACACCAAATGATAGGATCTGTCATGGAAAAATATTGTTATTTACATCCTTTTAATGCAGTTGCTACCAATTATAGAATGTTTTTAAGATGTTTTGGCAGATCAGAGTTAGCCTTACAATTTCAACATCCTGGTATTAAAATCTTGTGCCCACTGCACTCTGTGTAAAGTTTGCTCCTTTTGCTGGTGTGTGTGAATTTTTCTCTCTGTTCATATGTTTATTTCTCACATTGCAGACGCCAAGGCATATTGTTTTTTCTGGCCAATTCCTACACTGAAAGATTGAATGACTTGCTTAGGGTTCATACAGTGAGTGCAAATGGGAAACTGGACTGGATTTACTTTGATGTAATTATTATCTTTAAATGGTAGATAATTTGCCGAGATTAAACTATTTAGTCCTGCTTTGGAAACAAATGCACAAAAAGATTATAAATTGGCTTTTCATCAGACAGTATAATTATTCGCTTTTTCCAATTTCCGAGTGGCCAATGCTTCGCCACCGGAACCTTTGTTTTGACAACGTTACTGTATGAGGGAAGATATTTTTTTGTGCACACGAGCTCGAAGGAAATTCGGTTTAATCTAGCTACGAACAAAACATTAAAGAAGTTAAATCCTAAAGATAAACGACAAATAAAATCATCAGCAGTACTTTGCAGTTTAAAAGGACATATATTTTCTACCTCTTTTTGGATATCATGGCAGGGAACTTCTGGCAGAGCTCGCACTAGTAAGTATTAGATTCTAAACGATAACGTTTCTGGAAATAAAACATTTTGTTTTTTAACCGGGCTTTAACATTATATGATTTAACTTCCGTTAAATGCAGTTTATGGAAACTGTTAGGAAATAAGCTAGTCTTTTCGTCATGATTCTTATAAAAAACGTTTATTTGTGTTTTGTTTTCGATGTAATGGTACTTATATAAAGTATACAATTCATCTTTGTATCCCTGCACTATTTTCATTTTACCGTATAGTAAAAAAAAAAAAACTTTGTTTATGTTTCTAAAGTATTATCCTACTTCTGTACATTTTAAGAATATGCCTATAACATATTTTTGCTTATATTATCCCCACTTGTGTAGCCCTACTTGCTAAGCTTCCATGCACTTGTATGTTTGCGGAGAGTTCATGATTTGAGCGTGTGTCCTCCCGGCAAGAGTTAACAGAAATGTATGTTTTGCTGTCGTTTGGAAGAGGAACGCTGACCGTAATGACCATTGTGTGTGCTCTGGAATATGACCAAAGGTCTCCCGACACAGGGTGTGCGAAATTGTAGCACAAGTAGTGGATTATTACTATTTTGAGGCTGGTCAAGTCTAATATAGCTGGAAAAATATCGAATACTTTACTATGTATTTGTTGAGTTTTGTGTCGATCGTTTTAAATTTTTAAAGTCGTTTTTCCCCTGATTTTTCTTATGTATGTAGCTGGCTGATTATCTTAATAATGGTGTGATTTATTGAGTTTTCACTAGGTGCCTTATGTAATGATTCAGTTAAAAAAGCTGATCTTTTTTTTTTAGTTTGTTTACCATAGCACAGTGGTTATGTTGCTACCTCACATTTCCAGAGGAAAAAAGTTTGAAGTTTGGCCCATCCACTGTATACTTTGACAATCACAGCAGTTGTGATGAGAACTGACCTTTCAGCCTAACAAGCTCCCGTTCATGTAGATTCTCAAGCTGACACTTGGAAGGTTCCTAACGTTCTTCTCCCCATCATACTACTTTGTAATGGGATACCATGTGTCAGTGATTCTTTAGTGTAAAGAGAAAGGTTCTAACATTTGTGTATAATTTTTCCATAACCAGTTTCCAACTTTACCCCTGTTCCTGTTGAAGAATTACTTGTAAACAAATGGCTCAGATCTACTGTACTAATTTTAATCACTTCAATTGTGTCATCTCTTAATCATGGTTAATTAAAATCTCCTCATAGCTCATATTTCACAGTCCTTGAATGAGCCTACTTTCTCTCCCCCGGTACATTTTTCTAGTGTTGCTTTGTCTCTTTTGCAATATGGAGATCAAAACTGTATAAAAGTACTCCAGGTGACTGCATTATATAGCGTAACATCTGTTGATTTAATTAACACAATGTTTGGAGTATAACCTAACATCCTGTTAATCATCTTGATTGCTTCTGTATACTGTCTTGATGTAAATAGTGGTAAGTCCACTCTGACTCCTAGATCCTTCTCTTAAGGTGTATTTTCAAGTTTAATACTCACATAATGCATCCTTCCTAAATCGCTTATCCAGGCGACAAAATCTAACATTTCTACTTTCAATGTGTTACCTTACAGTTACTTAAGTTTTATGTACCACAAATCTGCCTAAGCCTGTATGCTGTCCAGGTCCTTCAGCAATAACTTGACTGCATCATCTAATTCTGAAAAAAATCCCCTCACCATAGCTGGATAGATGCTTTATTTTTCCTAGTGGGATAATTGGTGTTTAACAGAAGATTAAGAAATATCATAATAAAACTACCTTCAAATACATACAAAGAATTGCAGAAACGAAGAAACAAATTCTGACTACCAAAGATAAGAGAGCAGTCACAGTAAGGCATTATATAGTCTAACTGCTATAATATAAAGGATTTCCAGTATCTTTTGTGATACATAGCTCTGCTGAATAGTTTATAAAAATTGCACTTGGCTATTACAGAGTTACAAAACATGTAAATAATCACAACATTAAATAAACTGAGTCTGGTCCCTATATAGTTCCTTGTGTTAGCTGCCCAGTCCAGCTTGACACTGATGTGAACCCTCAAGTGCTTCTAGCAGTGCATCCCTTCCATGTCCATTCCCTGAATAGAGATTGGACAAAGGGTCTGTAAGAGGCAGATAGTGTTATTAACTGGTTTGTTAGTTTCACTAATGTTAAGTTGCAGACAGTTTTCTTTGCACCCAGAAACAAAGTTCTCCAACCAGACTTATTTACTCTGCCTGCTTGTCAATATGCCTTATTAGTGTCGGATCATTGTAAAATGTATGCAAGTGAAACAATTTGATGTTATATTTATTGTCCAGGACATTATGGTCTCATCCACCTGCATATCCCTGAGATTACCCCCTTTGCTTAATGTGAGCTGATTTTATACCCACTTACACACCACACTTTGAAATCCCACTTGTTTTAGTTTGATTACTAGCCTTTCATGTGACACCATTTACCCTGTCATAAATCTTCTGAAAAATTAAGATATATACAATCATATATACCTCTCTTAGCATATGCTGTTGTTGCTTCCTCATAGAATTCCTCCATATTGCCGAAACACAATCTTCTGTGTTTTATCCCATGCTGACTGATTGGTAATACATTTACCTGTAATGCATGTTAACATTACTAGCCCATAGTTATTTGGATCAGGTCAATTACTCTTTTTATGCAGTGAGATAGTATTTGTTAGATTCCTGTCCTTAGGAGTTTTCCCCGTGTGCTAAGAACATTTCCAAAAAAAAACTTGTGCCAAGGGTTTAAGTGTTCCTTTTTAATATTTTTAAAAATTGCAGTTTAAACTATTTTCTGTATTAGGGTGTCTATAACATACTCCTAATATAATGCATCAATTCCCAGTTGTTTCTATTCTAGCCTAAGTATCCTCATTAAGGTGTGACTCATCATCTAATTGAAGAACGCTTGTGTTCTCTTCCTGTTTTACATAAATGTTGACTCCCCCTGTCATTCCTAAATAAAGTGTACCCATCTGTTAACTCGTATTTATAGCCTTCACTATTACATAGCCAGGTGTCTACTGTTAATATAGTATCATAGTTGTATGCAACTATACTGTATGTAAGTCCAACTCACGTTTTATTATTAATACTCATAGGATTAAGGAACACGATTTTAGTGTATTTATTTTATTATTATTATTTTTTTTTACTATAGTGGACTATAGTTTCAAAGTGTATTATATATATTTATATGTATTTTGCTGCTTGTCCCTTTATGTGAAATTATAAACCTGGCCTTTGTGTGGACTCAGGATATTTTCTCCATGTTGTGTTCTTTTCCCTCATCCCTCTTCAAATCACAAACATACTTAAGTTTCTTTAATTGACAACTCTAAATTCATATTGTATGAGTATGGACTTTACATAAGTGTGCCCCATGGCAAAGTCCTTTTTTTTTTTTTTTTTTTGCTGCTTTGTGTCTGATGTCGAGCCCACACTATCCTAATTTGGATGTACTGAATTTAATAATGGATTGTTACTGTGAGCATCATCATTTTGGTTTTTGTCTTAAGAACTGTTGAACACTAGCAAATAATCGAAAAGAAAATTTTTGAATATCCACTTTTTGTTTTGTTTTCTTTTAGACAAAAAATTGTTTGTTAGGAGAAAATGTTCTGCTTCAATATTCTAATGACATAACTTGCCAGCTTGACTCATGCATGACTTATTGTGGATATTTTTCATCGCTGTACTTAAATCAACTTTGATTTTTGTTGTAAATAATATTTTATATATTGTATTAACAAAGATGAAGTATTGTTTTAGTTTGAAGACTTACTGTATTGCATACCAGATTTTTCAAACAAGTTAATGAGTTTGTTTTGTGATACGATCAGAAAACAATAAAGAAAAACAAAATGTGAAACACTTCAAAACATGCAAAAAATGGGATCATGCTGTTAGTAAGAAAACTTTTTTTTTTTTGTAACATCCATTTTTTTTATAATCTTCCTTAGATTAATTTCTTATTCATATTTTATTGTTCTTGTGTTATCCATGTAGTTTTTGGAATCTCCCCAATTTTCTTTTTTTTGCTAATGGAAATGTATTTACAGATACAAGCCTAACCTGAATGGTAAACCCAAATTGAAAATTATACTTTCCTTTTGGAATTTACAGCATTGAATAAATACGGTGTCACAACATTGCTTTCAGTACTATATCATTATTGAATCATTCTTTTTCTCCCACTTTGGTTTCTGCGATAAAATTACAAGTCCCTCTCAGCCTTTTGCTATCTCACATCATCTTTAATATGAAGGCAGAATATAAAGAAATACTAAAATGGTGGCTGACTTCATTCTTACAGTAGGTAGGTACAGGTGATTTTGGAGCCAAAGAGAAGGCACTAGTTCATTGCAGATTTCACCAAAACACACAGAAAAACATGGAGCCAGTTAAGTCACAAATTAATTTGTAAACCTTGTGATATTTTGGTGGAGAGACAGCCTACCCTGAAGAAAACTTGACAGATAATAGGCGAATATCCATCCATCCATTATCCAACCCGCTATATCCTAACTACAGGGTCACGGGGATCTGCTGAAGCCAATCCCAGCCAACACAGGGTGCAAGGCAGGAAATAAACCCCGGGCGGAGCTCCAGCCCACCACAGGGCACACACACACACACACACACACCCATACACCAGACACACACTAGGGACAATTTAGGATTGCCAATGCACCTAACCAGCATGTCTTTGAACTGTGGAAGGAAACCAGAGTACCCGGAGGAAACCCATGCAGACACGGAGAGAACATGCAAACTTCAAATGAATACTGCTTTTCCAAAGAATATACATGCACAACATCTGTTCCTTCTGTTTGTAGTAAGGTATACTGGATTTTCACTGAAAATACCACATCACCACATATAAAACAAAGTTTAGAGATGGTGCATACTATAATAATAAATGATGACCTATAAGTTGTACCTTTTCAGTAGGTTGACTAACATACTGTTTTTTTTAACGGAGTTGTGGACTTAAATAATCCTTATTTATTTGTCTGTTAAGTTACTTACTAAATAAACAGAAGTGGAGAATACTCCTTGACATTATTTGCACAAAACATTCACAAGTTTTGTTATCTTTTTATGTTTAGTTTACACTGCAGTATTGACCAAATATATATTTCTATAGTTAGTGTTATTTTTCTCTCTAACATCATGACAATTCTTACTCTCTGGGGCTTATTCTTTTCCAGTTCCCAGTGTAATGTGATCAGATGTTACAGATAATCTGCCAATCGCCAGTGCCCTACTGACACTGTTTTGATAGGTAGTTGCTGTCCTCCATACTGACAGTCCAGGTTTCCGGTTGCATTGTGGTGCCCTCTGTAATGCTATTCTACTTCAGTTTCCAACTAATAAGAGCTACAGGCAACTTCTGCTTTGATGTCTCTTCAGACAACAGGTCAGCCTGCAGTTGTGCACATACACATTCAATCTATCTACCTTCATTTAATGAAATGTTATTGCTGTCATCAAATTTTGCAGCCCTGCACATTTGTTGGCAGTAGCAAGTGCTGTAGAAAATGATCATGCTGAACTGTAACTAGAGTACTCCCTGCTGAATGGAACATGCATGGATCAACACAGAAGTACAAACCCATCTAAAAGTAGAACATGCAGTGTGTTCTAAAGGAGGAGCAATTTTTTGCAATGACACACATTTTCAAAATAATGTTTAAGTAATATTTCAGAATAATTGTGGAAGGGTGTTTACAGTTGCCACCACGCAACACTAATAGACTAGATGTGAATTTTAACCAGCTCACCTGTCGATGTCTAGTTTGCACATTCTCTCTTCATCTCCATGGGCTTTTTTTCTAGTGTTTTCCACCAAAAGATACCAATTACAGATTACCTGGTTGGATGTTCAGTGTACTGAGCAATAAAATAGCACTCTATTCAAGATTGGCTTCTGCATTTTGTCAATTGCTGGAGAGATAAAATGTGATTAAGTAGGTTCAGTAGATTGATGTATAGATATTTAAAATAGCAAAAATAGGACAATTATCATGCGTATAAAAATGAAGTTGTAAGTTTTTTTTTTTTCTCAAATTTAAATTGATTTAATTTATTTAGGGTCTGCCCTGTGTGGAGTTTGCATGTTTTCCCCATGTCTGTGTGGGTTCTCTCTGGATGCACCAGTTTCCTGCCACAGTCCAATGATGTGCAGGTTAGGTGAATTAGCAATGCTAAGTTGGCCTTATTGTATGGTTGGGGTGTGTGTGTGTGTGTTTGCCCCTGCGATGGACTGACGTCCTGTCCAGGGTTTGCTTACTCCCTATGTTAGCTGGAATAGGCTCCAGCAGAACCCCGCGACCCTGTTCAGGACTAAGCAGTTTTGAAACTAACTGACTGCCATGTTTTTCGAACAATAAATGTTAAATATATGTTTAAGAAAGCATATATTTAAAGACTGCATCAGCATTCCATTAAAAAGTCATAAAATTGCTCATTTTAAGTTACACAGTTCTCAATTTCCTTACACGTGTGTAGGAAGAAAAATACATCTTTGAGGGCTATGCTTTAAAACCGCATAGCTGGTAGTTTGTGTTCTGAGCAGGTAATATATCTAACAATATTTAGAGTTCAGGCAAAAAATTGACATATATCAAATGAAGTTAGAAGACATCTTGTCAGACTTTCAGAAAAATGGCATCTATGCAATATTGATATGATATGACAGAATCTGTATGGCTGCAGATCAGCAAATAACATTAATAACTGATGCAACTCATGTAGTTTGTTACTTTCAGAAAGATGTACGATTTCTGGTAGTTTTAAGATTTTTATTTATATTTTTCAATGCAATTCTGTTATTCAAAGTGTTTTCAGCTTATTTTTGAATTTTTTTGCATTCTACTTTTTTTTTAGGTGATATTTTATAAACATGCATCATGCTGTTTTAGGCTTTTTTTTGTAGAATGCACATTTATTAAAGATTTATGCAAGGCTGAAACTCAGATATCAAGTGTTTATTTTGTTCACCTGTTTAAGGAATGAGCATAGAAAAAGAGTTTGAGTGCAAATTTGAGATTGGAGATATTAGTAAAATGTTCCCATAATTCTGGCTTTGGGCTGACCTAATGCAGTTCACATTTAAAAAGTGCACAGCCAGTTGAATGCCAATGCCTTATTTTTTAATACAAAATGAAAATGTCAAAAATGAGAGTTGGAAGAAAATTTCTGGCTGACACAAGATACCTGCTAGCTATTTTGGAAACATTATTAACACTGGGGCACATATCACAAACACATTTTTTTTTCAATTTTATGGCATAAAAAAATTCAACCTTAATTTTGTGATGTGTTCAGTGTCAATGGTTATTTCTGTAAAATATGTGTTTGACTGATGAAAATGTGGTATAGTGGGTAGGGAGCACATAGCAACCAACTTGTAAAACACAATATCTGCCTACGAGACAACAAAAGTCAATGTGTTTTAAAATAGTCTATATGCAGAGGTCTTTTATAGCACACTAGCTGCCTAAAATTGAGCAGAAGAAAATGTGCTTTGAAATGCTTAACCTGCAGGTAGTGTTTTATCGAGACTAATCAGCATTGAGGAGTCATCTTTCAAGAGTTTGCTGCAAGAAGGAATATTGCAAGGTGCCGCTGAAAACCAACTAGTTGCTTTGTAGTGGATGCAAAAACTTATCATTTTAAAGAAACAGAGCATGCAGTTGAATTTCCAATTTTGTGTTTGGAATTCAAAATAGAAAGAAATGATTATTCAAAACTATTTGTTGTCAAGTATATTCTCTATCTCCTGGTGTTCCCATTTTTTGGTTTGTACCTTTACAAGAGCAGTATAATTTTATTTCCTTTTTAGTTTGATGTTTTGTCTAAGTTAATGGGAGTGAGATATTAAAGTGAGCTTACTTGAGCTCTTTTTCCATTTGACTATCTTTCCACAAATTTAATCACTTATTCACCAGTCCCAGTAAGTGACTTGTGACTGGTTGTTTGTTGTTTTTACAAGAAGTCATATCCTCTACCCAGACTAATTATCCAAGAGCAAAGCAGCTCATTGAAACTAGAAAAAAAAATGCTGGTGTCGTCATGCACTTCTCAATTAAGATTTCGTTCATGTGCTGTGTAGTAAATAACATCAATCCCATTTTTTCGTCACATTGGCCGCTGTGCCACCAGATCACACTGCTACAAAATATAAATTTCAAATAACTGAATTAAAACTAAAGAGATGCTTTATTAATAGGTTCTGTTACTCTTTTGTAATTGGCTTTGCTATTGAGCCCTGCAGACAATTCTTTTTGTGTCAAGAAACAAAGTTTTCTACCTCACTCCTTGAGCTTCACAAACTGTTGTCTTCTGGACTTATAGCCCATTATCTAAGACTACATAGGTTTATCTACCTGCATATCCCTGAGTAGATACTCCTTGACAAGAATGGCAGGATGTTTTGATGGTACTAGAGAAATCCAAAAAAACACCCTGCTGCCAGCTTTGTCCAGTTGGGAATAAGCCTTATTTAGCAGATAAGCAGATAGACAGTTGTACCTTCCACTCCAGTCTTTGTCTGATAGTCAGACATCAATGATTCTAAGTGGTCTTTCACAAGAAACCTCATATAGTCCAGGATCAGCCTGTTATGATCTTTATGAAATGTACTACCCATTGACCATCTTCTTCTGGATTAATCTCTGGACAAAGGAAATGTTACCAATACAAAGGTCATTTATACTGCAGAACAAAGAAGTAGACATTCTTCATTGTTATTTATCTCTCTAGCTATCTCATGTGGACTGGTGACTTGTTCCATACCCTGCATGTTTTCACCAATTTGTTCATTTCTATGGGATTCATAAAAGCAGTGTTAATGTTTGCACATTTTACTCATACAAATGTTTGTGATGTTCCATCTTTTGGAATGATAGGGACTGCAACTGGACTGATACACAGATGCTTATCTATTTATTAAGGTGGATGAGTCTTTCAATATTGTCTACCTCCTCTGTTAGTGCATATGCCTTGGTGATAGTAATTTTAATGTTGTGTATTGAAATGACTCTATTTATTTATAGGTTTGCATCAGAGTAGCACCCATACTGCCTCCTTCTGCAAGACTATGTCCACTTCATAAATATTGTTGGTGTTTGTGTCCTGGATTATAAAATTGTTTTGTCTTTTATCACATTTTTTCAGCTTCCTGTTTGAGCATGGGATTAGCATTGGTAGTGTTTTTTTTTTTTTTTTAAATTAGCTAGCTCAACCTAAGGGACATTTCCCACAAGCTTCTGTGGAGGTTTTAGAATTTTTGATATGAAAGGAAAATTCTTTAGTACGAATGGAGCTCATAATTAAAAACAGGGTGACCAGTGAGCTTATGTTTGAAAGAGCACCTTATTGTGGAATTTGTTCTCTGAATTTGTCAGTGTTTGCACTAGTAGTTCAATTTTAATTAAACAATTATCAGGAATCTAACCATGTGTAAAACATGGTGAAATCATTGCAACTACCTCACCTGACAAATTATCCTGTACCCAATTTGAAATGGTTGGCATTAGTCACTGCCTCCTCTCCTTCCTGGGGGCATTCTTCCCTTCTCTCCCTCGGAGAGAGCCTTGAGGTCCAGAATATCATGGGTATACCATGTTTTTTTTTCTTTCTTAATTAGCTCATGACACCTTGGACGGGACTCAACAGTACAAACAACATCCTGGATCTACCTACTTCTCTTTCTCTGGCTAAATTCTGCCATTGCATCTTAAGCTAAAGCTACCAAGATGTTGTCTTGGCCTGCTTGCTGGTGTCACCCACCAGCTTCTTGAGAGCTGGGCTTCTAAACTCTGGACTCCCAATTTACTCGAAAGTGATTTCCCTGAGAAACCCCTGCAGCTGACTTCCACTAGGAAGTTCCAGGCATTCCATTCCCCCCTCTGCTGAAGCTAGGATCCCTGTGCCCCTTGCCTCTTTGGCTACTGTCTCACCTGGACTGATGACACTAATGAAACAAGGCCCTTTGGCCTGCACTTTGCTGTTATTTCACTTCCTCTCATTGTCCAATCCTGCAGCCATTTGTGCCAATACCTTTCTTTGAATTATCCAGTTAAAAGAAAAAAGAAAGAAAAGTGTTTTGTTTCCTTTGACAAATGAAATATCTGTAGCTTATTATTATACAGTATATAGTCTGCATTCATTTTGAATGAATGAATCCCCACAGGTTCAAATGGGGCTATTGATAAGACACAATTTAACTTTTTGTGGTAACGCTTCTATATCTTGCAGGAATTCATCCACATATGTGTAATACACATGGACAGCTATAGAATGAAGGGCTATCAGAACCACCATATTTGCATTTGAAGATAAAAGCAAGATGTGCTAATACAGCTGATAAACACAAGTGGAAGTATGTTAAAATACCAATTAAAATTAGTGCAGGAGAATTTCTGTGCACGAGTACAGGAATCATACTTATTATTAAAAAAAGCAAAACACTCTCACAGGCTTGTTACTGCCACATTTATCCATCATGTTTGCATGCAGTTCAGTGTCTCGGACTGTGGATGGGGGCCTCACATCCATCCACAGTTACACATGTAAGACTATGGGATGTGAGAAGACTGGCAGCATAAACAACAGTTTCAGCAACATCGACGATAGACTATAATAAAGTGGCTAGTTAGCTTGTCTACACTAACAATAATGTAAGCAAATCTGTATATTAATACCAAAATAAAATTCTAAGGACAAGGGACATTGCCCTCTCAACACATGTACCATGTTAACAGACGTGTGTAACTGAAGAAACATGCAGTTAGTAGGACAAATAATACAGCACAATTCATTGTTAAATATAAATCTCCACATACTAAATTTGTGTAGTTTGTTTGACTTTTGACTGCAAACCACCATTTATTAGTATAACCCATAAGTTAAAGCACATGTAATATATATGAATGGTATACTGTATTAACATATTTACAGTTAGAAAATTCAGTAATCATCTGTATTGAAAATGTATAATTCTGGATTTGTATACAGGCATAAGCAAAAACAAAATGTGATCACTCATGTAAGAAACCTTGGAAACAACAAAAGAATGGCTGTTTAACAGGAGTTCTGAAACAAAGGATTAATGTAAAATTGAAAAGTTTGATTTCACACAAGGAGTTTCAAATTTGGGACAAATGTAAAAATAAATGGAGGAACAGATTTGGAAAATGAAAGAACCATGAGTTTGTGACATTTGAAATTTGAATTAATTTGACTCATTCATTAAATATTACGCTCCTGTAAGATTTTTTTAAACAGTTAATGATGCAAATAGAATTGTACACTAGCAAATACAGGCAATCAATCAGTATGTAAATAAATAAATGTATATTGTGCAGAAATCTGTACATGAACCTATAGAATATGTCAGAAGGAAGCCTTGAATTGCCTGATAGCAATGGGTACAAAGACCACCAGAGGTGCTTCTTAACACACCATGGAGGAATGAGCCTGCAGCTAAAAGTGCTCTATGAAAGCCCCTTCTGGAAGAGATGGAGGGGATTTTTCATGATGGCATCCAGTTTTGTCACCATTCTCTTTTTCACAACAGCATCCGGTGTGTCCAAGGTTCACCCACTTATGGAGCAGGCTTTCCTTATAAGTTTGATCAGGGATTGTGCTCCTTTTGAGCTCAAGTCGCCTCACCAGGAGACTGCAGTGTAGAACAACACACTGGGTAATGTGGACTGGTAGAACATTTCAATCAGCTTGCTTCACACATCAAAAGACCTGCGTCCCCTTCGGATGTATAGTCTGCGCTGGCCCTTTTGTACAGCACAACCATGTTGTCAGACCAGTCCAGTTTATTGTTTATGTGAACCGCCAGGTACTTGTAGCTATTTTTACTTTGTAAGTGTATTTTAGTTACAGTTCCATCAGATTATTTATTACTCTTCAAAATATGAATATTGTTGGGTATTCTGTGGAAAATCACATTCTATTCAAAGACCTTTATCAAAAAGGTAACAAGAATGTAGAACTAATTGATTCTTATTTCAGATTTTACATTGTTGCATATTAATTTGTTTCTGTTGTTTTTGACATAAGCTTTTTACACTTAATTACCTGCTAGATTATGTTCATTAAAATTGTAATACCACATTTTGTGTACTAGTTTTAAGTATGTGAAACTTACAACTACTAAATGACACTGCATTTATTTACTTTGTCTTTCACTTTTTACTAAGGTTGTTCAAGTTCTGAGCTAAAGAAATCATATTCCACTCTCATCATTAACAGAGTAAATGCTTCCTGTCTAGTTTCAGAGCTATTAAAACCCTGTCGATTTGATTTTAAACCCCCCCACCCCCAACCCAAAGGAGAAGGAACAGTGATTTTGAAAGGTTTCAGATAAAATAACATCTTCATAAGAATTGCTTCAAGGCTCCAGTCTCCAAGAGTGAACTTTAAATAAAGGCTGTTGTCAGCTTTAATAGTGAAAGGCATATCTGACTGCACAGATATATTCCCTGAAACCCTTCCTGGATTTAGACTGCAGTGAATCAATAAAACCTGTAAACAATAATGATGCATAATTGTAATTTTTTCAAATATATGGATCTATAATAGAAATTTTCTCACATCACTAATATTATAAAATTGCATTTATAATCTTATTAGCTGGACAAAAGGTATTGATAAAATCATTTTCGGCAACATAATATTATATTTCCATTATTTTGTTCTTCATGCTTTACAGCGATGATAAAAACAACCCTTAAGCTTGCCCATCTGTCATTTTTATTTTGTCCTTTAGGCACAAAAAAAATCTCTTAACATTCACTCATAGGAATAACACAAAATCCAATTTTAACCAAAACTGGCAACTTCTTGTGTGTATTGAACTGGAACAGAGCCTGAAACATACTGTTTACGGTAAAATGCATCCTCATCAAATTTTGCTGTATGTCATATGACAGTGGACTCCATGGCACTTTGATTGAGTTAGCAGAAAAGAGAATGTAAACCTATATTTTTGTGGGTCTTTTACATCTATATAATGATTCTTGTGCTTTAGTCTTTCACACTCATTTACCTAGTATCTTGCTAGAGAAAATATTCAAGGTCATGTTATATGAAAACCTTATAGATAGCTAAGTAATTCCTTCAATAAGCATGTGCTCTTTATTATCGACTCATGCACAGCTACATGTATTATATATGGTTTCCTTTAAAAGGAGCTACTGTAGGACAGAGCCAATATGCATTTAAGTTACATTATTGTCATCTTGCTTTCTTGTCACAATGCAAAAAAAAAAAAAAAATTCTCATTGTTTTGCTTAGTAAAATTTTGACCTTCCGTTATAGTTTAAACACTTCATATTTTACAGAAGCACTAAATATACATGCTATTGTGGTCAAGCCAGGGTGCCTCCATTGGCTTATTTTTAAATTGCTTTTTTGTTGTCTTTGTTGACTTTTTATTATTTTTTGTTTTCCATTATTTTTATATAATAGCAGTCTGTTAATTTATTATTTGTCCATGTATTGTCTGATCATTGTAGTCTATTCAGTTATTTAGTTTCC
Source organism: Polypterus bichir lapradei (assembly GCA_026402145.1). Taxonomy (NCBI): domain Eukaryota; kingdom Metazoa; phylum Chordata; class Cladistia; order Polypteriformes; family Polypteridae; genus Polypterus; species Polypterus bichir. The sequence goes on along the minus strand of JANRMT010062791.1, from coordinate 97,816,863 downwards.
TTGTGTATTTTTTGGTTCTGCCATGGTCCTTATATTTTGTGTCTGCATCCCCTACAGGCGGGGCCACCATTACCGCATCGTTAAGGGGCTGTGTCCAGCCTTAATGTTCAGGTTGAAAGTGCAAGTCCCTGTGCAGTTCATTGAGTGTTCTCTGGCAAGTGTTTTTTTCTTTGCAAGTGTTGTGCTGTTTATGTTTTTTTTTTTTTTTCTAGAATTTGACTTCTTGGTTTGGACTTGGGGTTATCTTACAGATTCGTGTTTTAGATAATGTTTGCTTTGGGTTGCTTTTGGGAAAACCTTTTTGCACTTTAAAGCCCTTTTTTCTATTTGGCCTTTTCTAAATAAAGATGTAAAATAATTTATAAAATTAATTATTGGATTTGTTTCTACTCCAGCCTATGTTGGACACCATGAGAGATTTTTATTATTTTTTGAATCTAAAAGCTTTAACTCCATTTTGAGGCCTAGCCAGACCATAAAAGAAAAGTTTGATATTTTTGTAGTGAAAGTTATTTCTTCACAAATATGGTGTATATGCATTTGCCTCACAAAATTGTGTCCTAAAGTTAATTTCTTCGTATAAATTAAAATAGATATCTTGCCTATCCTGCCACTTTACATTACAGTTTGTGGAGCACAGAGGAAAAAACTTTAAAACTTACCAAATCTATTTTGTAAGCCAAGACAGTTGTCGAGTATTGACTTGCATCTTGCGATTACACACACATGCACAAGTCGTAAAATAGTTCATATGTATAATTTTAAAAGAAGATAAGGCGTGTGCGATAGCTCAGCACTTGGGCTTTCGGCACAACAACCTTTCATGCCCCTGGTGCGTGGGCATGTGGTTGGTTTTGTTTTAAATTACTTCTGTATTTACATGATTGTTTGCACAAGTGAATAAAAAAATGTACCCTTACCACAAGAAAAATAGTGCCAGGAATATGTGATATGTGATGTTGTCACAAACATGCATCAGAAATACAGATAGATGCCTTTGGTATGTTTTTAAGCCCTTCTTCCTTGCCTCATACCCTCCATTGTAAAGTACTATATCAAACAAGATATATATATATATTTTTAATTTATAGAAAGCACTTAACTTTAGAACACAATCTTGCGTGGTGAATGGACATATACTATGTTTGTAAAGAAATAACTTTGACTAAAAAAAATACCAGAATTCTCCTTTAAGCTTCCCATTTTGCTAAGGTCAGGCTTGCCTTGGGGTGACACCAATTTTGCGGGCTATTTTGGAAGGCCTCACCCTTCACTGTTTTGTAGAGCCAGATTAATCATAACATACCTTAAATATAGTAGTGACATTATAAACATTTTTATATTTTTATGGATTTAATTATCTTTACATTCTGAATTTATAATTCTACTCTGATACAGGGTGAACAATTATTACAAAAATATTATTTATGATTGTTTTGTTATAATTTTGATTATTTAATTCTGTTTAATAGAATAACATTGTGTTTGCCAACTGCCCACATGTATTCTGTGGACACAAACAAAATAAATCATTCTGCAATCTGTGATCCAAATGACTTTAACACAGTTTTAAATAAATGTTCCAGCCAAAAATATTTTTTATTATACTGTATATTACTTACCCTACATAGTTTGCAGTGATGGCCATGAAAAAATCTTAATCATCTGTTTTCATGCCAAATGAAAAAAAAAATTAAGATATGATACAAGCATATGTTGATCAATGCTGTACAAGGGTAAATAATGGGGAAAGAAATCTTCTGTTGCACATGTTGCATAACCCATATATCAGCTACCCAGTCATATGCTCAAAACACCTGAAACACATGCATTTGTTTGCTAAAATATTATTAAATAGGTACATCCAGAAAAATTTGTGTACATCATAAACAGGAAACAAGATGTACGCTGATTTTTTATGGATGTATTTGTTAGGATTTGTTTAGCAAAAAATGCACTTGTTTTGCACACCCATTAGGAAATGAATGTATGCCTGGACAGACATCTGTAAAAATTTTCTTTACAATCAAATAATGAATGCAAAGCCTTTGGTCCTTTATCAGAACTGCCAATCTCAAACCTTGTTTAATTTTATGACTCATTAATCTACAGTGTTCTTGTATGATAGAATTTTTCCCTTTCCAAGGATATCATCCATATGTTTTGAAGCCTAAAATGGACAATTTTCAGTCTGTCACTTTTTTTCTCTTAAATGTTTTATTTACCAAATAGTGCATGATGAATTCACACAGGTGTAAATGGAAACAAGTTGGATGGCTCCTTTGTCATTTCTGTCTTATTGCTAACAAGGAGCTATTAAAAACCGTGAATGTAGCTGTTTAAGACTAAAATAAGCAATTAAGGGTGGGGAACCTTAACAAGCAAGATCACTAAAATGAAGCATCAAAATATCACTTGAGCAATAAGTTCTTCATTAGTAATTAATTGACTTATTATGAAAACACTGGATTGGAACAAAAACCTTCAGCCACTGTGGCTTCCAGGACCAGCAGTGCCCAACCCTGAATTAATCCATGCATAACATCACAGAGTTTTTACAGTAACTATGCCTGAAGAAGGGGCCTGAGTTGCCTCGAAAGCTTGCATATTGTAATCTTTTTAGTTAGCCAATAAAAAGGTGTCATTTTGCTTGGCTCTTCTCTACATTCATAATGGCTAACACGGTACAACACCCTAGTAACTATGGCAAAGTGTTTTTTTTTTTTTTTTTTTTTTTTTTGAGTGTTTGGAGTGAATGTTGAGAATGTCATTAATCAAGTCATATATAGTATTTAACAAAGAAGAATCAATAATAATTGCACATTTTAATGTAAGCTCATTTGAGAGATGCTTATAATTTCAATTAAATCAACCTTTAGCAATACATTCAAAACCTTCAACTGCAGCCCCATTGCAACATTGATCATTTAATTGTATTTTGCTGTGTCTTTGTTTAATGTGCCATGCCAATTTGAATATAATAATTATTGTTGTTCATTTTTATTGTTGAATTATTATCTATATTATAACCAATACTTTTTGCCCATCCTGTGGTTATAAATGTATTTTTTTGCAGTATTTAGACATTTTTGGGAAGTGAGGTGTTGTGTGATGATGATAATATTGTATTATCATAGTCATATCATTTCCCCCTGAATGTGTTTATTATTCCCCGATTTGATGCTGTTTCATTTTCAAATAATATTGCATTATTGCGATGACGTTTTGTGATTGGTACTATTCAGGTCATAAAATGATTTCTTCAAAATGTCACACATACTTACGTCTGTGTGTTTTTTTTTTTTGTTTTTTTTTGACATCATACACCATAAGGTGCATACTAATTCTGCGTGAGCAGGAACAATCAATAAAACTGAATTAAAAAAAAAAAAAATAAAGTGACGGTGAGATCCCTCCAGATCAGAGAATGTCCAGTTTCATTGCGTCAAAACACTACTCACATCTACAGTTTTTTCCAGTTTCAAATAAAAACTAACCGCGTCAGATCCCTAGGGCGGTAGTATGTATCGTGATTGTGAGAGAATAAAAGTGAAAAAAAAGGTAACTTTTACAAGTAAAAGTGAAAAAAAGGTAACTTTTACAAGTAAAAGTGAAAAGAAAAGGTAACTTTTACAAGTACAGTACTATAAATGTACAGGGTCTGTTACAGACGCAAACCAAATGTATGTGTGTACTGTATAGTATTAACAATAAGAGCAGCGCACTACTGAAAATGGCAAATATAGAAGGCAGTGGGGATCGAACCATTGGCCCCTTGATTACAAGTCAGCAAATCTTACTGCTACGCCACAGAATCAGTTGTATCGTTCTAGAACCTTTTGTGAAAGTGTTTATTTGATCTTTGGACTTCAGGCTTCACACATTCTATAGTTTATGCCTACATTTTGTAACATTTATTACTAAAATATGAAAAAGTTTCTGTTTTAACAATGTGTTTACACAGATTACTGTAGAAACGGAACACACGTGAAATGCATGTGTTCCAAATGACGATCTATTATTTCCACTGTAAAACTCCAGCAGTTCACTCATTCCCAGATAACCAAACAAGGCATGAGCTGGGAAAACTCGGTGAACGTTCTGCGACGGTGGGGGATGGAATAGCCGGCTGCTTGCTGCTTGTCTTAATCGGCACATTTACAGGACAAAAGACGCTGGCGGAGAGATGTGAACGGATTTAAGGTGGGCCGGATTTACGAGTTTTCTCGTAGGCTCTGGTAATTCTAGTTGTAAGCAGTGATGCCTCATCCTAAAAGACCTGTTAGACAGTTTTGGGATGCTAATAATCCCTAATACTCTAATAAAAACGTAAAGCACAGTTCTGATGGTATCTGTCATAAATAGTGTCTCAACTCTAATACCTTTAGGACAGTCACATTCAAGAAAAATGTCTGCTATGTATAATTTAGGGTTGAGGTACCCTAGGTTTTCAAGATTTTGAGAGTAGACTTTATCTAGGGCTGACTTACATTCATTTCCTAAATTTCTAGGCAGTACCCATCTGTTCAAAAGAGAGCACCTTTTTATACATTATTCTGATCAGTCAGATGATTGCTGACCTATTGTCCTCCCAGGATGATTACTGGAAATACATGAACCAAGATAGCTGGCTGCTTTGCACTACTTGCTAGAAGAATGATTTGTGCAAAGTGTGCAGAGTGTCACTTCTTTGAAGAAAGTGATCCATTAGCTAAGATCCCTGTCTTCAATTCAACCCCTTTTTAAAAGGTTTTGGGTTGTAGGCTATTTTCATTTTTCTGCTTAATGGTGCGGGTCAGCCTCATGCTACTTGGTCCCACTGGGATCCTATTCAACCCGCCTCCGCCAGTAGTCATGAGCTGAGCAAATAAGGACAAACACAAAAAGCAAAGGGATGGTGAAACATATTAGTTTATTTGCTGCTCTCAGTCAGTGTAGACATACTGACGTCATTTTTGCCAACGAGAGACGCGTGGCTATGAGTTGGTGAGAGTTGTTTTCTATGGTGTGAGAGTTAATTAAAAAACACATTTTGCTTCTATAAACCTGTGTATTGGTTTCCACTAAGGAGCCGTGTGGGAATTTTTAAATCTTTTTCACCTTTAGAAGGTTTTTTTTTTTTTTTTTTCTTTTTCCACGTGCACAGGAGCAAAATCAGCTGTGAGTTTGGGGGTGCGTTTAGAAAAGTTACTTGTTGCTTGTTATGTGTACTTGTTCTTGTTATTTGTATTCAATCTAGCATCTGTGAGGCAGGGCAGTAAGCAGCAGTGGCATCTTTGTAAGTACATAACTGGTGTCATAGTGATGAATAGTAATAAGTAAAATAAACAGGAATTCTTTAGTGAGGGGCAAAAAAAAGAAAAAGAGCGTCTGACTTCAGTGCGGTAAAGAGAACGACCCAGCGGTGTGCAGGCAGGCAGACAGCCAGCCAGCATTATGGTGCTGATCAGGCACAAGTGGCTGTAGGAGCAGACAAGACAGTAAAAAATTAATTAACAGCAGATATTTAAAAAGTTTTTGTAGTTTGATCAGTTCTTATTGTTCAGGAAAGTAGAGCAGTTAAGAGGGTGACAGCAAAAGGGTTCTTTAATACGAAGGAGTAAAGATGGTGCAAGTGGAAAGATTTTAAGTAAAGAATAAGAGGAGCGCAAAGTTAGGAGAGCAGACCGAGAAAAGTGAAGTTAACCTCATAGAAGAACAAACAGCAGGCAGTCGAGGGGGAGAATGTTATAGGACCTTAAAGTGCCAGAAGGTATAAAATAACTGTAGCAGTTCTTTGGCGTATTTTTTTTTTTAATTTTAGCATTTATGTTAAATCATTTCATTTTAATAAAATAATAAAAAAGGTATGGCAGTTTTAGTAATTCTAACTTAAATTTAAATAATGAGGCCAGTGTAATGCAAGTCCTGATGGATGTTGGCTCCTCCGAGCCATCATCTAAAAAGTCCATTCTTCTATAAAGGCTATGTTTGCAGGAGATGCCAGTTGATCCAGTACCTCAAGCTCACATTCACTGAACTGGATGAGGAGTTGGCCGGCTTGCGTTGTAGTAGAGAATTAGCGGACGTGTCCTTTAGAGAGGTAGTGTGCACCCCTAAGGTGGCGTGGAAGGAGATTCCAGACCAGACAGCTAGGTGGATCATTGTCACGAGACGCAAGGTAAAGGGTAAACACTGTCTGAGGGCATCAGCCTCAGAATTGGAAATGTCAGACTTTTTTCAGGTCCTTGCGGAGCTGGATGGTGTCTCTGAAGATTCTGAGGTAGTAGGCAGATGTGAAGAGTCCCAACGAGCCACCTCAAAAACAGTTCCCTGAAAGAGAGAGGTAGTGATAGTTGGGAATTCATTAATTAGGGTGAATGAAGCACAGGTTTGCTCCAGAGACAGTCTCTCATGGTGTGTTGCTTTCCAGATGCACAGGTGGGAGACGTCCCTGAAAGGGTGGCTAGGCCCTTGGACAGAGTGGGGGTGGATTCAGTTTTCATTATCCATGTTGGAACAAATGACATACATAAAGGTGGACTGTCAGAACTGCAATCCAAATTTGAAAAGCTAGGTGCCAGGCTGAGGAGGTAGTCTTCTCTGAAGTTCTTCCTGTGACACACACCAGTCCAGGTAAATTGAGGTGATTAGAAGGCTTAATGTGTGTCTCGGGTCTTGGTGTTGGGTAGAAGGGCATATGTTTATGGGGCATTGTGACTCCTTTGGGAACAGATGGGACCTGTTTTGCCGTAATGGGATACATCTGAAATGGGGGACACCAATGTGTTTGGGAGGCATATGAGTAGGTTAGTCGAGGATTGTTTAAACTAGTGTATGGAAGACAGAAAGTTTAGGACAGGCCAGGTTTAGAACTGTACGTGGAGGAACAAAAGGTAGTGTGAAAATAAAAATTTATAGTAATGTAAATTTTAACCCAGCTTTAAATGTAAAAGTAAAACAAGTAACATATTAACAATAGCTTGCCTTAATGCTAGAAGTATCAGAAATAGAGCAAGTGAGCTGGGGTTTATGTAGAGCAGGATAATTATGATATTACAGCAATAATAGAAACCTGGCTAAATAAGAAAGATGGGGATGAGTATAACATAGAGGGATACACATTTTTTAGGAAGGACAGGCAGAACAGAAAAGGAGGTGGGGTTTCTGTTTATGTCAAACAGAATTTAAATGCAAGTCCTGTTCAGTTGGATGATGACCTCATCTTAGTGAGGACATCTGGCTTCACCTGGAAAGCATTAGGGAAAGAGGTCTAATTTTAGTAGTGTGTTATAGACTGCCCAAAGGAGACAGTAATTTCAACGCATATCTTTTTAGTAATATTAAAAAGGCAAGTTTACAGGGGAATATTATAGTTATGGGTGTCTAACTACCTGAATATTAACTGGGATGACCTTGCAAATAGCAGAGCACAAGAGCAGGAGTAATCAGTGGCTCTTTTTTTAACACAGTATGTTAAAGCACCAACACGGGGAGAAGCCTGTCTGGATTTAGTATTTTGTAATAATCAGGACAGAATTGAGCAGAGTATAGGTGATTGAACCACTAGGGTCAAGTGACCATAATATAATACAATTCTCAGTTTTTTTGGAAGAGTGCAGATGCAAAGACTAAAACGATTTAGTTTGACATTGGTAGAGCAAATTTTGAGCAGATGCAGCAAAGGAGGATAGACAGGGATAAGCTTTTAAGTGTATATAAAGCTGAGGAGCAGTGGAACAAGTTTAAAAAACATTTTACATATAATACAAGACAGGAATATAGCTAAGTTTGGAATTAGTAGGAAATTTGAAAAAACTCTGCTGTGGGTTAATAAAGAATGTGAGGGACAGTTATTTTGGGTGGGATTGTGAACAGGGCATTATTTATTTTCCCCATAGCACTAGATGGCAGCCCCCCTGGGCTACAGCAGTACCTCAGATTTCCACAGGGCAACATAGGACATGGAGTTCTTCAACTAAGCCCTCTTGGGTTCCGGTGGTGCTGCAGGGACAGGGAGACCTACTTCATAGGTTCTCCGTCTCACGTGGGAGTGGTTTCGGACCACACGTATGGAAGACCAGAAGTACTCCCGAGTGAAAGATAAAAAGAGATGCCTCTCTCACAAGGACGAGCCAGAGTTTGGAGGAGGAGGAGGTGGACGAAGCTTACTGGAGGAGGAGTGCAGGCAGAAGGAGAGAGAGAGAGAGAAGGGCTAGAAGTGCTGTGCTATGAATTTTGTGCTTATTGTACTGTACGTTGGTGGGAAATGGTTGGAAAGCATTTCTTACAACTGAATAAAAATCAGTGTGGGTTGCTGAATTTGTCCCTTGTGTCTGTTTGTGTTGGGTTTAGGGAACTGGTGTGCCCCCTTGTATGCGCAAGATTTGTATAAGGTGTGTAAGATTAATAACTCCATTGTGAATCATAGAGTGTATGAGGGCAACCATTAAGAATATTAGGGAGGCTAAAAGACAGAGAGAAATATAGCAGATAAACTGAAAGATGACCCAAAGAGATTCTTTCAGTGTTTTAGTAGTAAAAGAACATTTAAAGAGGAGGTAAAATTATTCATGCTAGAAACCTATAAGGAAGCAGCAAAAGGGTATTAGCAGTGTGGAGCATATGATATTATTTATCTGGCCTTTCAAAAGGCGTTTGATAAGGTGCCACATGAGAAGTTGGGTATCAAACTGAAAGAAGTGAGAGTTAAGGGTGTTTGTAGATGGGTGCAAAATTGGTTCAGATATAGGAAGCAGAGGATTATGGTGTGAGGAACCTTATCAGAATTGGCTGATGTTAAGAGTTGTGTTCAACAGGGGTCAGTGCAAGGGCAACTGCTATTTCTAATAGATATAAATGATTTGGATAGGAATATAAGTAACAAGCTAGTTAAGTTTGCAGATGATACCAAGATAGATAGATCGGGAGATAATCTGGAATCCGTTATGTCATTACAAAGGGACTTGGACAGCATACGGCGACTTGGGCAGATTTATGGTAGATGACAAGTAATTTCCGTAAATTTAAAGTATTATATGTAGAAAGTTCAAATGTTAGGTTTGGCTACACAATTGGAAGTATGAAAATCAAAAGTACACCTTAGCAGGTCATAGTGGAACACTAACTAGGCTGATTCCAAGGCTCCAGTGGATGAGTTATGAACAAAGATTACAAGAGCTGAGCCTTTCCAGTTTAGGCAAAAGATGATAAAGTGGAGACATGATTGAATTATTTAAAATTATGGAGGGAATTAGTACAGTGGATTGAGACTGTTATTTTAAAATGAATTCATCAAGAACATGGGGTCACAGTTGCAACTTGTTAAGGGTGAATTTCACACAAGCATTAGGAAGTTTTTCTTTACACAGAGAACCATCGACAAATGGAGTAAGCTACCAAGTAGTGTGGTAGATAGTAAGACTTTAGGGACTTTACAAACTAGACAATGTTATTTTAGAATAATTAAGTGGATAGGAATGGTGAACTTTGTTGGTCTGAATGGCCTGTTCTCATCTAGATTGTTCTAATATTCCAATATTATAATTGTCATGACAAGCACAAACCACTGTTTAGTGAGAGTTCTTTGCAGACACCACCAATTTTGAGGTCCATCTAGGTTCCATATACCTAGCCTTATCTCACTTTACATAAGATCACATGATTCAAAGGTAAAAAGTTTGCTTTGGATCAGAGTCCTCAGCTACCAAGTATTAACAAGCCGTCTTGCATTTCATCATGTTATTTACTTTGGTCAACCCATTACTAATGTATAAAATCTAAAAATTCTAACATTTTCAACTTTATTCTTTGCTCCTTTAACATTGTTTAATTTTAAATAAATGTTTTATTTATTGTAAGAAGAGTTTGTGTGTTCTGTATTACTTTTATGAAGCAACTGCTGCTAACAGGGCACGTAACAACTTGGTAATTTTTCTCTGATAGTATTTGTTTTGCTTTGCATGCTAATGACATTGTATAGTTAAGACATATTCTAGTCTGCAAGAAAGGAAAGTCAAAGTACTTTTGGTGACTAAAATGTGGTCTTTTGTGCTATCTAAGTGTACAGGGTTTATGTGGGGGAAAAACTGCTGAAATAAAAAAAAAATGCTGAAATGTATTCAGTAGCTCAGCTTTGTCAGTCATATCTATGCATGCATGTATGTTAAACTATGCATCAGTTAAATTCCTACCATTGACGCAAAATCTGCCATTGCTCTTATCACAAAGCTGTGCACAAAACATTTCACCTTGACATTGGAATCCTTGACATTTTAGTGAGAGAATTGTGTGTAGATTGCTACTGATTACTGGGTGTGCCTTATGAAAGGAAATTCTGAAGGAACAGAGTTTAATGGATTTTGCAAGGGTATGTAAGAACAGAATTGCTTTTTCAATAGTGTATACAGTATGCATAGCTTCCACTGTTTTATTTGATCACCGTGGTGATGATCAATTGATAAGCTGCAGATCTAAATCGTCCAATTTTCCCTACAAAAGAATGGATCACTGATTAGTAAACTGGCCGAGCATGAAGTTTACAGTAATTTAGTTATAGTGTTCTTTTATGCAAAGTATTGCAGTAGTTAAGATTGTGCATGTTTCTTTTTTTTTTTTGCTTTGAAGTTTTCGTTAATAGAGAGCAGCAAGGCAGACTTCACCAGAGAGACAGAAGACCGGAATATCGGCCATTACATTAAAAAAAGTGGAGTAAAAGAAATTTGAGGATTTATCCTGTGCAATTAAGCAAATGGCAGGAAAAGTTGCTTTAATTAATTCAGACATTTTTATTTAGTACTTTGTAATTAAAATTGACAGTGCTTGTATGAGTTTGGATATTGAGCAAGCTTGTGTTAAGTTCATTAGCTCACATTTTCAATAATAGATAAATAATTTGAAATTTCTACTTCGTAAACAATAGGCTTGTTAGCTTAAAAGCAAACTTTGTCTATTTTACTTGTAAACATATTAAGTATGTTAACCTTGTATCTTATTGATAAACATATTATGGGCATTTGATAGATTTGTGGCCCTTATAAGGGTTTGTATTGTGTTTATTATTTGTTTGTGGTGCCATACAGCATAAGCTCTGGTAAGAAACAAGTAGTGCATAATTAAAATGGTAATCCATATTTATAATCACACATCAAAAATTAGTAAAGTCTTGCTGTAAAAAAAAAAAAAATAAAAACACATGTATGTAGTAAATGTTTATTTTAACACAAACAAGCTGTAGTGCAGTTACTGATTAAAAATGAATAAAACCTGTAAGTGCACATACTGTATATTTACTTTTAAACAGTGTTTGACTGCCAATATTAATTAATTGAATAAATGTGTGACAATACTTTTTTTTGTTAGGCAAATGGTGAAAAGTAATTTTTTAATAAGCTTTGTTTCAGATAAGTACATTAGAGAAAAAACTAAATAATATGACAGCTTTAATTATGGAAAGCATTTTACTTTCTTTTATGCCATGTGTATGTTTGTACATATTTTATCAGTTAAAAATATTTTAAAGGGATTTTATTTATTTTAGTATTTTTATGGTCACTGAACATTAAGCCCACAGAATTTCCTTTTGTTTACAAAAAAATAACAGGTAACAGCTGCTGTCTATAGTTTAATTATAAAAATAGCAAAGTTAACAGATTACTTTTAAACATCAGGCTTCAATGCATTTGTTTATGCAGGGACTTAGTGGAGAATGTTTTTTAAAGAGATAAAGAAAGATCAGAATCAGCCAGTTCAGTAACATGAAATCAGTGACAGTATTGGCCCTTCAAAAACCTGATTAGAGGATCTCTAGCCTACATCTTGACATTGTTACAATATCATGGACAGCCAACAAATCCTTTGACTTAGTGAGACTATCATTCACAATTATATTTCAGATTGAATCTCCCTGCAAAGTCCAAAAGCAGGTATCTTAAATTAAGTGCATCTGGTCAGTGACTTCTGTGTAACCTGGAAATGTTCACCTCAGTTCTAGGCTTTCATTCAAAAGCTGAGTTCAGAAAGTGAATGAATTGATAAATGTTTTCTGTCTTACATTGAATAAAGATTGATTTTATTGTAAGAAAACTTTTTAATTTAGTAAATAACATTGTAGTAACCGATTTTAGTGGATAATGACATACATTAAATGTTGCTTTTATGTTTAGTTTGCAGTGGATACTTGATAAGCAAGACTTAATGAAAGAACGCCAGAAAGATTTGAAGTTTTTGACAGAAGAGGAATACTGGAAATTGCAGATCTTCTTTGCGAATGGTAAACTTTTTTTTTTTTTTTTTTTTTTTTTTTAATAAAATGTGACTTATTTTTAGAAGCAGGAAGTACAATGGAAAGGTGATACAGGGTGAGGCAGAAAGGACGGACGTCTTTTGAAATGGCTAGAACTCACCACTAGGTGGAGTGACAGATATGCGGTAGGTGGCGTTAGGTTCGCGAAGTCTTAGCATTTTATCATTTTCTTTTTAGTTGAAGCCAAGCGCCGTGGACGATAGAACACTGTATTTTTGTGTACGACTGTTTTGTCAAGAACAACCAATCTATTACCGCAGTTCAGCGTGAGTTTCGTTACCATTTCAATATCCACAGAAATAAAGCTGTTCCCGCTCGTAACACTATCCTATGTTAGGTTAAAGCACTTCGTACACGAGGTACACTAATGAACAAAAGACCGCCGGGGGGCTACACGAACAGCATGTACCCCTGAAAATGTGGAAAGCGTATGACTAGCCCTGCTGCACAGTCCAAGTCAATCTGCTCGGAAGCATTCTTCTGAACTTGGCCTCAGTAATTGTTCGGTAAGGCGTATTTTGCATTTAGACCTGTATTATCATCCCTACAAATTGTCAAATGCAACAGTCATTTACACATTTGCTATATGTGAAAGATTTAAAAAAATCAAATTCATTGTAATCCATAAACCATAGAAAGTGTTAACATTCATCAGTCTTATATAATAAGAAGCAGTACAGCTGAATTTCCTTTCACATATAGTTTTACAGAATTCACACTAAAATGTATTTTGCATGTTGTTTTCACATGTTCATCTACTTTATGTATCTATTTCATGCATTTGCTGAAGAAACTCTTATTAGCCTTTACTCTCTGATCTTAATAAGAGTCGTGTGAGTTAAGGATTTGTTGCTCTATTGCTCTATAGTTAAAAAGAATAAATGCTGTTTGCAATGACTGTTTTTTATCATTAGGTAGGCTTGATTCTTTCACATGAAACCAGATTACAAAGTAAAAGGATATCGGAACTAATTACAGAGATCCCCAAACATATTAAATAAATTGTTCCTTTGCTCTGCTTTTAATGTTTCCCAGAGTGTTTCCACAGATATGTCTGGAGTTGCATTAAGCTTCATTCAACAATAGTAAATTGTATTGATAGAGAATGGTTATTTAAAAATAACAGGAACATGGTACATGATAACAATTGCATAATATTTACCAGATTGAAAGAAGGCAAAAGACTGGTTTCAATAATAATCTATTTCGTGAATATGTTGTACTGTTCTGAAAAAGATATTGTACAGAATCAGGGCAGATAAATCTTCGCAGATCCAAAAAATTATGATCTTTAATTAACTGTCTGCTGTTTTCTTGGTGGCAACAAATGAAATTGCCTTGTGATCAGGACTCTATCCTTGTGTATGCCTGTTACAGGTATAGTTCACTTACTGTCCAATGGAATCACTTTGCCGCCAAAACTGATCCCTGATAAGTAAATGAATCTGTTGCAAAAATATTATATCTGGTATTAGCAATCAGATGCGAGAGTGCCATTATTCTTTTAAACTTATGATTGAGACCTTTAACATTCTAATGTAATAACATTAATCTGTAATTGATATTATGTGACATTTTGCTCCCTGTAATTCCTGTTCCTATTTGGGAAAAGGGAAATAACACCTCTAATGTTGTTAATTTTCAGTAAAATTCTACATTTTCAAGTGTTGAACCTTACCAAAGAAAGTAATATCTTGCTGGATGGATTATTTCAAGGGTTGTATGGGATGAACTTCTTGTTTTATTGGTGGTTGAATAACGATGAACTACTGTTAAATTAATACTTAAAGTAATGTATAACAATTTATATAGAAAATAAGAATCATAAATATAATAGATATGATACTGGGAGGAGAATTGAAGTAAGCATTGAAAGCAACAGATTGCCAAGAACCTTTTTATAAAGTAGATTGTGTTTATAAGAGTTGATCAACCAGTATCATTTTTAGTATTTCTAAATTATTTATACAATAATAAAATACAGTGTGAGGCAAATAGTTAAGAGAGTACAGAGAGAGAGAGAGAGAGAGAGACAGACACTGCTTGCTTAGAAGAGGAAACAGAGTTACTGTTAGCTTAGTGACATAGAGGGCCTCCTAGTTAACAGCCAGCCTCTCTGTGTGCAGATGCGAAACAGAAAGGGATGGGGTTTTGAGTGATTTCTGAACAAATTATGTCAATGATGAGCAGGCACCATATAGTCAGATCAGTGGCAAATGGAGCTTTCAACAAGTAATTTTTTTTATTATTTATTTATTTATTTTTTTTCAAATATTAAAAAAGATTATCCATACAGGCTTAACTTCAGTAATTGAGGCAAAAAGTGCTTTTACAAAGTATTACTAAAATGATGTGAACCCTTAAAGGGTGAGTTTGGTATTTTTTAAGTCAGTTATTTTTTTTTTATGATCATGTTATGAAGCTAATGGGTATCCTTCTGGGAGTGACTCTTTGATAGCCAGGACCACTGGTGAAGAAGCAAATATCAAAAATATTATTATATTTGTGATCAAGAACCCCATAATAGCATAAAGTGAAACTCTCCATGCCTATATTACCCACCCCCATTTTTCAAAGTTTTGTGAAAAGGAGTAACTTTAACAACTTGCATCCAATTAGGAGGTGAACATCTGGAGTTGCATAATGCGAAATGAACTTCAAATCCTTCTAATCATTTTTACTGAAGAAATTGGTTTACTTTTTATCATAAGGGTGTAATTTCCTACATAAAATATCATCCAAAAATGGCCTAAAAATTGTTTTTTTCAGGTGTAGTGGGACAAAAACAGGGAGGAATCCCCAAAATCTTGCATAACTAAACATTGGGTGGTGTGACCATCGCTCAGGGTGGAGTGCTGCCCAACATTCAGGCCGTGCTTCTGCCCAAGAAGACCGAGAAACCAGCTAAGAGTAAACATCAAAATGTGTCAAACGTTTTATTATATTGGGTTTTCTCATACCGGTGAGTCGAGGCGTATTCTATGCTTGACGAAGGTTTTTTATTTTTCCACAACTCCGCCCACAATTTATTATTTCTAGTTTACTTTTGTTGTTACTGTACAAGCATGTCTCAGATATGTGGAAACCACATATTCTAAAATGAGAGCCTTTTCTACTTTAAAGTGGTTTGTAGTTACATTTGGACCGTTTTACCCTATACTTCTATTTTAAAGCTCAAGAGCAGGAGAGTTGTTTTTTTTTTTTTTTTTTAATATACTTTTACATTAGAACATATTTTCAGTGGCAAGTTAATGTATATCTACCATGATTGTGAAGATGCAACTTCAACTAAAAAAAAATACTGAACATTAAACAGTGAAACCATTGAAAATGTTTATTTTTGATTATTTTTCCTAAAAAAAAAATCTATTTGCTTTTTACGTAAATATGGCTGGTAATGTGATTTTTGTTAATTATTAAATGGTCTAATATGATTTGATTTCGTTCAGCTTTTTATAAAACAAGTGCTGAAATTTCTATAAGTGTGTATGTACTTTTGATTTTTGTTTTGACACATGGTCAAATGAAGCAAAAACCTTAAATGGAGAACTAATCTAAAAGAAGTGATAATGTACAGCTTGATTCAGACATGGACATAACTTAAATGCTGAAGTGTGTGTAGGTTTTATGATTTGTCCATATTTTAGTTATTGTTTCATATTGTAAGAGACTGTGAAAGATATTGTTTCACAAAGCCCACAGTGTATGCAAATATCTTTATTTTTATAATGTGCTTTTTGCATTAACTTCGTGATACTGGAACAATAGCGTAGCCAAGGAGAAAGATTCATACTTAGTAATAACTGAATGATTTACATCAGCAAAGCTCAACAGTGGAAAGAGCCAATTTGAGGATACTAAATAAAGTAATATTGTTATTTCTTCCACCAATCTAACAATAAAGCAAAACTAAAAAAAAATGTATTTGTCACCATTGTAAATTAATATACCATGCTTAATTTTGCCATGCTTTTGTGTTACTTTGAAAACAAGGTAAAAATAGTGTGTGAGTACAGAATGCTGGAAAAAACACTTTTGAACTATATTATTAAGTATTGAAGATACATTATTTTTTTTAGAAAATAAAGTAGAAAATTTCAAAGTCTTACTTCACAACTTAATAAACTTTAAAAGGAATACTCGATCCAGAAATGATAATTCGTGTATCATTTAGAAAAACTGTTTTTAATGATTGATAACAGACATTTTAGTGTCATGTTTTCATGAATAATGGACATCAGAAGACTCCTCATACAGTGGATTTCTGTAGCATTTGAGTGTACTTCTGTCTTCTCTATTGTTTGAGAGCATTTTCTAAAAGTAGTTTATTTTAATGATATTTGAGCAAAATACATGTGTGTGGAGTATTGTGAGCATATGACTATACACCTGACAGTTGAATTATATGACATAATTTACAAATTCTCATCCCAAATCTAGTTGGCTTCAAAACTGCTAACTGTAGTTTCTGGCCTAGCAGACCCCAAACAAGTTGAGCTCTCAAAATAATAAGTAAAAGTTGACTGTAAACTTTCAGCTTGTGTACAAAATGGCAGCCAAAGAACCCTTATATATGTAGAATTTGTTAGCAAAAACTAAAATACAAGTAAAATGCTCAAAAGAACAAAAATTGCTGGTGTTACCCAAAGGCAATCCTAAGCAAACAAGTCAAAATCCATAGTCCAGGGATAAGAGCAGAATAAATCAAGAAAATATAGAAAATCCAAAGAAAATTGCAGTACTCACAACTCCTTCACAAACCATGTTTTCCTATGCCTGAGCCTTTTCTGCTACAATTTAATAGCTAAAGGATAGGCTCAGGAGTGGTGGCATCAAGGTGGCACCGCCCCCGAGCGGCTCAACACACAAAACACAAGGAGTGCCAGGACATTTGAATGATACATAATTACAAACAGAAAATATTTAAAAATATAAAAATTAACTAAAGAACAACAAAAATAACAATACAACAGCAGCACACATTAATACCATCATAAAGATACACAAAATATCATTTTTGGATGGGGTATATCTTTAAGGTTTATTAACAAAGATATATAGATGATATGGCAGCATGGTGGCGCAGTGGGTAGCGCTGCTGCCTTGCAGTTAAGAGACCTGGGTTCGCTTCCCGGGTCCTCCCTGCGTGGAGTTTGCATTGTCTCCCCGTGTGTGTGGGTTTCCTCCGGGTGCTCTGGTTTCCTCCCACAGTCCAAAGACATGCAGGTTAGGTGCATTGGCAATTCTAAATTGTCCATAGTGTGTACTTGGTGTGAGTGTGTGTGCCCTGCGGTGGGCTGGCACCCTTCCCATGGTTTGTTCCTGTCTTGCGCCCTGTGTTGTCTGGGATTGGCTCCAGCAGACCCCCGTGACCCTGAAGTTAGGATATAGAGGGTTGGATAATGGATGGATGGATATAGATAATATCATTTTTGGGTAGAATATTTTTTTAACACTGAGTGTTTTTTTTTTAAATACCTGCGCCAAGATGTGTCATATCTATTAGGTGAGCAAGCAAGTGGCAGGACTCTGTGCAAAGCAGGAAACCATGCCATACTGGGTGCCAGTCAATCCAGCTCACTCATACATATACCCAAGCTCACCCTAGTCTAGAGGCCAATTTGAAATTTCCAGTTAAGGTAACTGCTACATCTTTTAATATGGGGTAGGGGTATTGGAGTGTTTTATAAAGTGGACTATGTTAAAATAAATAGAATAGATTTTTTTGTCTCAAATGTTTATAAATAAAAGGTTTAATTGAGCCTGTTTACGTACAAAGAAAGATAAAAAAAAACGTAAATTTTGTTCTGGGGTGAAAGTCATTACTTTTCAAAAGCAGCTATTTTTTGCAGTATAAACAGATATCCAGTTCATTGTATTTTTATGTTAAATGTAAGTTTATGTAAAAGGTGCTTGAAAATAACAAGAGAGATTAATTGGCCTGTAGTTCGCTAATTTGGTAGAATCCAGTGCTTATCTAAATCGGGAATAATAGATCTAATTAATATTTATGAACAATGTATTACAAGTAATTTCATAAAGTTGCAGGCAGTGAATTATACACTTTTTGACCTGACAATAACCTTTTTTTAAATAAATTCAGATTCTGAATGTCTGCTAATATGTCTATTTTCTTGCAGTTATTCAAGCCTTAGGAGAACATCTGAAACTTAGACAGCAAGTAATAGCCACAGCAACAGTTTACTTCAAAAGATTCTATGCCAGGTAACATTTTACAAATATAAAGAAGAAAGGAAAATATGGTGAACATTTTCAACATGCATTAAGATCCTTATAAATGTAATATATTGGTAATACTTGCTAAATAAAATGTAAAGGAAATCCTATAAAATGGTATCATGTTAGGCCTAAAATGTATGTTCACTGTTACTTTTATTACACACTGTTTAGTATTTTTATTATAATAGGGAGTCTTTCCTACAATTGAGTTCTGAAATTATCCATTTATTATACTGTGATATTTGTATTATACTGTTTTTAACAGAGAAACTTGGTTTGTGTGAACAGTCAAATACATTTCAGTATTATTGACAGCTCATAAGATAAATTATATTTATTTACAGATACTCCCTAAAGAGTATAGATCCAGTTCTTATGGCACCAACCTGTGTATTTTTGGCATCCAAAGTTGAGGTATCATTTAATTTTGATCTGTTTTTATAAAGTTTGAATTGTCGAATTCAGTGGTAAACATTTTTTTTTCTCTGTACAAATTTAGGAATTTGGTGTTGTTTCAAACACCCGTTTGATATCTGCAGCTACATCTGTATGTAAGTATTTGTAGAAATATAGTAGCTAATTATGAAGGAACACTTCAAATAATCTATAAATTTAATTTAAAAGGAAATTGTTTTATAATGTATTATTCTGAGTAAAGTACTGTATAGTTATCTTATTTCTAATTATTTAATTTGAAGAGTTAATTGTTTTATACAATAAATTTTGTTAAAATTCAGTAATTTATAAAGTAAACTGAAAGTTAAAAGTTCACCTGGAAGGTGATATTTTTGATGCTTAATTCTAACATGCATTCAATGCTATATATACATTATTAGACATTCTTCTTAAGGAGTATGTGGATTTCTTTTGCTCAAAACTGATTATATACCTTAACTGATGTACTACCACCTTTCTTTTTCTGCTTCACTAAATTTTCCTTTTTTGTGATTTTAGTAAAGACTAGGTTCTCATATGCTTTTCCAAAGGAATTTCCATACAGAATGAATCATGTATGTATTAATTTAAGATTTGAATCAGTTGATATAATGTAGTAATTTTACTTCTTTAAGCAAGTCTTGTTATTTGTCTGGATATGTTTGTAACAGTAGTTTCCACTCCCATTGTACAGTTACTTTGAAAGCTTACAGCATGTTATGGAAAGCACCAACTTGACATGAACATGCTACATACCACAAAGCAGGGTTAAAACTTGTGGTGTACTTAGAGGGTACAATATGGACTGTTTAATTTGACATATGGACAGTACTTACATTTTACTCTATATATTTAATCTATATTTCTGTGACAAATATTAATAGGAATGTATTTAATTTAAGTGTGGGAACTGATTATGAAATGTTCTAACATTGTTTACATTATTAACTATCAAAGCTGTATTTTTGATAGTCAGTAATGGATAAAAGGAACAACTGATCAGTTTAAGTAATGTTGCCTTTACTGAGACATTTAATTAGACATCAATGTAAATTTAACCAAATTACTTTTTAATCTGTATATTTGAGTTGACAGAGAACATTTTAAATGCATTGTTTGTTATTAATACTTCTTTTTGTTAATTCAAGTACTTGTTCTTTTATGGCACAGATACTGGAATGTGAATTTTATCTCTTGGAACTAATGGTAAGTCTCATAAAAGTGTAAGAAAACACCATTTAAAAAGGTGTTAAATATAATATGTGGCCTTAACTTTATTTCATATATTTATTCATTACTTAGTTGTTATTCATTTTGGAAGTTGTACACTAAACTATAGCAGTTGATGTCCCTGTTTAATGAATTATTTGTGAGCATGAATAAATTTGTAAAACTTATGAAAATTGCTGATGACTCAACCATTGTTGGGCTCCTGAGGAATGGTGATGAATCTGCATGCAGATAGGAGGTTGAGCAGCTGGCCCTTTGGTGTAGTCAGAACAATCTGGAGCTAAACACTTTCAAAATTGTGGCGATTACAGTGGACTTTAGGAGAGGTCCCACAATATTATCCCCCCACACCATACTTAATACCATTGTGATAACTGTGGAAACCTTCATGTTTCTCAGGTCTATTATCTTTCGGGACTTGAAATGGGAGACCAATGTAGGATCCATCATAAAAAGGCACAACAGACAGTGTACTTCGTGCGACAGCTAAGGAAGTTCAACCTTCCATAGGAGCTGCCGATTTAGTTCTACACAGCAGTCATTGAGTTTATTCTCAGCTCACCCATAACAGTTTAGCTTGGATCAGTGACTAAACATGACAGAAACGGGCTACAACAAATAGTCAGGTCTGCCAAAAATATCATTGGTGCTAGTCTGCCCACCTTACAGGAATTTTACTATTCTAGAGTCATGGAATGGGCAGGGAAAATCATCACCAAACCCTCCCATCCAGGCCACAAACTTTTTGAGCTTCTTCCATTGGCGACTCATTCTAAATTAACATATGTCAAAACAAACAGATATTCGTTTCTTACTGCATCAATAAACAGCTCGTCTTCCTCTTTATCTGAGACCTGACACACTGCATGCATGGGTTTTTTTTTTTTACACTGTCTTCCTTTAGCGGGACATTGACTTTTTCCACCGTGTGCTTTGTTTCCGCATTAGCTGCATTTATGAATATGCTTGTATGTATCAGACGCTTCATATTTTTTTGCTGCCTTTTCAATTGTGTAATTCAGTTTTTGTTCAGCGCTCTTTGGAACTGTTGCTTTTTGTCTGTGCTCTGCGTCAGTTCACGTGAGCCGCTCGGTGTACATACATCGAAGTTTCCCAGCTGTGTTGGTGCCATGTCGTGCTATGTCCATGGCTGTATATAATGTTACCGAAGTCCCGGCACTTAAAACTTTCTCTCGCAGTTTCGCTGAGTTTGTGCCAAACACCACCCTGACCATCTCATCTTCCTCTGCATAAGCACAGTCCTTCACCCGTGAATATTTACCTGTGGCAGTGTTTCTATTGGATTGCCGCTGACGGACGGCCTTATATGGGCAGGCACTAAATTACAAACGCCAGCGGCAGCCTGTCTATGAACTTAATTTAAAGTTTAGGTTTACATCGTGCTTTGTTTCCGAAGTAGCAGAACTCATGAATATGGTTGTATATGTCACTCGCTCGCTTCTTATTGTTTCGCTGCCTTCTCAATTATATAATGCATGTTTTCTTCAGCGCTTTTTGGGCCTCTTCCTGGTTTTCTACGTACTGCGTGATTACGTAGGAGGCGTGATGATGTCACACGAAACTCCGCCCCCACGGGTTTCAAGCTCCTCTCCATTACAGTAAATGGAGAAATACAGCTTCCAGTTATGACCATTACGCGTAGAATTTCGAAATGAAACCTGCCCAACTTTTGTGAGGAAGCTGTAAGGAATAAGCCTGCCAAATTTCAGCCTTCCACCCACACGGGAAGTTGGAGAATTAGTGATGAGTCAGTCAGTGAGTGAGTGAGTGAGTGAGGGCTTTGCCGTTTATTAGTATAGATATATATATATATATATATGCTCACTGAGTGCAAGGGAAAAAAATAAAATGTATATAAATTATTAAACAGTAAAACATTAACATGTAAGAAGTAAAGATACATTGAGCAGTACTGGAGTGCTTTCGGGTAATGTTCATTTTAAAGGCGCTATAACACAACAGGTAAATAGCACTAACAGCAGATCCCTTGTGAAAGGTAGTACACGAACACTGTGGGATAGAAATTACATTTTCTATGCGATCCTGCAAATTTCTGCCTGACAACCTTGCAGTACGTGCCTGTGATTTAAGAGAAAAATTATTCTGAGAAATGTGGACGCTGCCCTTCTGTGCTTAACGGGCAGAAGGTCCAAATAATTCCCAAGTCCAAAACTTAACTTGAAGAGGTCGGTACATCTTCTTAGATGTAAACCCTCCATCTTCTTAAAATAATTAATCACAAAAGCAGCCTTGAATGTTGCAGGGTTTTAGTGACCTGAACTTACCTTAAGGTACAGTAAGTAGTCGTGAAGTGCAATTTACAAAGAGAGTTTTGATTCGATGGTGCCGATCACACTCATTCGCAATGATTTCCACTCTCCCAGGAGCCGACGGGGCACTCAAAGTGTCACAAACAGTGTGAGAAGAGAGGACGCCGCCTGAAACTGTGAAGCTCTCGACCTGGCAGAGCAGCCCGACATTCCGTGCCTCCGAGCGTCCACTTTGTTCTCATGACCCCTTGCCCCTGAAGGTGGTCTCATCTTCACATTGTTTACAGCTCGGCGCAGTTAAAAAGTAGAAAGACGTAAAGCTGTTTTCCTTATCTCTTCTACAATGAAGTACTGTCATTTAAAAAAAAAAAAAAGTTATAATGTGTCAGTTTCCGCGACAGTCACGTGGACGAATAAATAAAACTTCTCTGTCAGAACGCACCTGGCGGTGGACGGCTCAGTGCTGGAGTCCACACAGGAGGGCTGGGAGAGGGCGATACGGGACGCACTTCTAAGGGATAGATCGGCATGTTTGTAAACACACATACAGTGAATCTGGAAAGTATTCACAGCGCATCACTTTTTCCACATTTTGTTATGTTACAGCCTTATTCCAAAATGCATTAAATTCATTTTTTTTCCTCAGAATTCTACACACAACACCCCATAATGACAACGTGAAAAAAGTTTTACTTGAGGTTTTTGCAAATTTATTAAAAATAAAAAACTGAGAAATCACATGTACATAAGTATTCACAGCCTTTGCTCAATACTTTGTCGATGCACCTTTGGCAGCAATTACAGCCTCAAAACAGTGTGTGTTTTGTTTCTTTTCTTTTCTTTAAATACAGTTAGGTCCATAAATATTTGGACAGAGACACTTTTTTCTAATTTTTGTTCTGTACATTACCACAATGAATTTTAAATGAAACAACTCCGATGCAGTTGAAGTGCAGACTTTCAGCTTTAATTCGGTGGGTTGAACAAAAAGATTGCATAAAAATGTGAGGCAACTAAAGCATTTTTTTAACACAATCCCTTTGTTTCAGGGGCTCAAAAGTAATTGGAGAAATTAAATACCTGGAAATAAAATGTTAATTTCTAATACTTGGTTTAAAACCCTTTGCTGGCAATGACAGCCTGAAGTCTTGAACTCATGGACATCACCAGATGCTGGGTTTCCTCCTTTTTAATGCTCTGTTAGGCCTTTACTGCAGCAGCTTCCAGTTGCTGTTTGTTCATGGGCCTTTCTGTCCAAAGTTTAGTCTTCAACAAGTGAAAACCCAATTGAGCATGCATAAGATCAGGTGACTGACGTGGCCATTGAAGAATTTTACACTTCTTTGCTTTAATAAACTCCTGGGTTGCTTTGGCTGTATGTTTTGGATCATTGTCAATCTGTATCATGAAACACCGCCCAATCAATTTGACTGCATTTAGCTGGATTTGAGCAGACAGTATGTTTCTGAACACCTCAGAATTCATTCGGCTGCTTCTGTCCTGTGTCACATCATCAATAAATACTAGTGTACCAGTTCCACTGGCAGCCATGCACGCCCAAGCCATCACACTGCCTCCACCGTGTTTTACAGATGATGTGGTATGCTTTGGATAATGAGCTGTTCCACGCCTTCTCCATCCTTTTTTCTTGCCATCATTCTGGTAGAGGTTGATCTTGGTTTCATCTGTCCAATGAATGTTTTTCCATAACTGTGCTGGCTTTTTTAGATGTTCTTTAGTAAAGTCCAATCTTGCCTTTCTATTCTTGAGGCTTATGAGTGGCTTGCACCTTGCAGTGCACCCTCTGTATTTACTTTCATGCAGTCTTCTCTTTATGGTAGACTTGGATATCGATACGCCTACCCCCTGGAGAGTGTTGTTCACTTGGTTGGCTGTTGTGAAGGGGTTTCTCTTGACCATGGAAATGATTCTGCGATTATCCACCACTGTTGTCTTAAGTGGACGTCCAGGGGCCTCATGTATAAATGGTGCATACGTACTGAAATGTTGCATAAGAACGTTTCCACGTTCAAATCGCGATGTATAAAACCTACACTTGGCGTAAAGCCATGCACATTTCCACGTACCTCATACCTTTTCGTACGCAAGTTCTCCGCTCGGTTTTGCAGACTGGCGGCACCCAGCGTCAAAGCAGTGCTACTGTTCCTGTGTGGTTATCCTTTCCTTTCCTGACGCAGCTTTATAAATACGCTGAAATTAATCGCATATTGTTTATTAGTGTAATGCATCTGATTGTAATTAACCTGTAACAATATAATGGTCCAGGGAATAGCCATAGTATTCCAAATACCATAACTGCTTTAGCATTGTTACTCTCATTGCACCTTCTTTTTCTTCTTCTTCCAGCTCCTCCCGTTAAGAGTTGCCACAGAGGATCATCTTTTTCCATATTACTTTCACTGCACCACTCGGAGTATTTATATCACTGTATCTGAGTGTTGTGACAGAATTAGGGTTCGCTTGTACCCTCGGACCACACGTCAGACACCAGATAAAAGTCCAAATAATTATTTATTATAATAATAATGTGCACAAAGCACGCTCCACTCCCAAATACTCCAATAACAGATCACAAAATACAATAAACAATCCTCCAGCTCCCAGACGCGTTGCCACCCTTCCACCCAGCTCAGCTCGCCATCTGGGAGCTCCCACAGTCCTTTTATATCCCTCGACCCGGAAGTGTTCCCAATCCAACAGTCCACAAATCCTTATTCCTTCCGGGTCAGGGTAAACAATGCTTTTTCTCACCCCGGAAGCCCGTCGCTCTTCCTATGACGAACTTCCGGGTCATAGGGCACGAAGAACTCTTCGGTCCTCCCTGCAGCTCCCTCTCGTGGCCCCCATGGCATCCAGCAGGGCGGTGCATAAAAACTCCATTGTCCATGATGCCCTGCTGGTCTTCTGGGGACCTCCATGCTGCAAGGAGGGCTCCACCTGGCGGCTTGGGGGTATTGGCTGGGGTAAACAGCCGGCCATCCTCCACAGTGCGAATCACAGCAGCAGCTGATTGGAAAGAGAATTATCAGTATACAGCATCAAGCACACGCTGTCTCAGCCACGGCAAAACGTTTCAAAGCCTTTCCTGTACGGACCTCGCGGTTCAGAAACAGTTTCATCCCAAGAACTATAAACGCACTCAATCAATTGCTCCTTGTAGAACTGTTTGTACTTACAGTATAAGTAGAACTACCTCACTTTAAACTTGCACTACAGTTATAATATTGCACAACCTGAGCCACTTTATAAAGCGCGTATTTACATATGATGACGATGTCATTTTTAAGATAAAATGCAGCAAAATATGTTTATTATATTATACAGGTAAAACTTTAACTTCATTTAAATAATCGGTGTTCTTCACTGGGACTGGCGTGAAGGATAGAATAATTAAACATGTACTACGAAGATATTTCAGTGTTCCTTAAATGTTTTAAAGAATCGGCTCTCTAAGCTTACAGATGGCTTAACATCTATTACAGAGCTGATTGTATGGCGATCGGTTACTTGGAGAAAGAAAAGCAAGGACTGCAGAGGCGGCCACGCCAATATATATTCAATATAAAACAGAAAGAGAAAATAACGGCACAGCTAAAAATGTAGCGGCAAATTTCGACAAAAGTTAAACGCTTGTGTCATGAGCACGAGGTGGCTATGCAGTGTCCGCAACAGACGTGGCCATCCACCGTGCATAAGATACCATATTGACATTGGCGGGTGAAGGGGCCACCGATTCTTTCTCTGCCCAGGGCCACCACGAGCCTAGAGCCGCCCATGAGTACTGCTGCAATAAATAATTTCATCGATGGTCGCGCACAATCGCTGCGCTGTGAAACCCATGTTTAATAACGTGCTTTAACTCTTATCATCATGAAAATTATATCACGTATACATCTCAGTATTTTAGTTATTCAAAGAGCTGTAATATCACGAATGTAATGGATTCTGTGTCCAGTCGGAGGAAGAGAGCCGGTTTAAGAAGCACTAGTGATTCACGCACATAGAAGATGACATACAAAACAAAGCATTTAACGTGCTACTTTAATTACGATGTGATTTGAGAAACTGGTTAATTAAACGATTTTAAGATGAAGTTTATGATGTTCTACTTTAATGACAAAATAAACTACATGATTAAAGTGGAAATTTCGAGATTGAAGTTTACATTTTGTGCTTTTTCCCCACTGTTTGCCTTGTTTTTTCTCTGTACCCTAATAAGCTTTCATATGACACTCAGAAGGTGGGCTAAGACACGCCTTTTCATGGCGACTTTGATATCTGACAACTTTTTTATTTCCGGCACTGTGCGACTTTGTGAGCTTGAGCTTTCAAGTTTCTCCAACACGCTATGTCACTCGATCAGCTTCCTTTTGTTGATTATACCACTGCATAAACCAAGAAATAATACGTTTTTCCTTTGCCTCCACTTGGTATTCGCTGAAATTCTTATATTTTCCTCTGTGCTTTTCCCATTGTCTTTTCACAGAAGGCTGAACTTAAGGGCTATTTATATTGATTTGCATATTCAAAGAGGCGTAATTCTGGGAGGAATTGGGGCGGGACAGCACGCGCGTTACTTTTCACGCTGACCGGGATTTATGTAGCAGAAGAACGCGGAAGTTGGAGTACACAGAGATTCCTGCTTCTGGATTTTTCTGTGCGTAAGCACATTTCAGCTTTTGTGCTTACGTCATGTTATAGTGCAAATTCTACACGCGGCGTTATGCATGAGGCCCCAGGTCTTTGTGTTGCTGAGTTCACCAGTGCTTGCTTTCTTTCTCAGGATGTACCAAACTGTAGATTTTGCCTCTCGTAATATTGTAGCAATTTCTCGGATGGGTTTTTTCTGTTTTCCCAGCTTAAGGATGGCTTCTTCACCTGCATGGAGAGCTCCTTTGACTGTATGTTGTCTGTTCACAGCAAAATCTTCCACATGCAAGCACCACACCTCAGATCAACTCCACGCCTTTTATCTGCTTAATTGATAATGACATAACGACGGACTTGCCCACACCTGCCCATGAAATAGCCTTTGAGTCAATTGTCCAATTACTTTTAAGCCCCTGAAATGAAGGGATTGTGTTAAAAAATGCTTTAGTTGCCTCACATTTTTTATGCAATCTTTTTGTTCAACCCACTGAATTAAAGCTGAAAGTCTCCACTTCAACTGCATCCGAGTTGTTTCATTTAAAGTTCATTGTGGTAATGTACAGAACCAAAATTAGAAAAAAGTTGTCTCTGTCCAAATATTTATGGACGTAACTGTATATTATAACCACCCAATGGCAGCTGGGGGTTCAAGTGACATGAATATGGCCCAACTTTATCTGTAAGCACATGCTTCTTTAGACATACAAAATTTTGTATACTGCAGTGATGTGCTGTTTTCACTGTTAAATATGAACTGCTTTAGGGACACGGTGGAAAATAATGTCTGGATTTGCTGATTCATTGCACTGTGCTGCAGTTGAATTTTTTGGATAACGTAGACATCTTGAAAGAGATTTGTGTAAGTTGTAATCATTTGCAGTGGATCAACTGTCAGTCAAGGAATAATGGGTGAAACGCGCTATCTTCTTTATGATAAAATGTTATTCATTGTGTGTAGAAGAGGGGGACAGTCTCTCTGAGCAATCTGATCGGTCAGTTTGGCTTTGGTCTGATTAATCAATTTATACAATACAATACAATACAGTTTATTTTTGTATAGCCCAAAATCACACAGGAAGTGCCACAATGGGCTTTAACAGGCCCTGCCTCTTGACAACCCCCCAGCCTTGACTCTCTAAGAAGACATGGAAAAACTCCCAAAAAAAAACCTTGTAGGAAAAAATGGAAGAAACCTCGGGAAAGGCAGTTCAAAGAGAGACCCCTTTCCAGGTAGGTTGGGCGTGCAGTGGGTGTCAAAAGAAGGGGTTCAATACAATACAATACACAGAACAGAACAAATCCTTAATAAAGCATAATAATAAAAATTTTAGAAGTACAGAGCAGAATTTAACAGTAGATGATTTCATATAATAAGATTTTGATATTTTTAGAGTGCTGGAGACCTCATCCGTCAAGCTGCCTCCCCATTTGGCCATTCCACGGCTGAAACGTTGCTCGGCCAGCCAATCCGATGAAAGGGCCCCTCTTTCCCATGATTCCTGTGATCCTCCACCAGGGATGACTTTACCATAGGCAGGCAAACAACTTGGCAGGTGGGCCGTGGCACCAATTGCCACATTTGAGTACCGAGAACAGAAACAGAATAGGTGAGGGTTAGTATTCAATTATACTTATCATGTTACTTATGTTTTAGTGCTAATGACTAACAACAGAGATGCAGTATGTACAGTTAATCAGCAGCTCTAGTCAGGATATGCTAAACTGAAGTAGTAAGTCTTCAGCCGGGATTTAAAGGCTGGGACCGAAGGGGCATCTCTTATAGAAGCAGGAAGACCATTCCACAGTTTAGGGGCCCTGTAACTAAAAGCTCGACCTCCCACTGTTATTTTATTAATCCTTGGAATCATAAGCAGACCGGCATCTTGAGATCTTAATGTGCGCTCAGGTTTGTAAGTCATGATAAGTTCAGACAAGTAAGCCGGACCTTGGCCATTTAATGCTTTATATGTTAAAAGGAGGATTTTGAAATCTGCCCTAAACTTAACCGGGAGCCAGTGTAAGGATTTAAGAACTGGAGTTATGTGTTCATATTTTCTTGTTCTTGTAATAATTCTTGCAGCCGCATTTTGGATTAACTGGAGGCTGTATAAAGAACAGTTTGAACAGCCAGTGAACACCGCATTACAGTAGTCAATCCTACTAGAGATAAATGCATGAATTAATTTCTCACAATCCTGTTTATTTAGAAAGCGCCTTAATTTCCTAACATTTTTAAGATGGAAGAAACATGTTTTGGACAACTTTGTAATATGTGCTTTAAATGACATGCTAGAATCAAAGATAACTCCTAGATTGCGGGCTGATTCAGTAAAATTAATTGGGATTCCAACTGAGTTAAATGTCGACAAAATATTGCTGTGATCAGCGTCATTCCCTCCAACAATTAACATCTCTGTTTTATCTGTATTTAAAGACAAGTAGTTCTCATTCATCCATTCCTTTAATTCACTAACACAACTAATTAAAGACAACATCGGAGAAACTTCATTTGATTTAAATGAAAGGTATAACTGGGTGTCATCTGCATACGAGTGAAAATTAACATTATGTTTCCTAATGAGAGATCCCAGTGGAAGCATGTAAAGTGAAAACAGTAAAGGTCCCAGTACTGAGCCCTGTGGGACACCATATTGAACTTCTGTGTATAATGATGGAGTACTGTCAGCACATTTCTGTACATATTGGAATCGATTTGATAAATAAGAACTAAACCAAGCGAGCACGTGGCCTGTAAGCCCAACATCATTTTCTAGCCTGTGCAGTAAAATAGAATGGTCAATGATGTCAAATGCTGCACTTAAGTCTAATAACATAATTACAGTGGAGTTTCCTTCATCAGAGGATATCAGAATGTCATTTACAACCCGTGTTAGTGCAGTTTCTGTACTATGACCAGTGCGAAAACCAGACTGGAATTTCTCAAATAAATTGTAATGCATAAGGTGTGACTGAAGCTGACTGGCGACTACTTTTTCTAGTATTTTAGAGAGAAATGGTAAATTTGAAATAGGCCTATAATTATTTAGTATGTGTGGGTCTAGGTCTGACTTTTTAAGTAAAGGTTTAATGACTGACACTTTTAGTGCATCAGGTACTGTGCCATGCAGTAATGAACTATTGATAACGGTTAGAATAGGTGCTGCAAGAACATCCATTGCACTTTTTACTAGTTTTGTTGGCACTGGATCTAGGGAACAAGTAGAGGGCTTCATTTTAGTAATTAAAGTTAAGACTTCCTGCTCAGTTACAGGATTAAAATTACTAAAGTGCTGAATGCAATGTGCAGCAGGGTCTGCTAAGCTAGTATTTGGTTTGTACTGTGATGCTGAGATCTGGGATCTTATATTTTTAATTTTCTCATTGAAGAAGTTCATGAAGTCTGTACTGCTAATATCTGTTGGTATTTTGCACTGTTGATCTGAATTCCCATTTGTTAATTTAGCCACTGTTCTAAACAGTACCTGAGGATTTTTATTATTGCTATCTATTAATGTAGAATAGTATTCTGAGCGAGCTTTAAAGAGGGCTTTTTTATATTTATTAACACTCTCTGTCCATGCAATTTGAAAGAC
Source organism: Polypterus bichir lapradei (assembly GCA_026402145.1). NCBI lineage: Eukaryota > Metazoa > Chordata > Cladistia > Polypteriformes > Polypteridae > Polypterus > Polypterus bichir. Next base: position 97,786,120 of record JANRMT010062791.1, on the reverse strand, counting down.
ATGTAGCTTTGTTGTTCTCCATCTACGCTCCAGTTTTCGACACTCTAATTTAAGAGCTCGAGTATTTTCATTAAACCAGGGAGAGTTTCTATGTGCTTTGATCACTTTTGTTTTAAGGGGAGCCACTGTGTCCAGAGCATCTCTCAAGGTCACATTATAATGTGATATTAGCTGATCTAAATTGTTTTCCATGTTTACATTTGATGTTAACTGATCTAATTGGTTTTCCACAATTACACTCGACTTACTCAAGGTGTCTATAAATTTTGAAGCAGAATTACAATCTAGATGTCGCACTGTCTTTGTTTTAATCTGTGATTGCGTTGGCATGGGCAGAACTAAATCAAATGTAATTAAGAAGTGATCAGAAATAACTACATTTAATGGAGTAATATTTAAATTTTGAATTTCAACTTTGTAAGTTATAATTAAATCTAATGTGTGGTTATGATTATGAGTTGGACCTTTGACAATCTGACAAAATCCTACTGAATTTAACAAATAAGTAAAACATTTGCTAAAAGTGTCAGTTTCCACATCAATGTGTACATTAAAATCCCCCATCAGAACTACGTGATCATAATTTATAGCCAAATCAGACAGAAGGTTGCTAAATTCAGTCATGAACAATGAATATGGCCCTGGTGGTCTGTAGACTAGCACTATAATTGTGTTGGAATCTGTTTTAATATTTAAAACGAATACCTCGAAGGATGTAAAGTTGCCTAAATTTTTAGACGTGATTTGCATTTTATTACAATGAATTATTCCAAGGCCTCCTCCTCGACCAGAATCTCTAGACTTATGAAGGAACGAGTATCCATCTGGTGACGCCTCTGCTAAGGGAACAGTGTCACATTTACTAAGCCAGGTTTCAGTAAGAAGACACAGATCAGATTTTGTACTTAATATAATATCATTTACCAAAACAGCTTTAGTGCCAAGAGAGCGAATGTTCAATAAACAGCATTTAAAACTGCATGTTTTTTTCTGAACTGGCGATATATTTTTTGTTTTAATTTGAAGTAAAGTTTATGCCTGTTGAGTCAGTGGTAGGGGTGATGACACGATGTGTCGGGGGTGTGAAGGTTCCAGGTTCACTCACAGAGTAATGAGGGCCTGCTTACCATTGGTGTCAATCAAAAAGTAGAAAGAAGATGAGCGAGACATCCCGAAATGGCAGAGAAGGTAAACAGGGTTGTGATCAAGAGAGGAAGCGCCAGGCAAGAGAGGTTGAGACACAACAGGTTAAAGAGGAGAGTCGTTAGTTGAGTGCTAAAGATAGCAAATATCTATTTTTTTTTTTTTTTTCATTTATTCTATTACCAGGTAACAAGTATACAATAAGGATCTCATATAGTGAACAAGCATGTGATAGCATAATTCCGTACACATTACTTGTAGTTTATCATGAAACTGAACAAGAAACCATTCTTAAAGAATATACTGTAGTGTACTATCAGCTACTCTAGTGGTATCCTCTGCACATACTGGTATAGCTATCATAAAGGTAAATTACAAAATAAAAAATTCTTGAATACAAATTATATTGAAAACAGATGCTTTTCTGCAAATGTTATCATTAACATATTTTGGCAGTCAAAATCGCAACTTGCTTAAGTCAAGTGTGAAACTGATAGGCAGACCAAGTTACTACTAATGATGATGACATGTATGGTTAAATTTAGAGATCTCGTTGACCTGGAGAGAGCAAATAGTAATTTTAAAGTAATGTTCGAGTGTAGCATCAGTGACAACGACTCTTTAGCAAAAATAAATTATTAAACTATTAAGTTTTGCCAAAAATTATAAACACTTTGACTGTAATGCTCAGTCATTAATGTAGATGGAAAAAGGATAAAACAGCAGTTCTGTATATTTTGTTGCAGTTGTGGGCAAAGGGATGTCATTAAAATTTACTGAACAGTAGAAAAAACATACAGTTGTCTGTAATCATATATGTGAGGCACAACATCAGAAATCTACATTTCTACAATTACAAAATAGAAGCATGTCCAGTAGATTTTCTTTCCATGGTTTACTTTCACTGAATACCTTACAGTGTAAATTCAATTACATTTCTTGTATAAGATATTTGGTCATAAGCACATCTTGCTTGGCTTTGTGATATTTGATACAAATAGAGAATTACTATTATGGTCAACATTTTGTAAACCCTGCAAGTTGATATTCATGCAGCAATTAAATGTGAATTCTTAGTAGTTAAGTATAGCAATCAGCCAGTCCTTATTTTACATTTTCTTATTCACTACATCCTCCTCTTTTCTTCATATTCTTATGTGCTGCCAAAATTTTAAATATAGGACAAGTGCAAGTTATGTGCATTGCTAATATTAGATTAAAACAGTGTAGGACTGTTTGCTCTAGTTTGTGGGTTTTGATAAATGATGCTTGAATTAGCAATTACTTTTTCCCTGCTTTAAAACATGGTATGTACAAGTAAGTTGATTTGTGTTGCCATGTTCTGGAAAATATTTGATTGTAATATATATATTAAAAATATATACCTTTAGAGGCAAGCTTTCAGAAACTGACTAGAAACCAGCCTGTGTTATGTATTAAGAAATGCACACTGACTTAAATCAGGATAACAGAGTAGACTTTACACTTCTCAATTTCAAATGACTTCAGAAATCAGTGAAAATATAACACTTCACGTTTTAGGTGAAACTCAGTGCAGTCGTAAACTTTAGCATGGTGTTTCTTTGTTTTTCAGCACTGTTTTCCAGATCACCATAAATCGCTGCTTCAGCATTTATATGAGAGAGATGTTGCTTACAGAATATAGTTTCAGATACACCGTCATTACACTTCAGGAATAGTCAGACAGTAGTTCACAAACACGTTTTCTACATTAGCTTTCAAAGTAAAAGACACATATTGTCAAATATTTGTTGTTTTTTTTTTTTTTTTTTTTTTTTTGGGGGTTCATTGCAATTGCCAGTAATTAGGCTGCATTAGTGCTTGGTCAATGAAAGTGCTTGAGGGAATGACCAGTAGGTGATTGTTTTCACTCTGATTTATAAAAATGTATGAAAACTAAAGATTAGTGTTTGTTTTTGTAGCTAAAGCTTGTTTTTGCTCATGAATTAAAATCTGGTCTGATTTTTGTGATTTTTAATGTTATTTTAGGTATTAAATTGCATTCCTAGAACTAATAAGCTGCTGCCGACTGTATGTTTAAAAATATTGATCTTTGATATATTCAATAATGCATGCAAATATTTCACAGAATTAATGTTTTTATATAAACTCTTTTATACTTTTTTTCTAGGATTGTTGTTTAATTGTTTATCATCCGTATAGACCACTTCTTCAGTATGTTCAGGATATGGGACAAGAAGACATGCTTCTGCCTTTGGCATGGTACTATATGTAGTTTCTTTACTTGCAGTGTATAGTAATTACTTAAGACAGAAATTAATATTAATTAAACTGAATTGTAATTAAAATATTTTCAGTTTTCAGATCTAGCAGTTTATATTAATTGATGTATGTAAAAAGGAAACATTTAGCAGTATTTATTTGCAGTACTGCGTAGTGCTTTCTTGCATGTTTGTTATGTTGTTTGACATGGCAGTATTCTGGTTTAATTTGAAATGTGCACTCAAAGTTGAAGCTTTCACATATTTATTCTAAATGCAGTATATATGCAATATTTGGGGATTATGCTTTAAAAATATTGTTAATATTTAACTTTGCAGTGTATTTTTCATACTTCGATGGCGCATTCAGGCATGTATAGTTACTTGCTGATAGCCATGCAACAAATCATCAGGAGGCTTTCAACATGCAATGACGCTCTACAAGTGCTTTTATTGCTATATACCTTTTATGGACAATCTAGCTAATTTTTTTCTTTTTAAATAGGAGAATTGTGAATGACACATACAGAACAGACCTATGTCTTTTATACCCTCCATTTATGGTTGCACTTGGTAAGTGTAAAAAGCAGTATATATACATTTCAAATGCTTCAGCTAAAAATCAGTTTTAATAAAATTTTATATTGTCATGAAGCTCAGTTATTTCTGTGACCCCAACATTTAAATTCATGCTATTTCCTATTTTAATTTAAAAATAATGTTCTTTAAACAGTGACATTTTTTTCTGTTTTGAAACATATAAACTTTTTAGACATTCATTTGCCTTTTGTACACATTCTATACTATTATGTGCACTGATGGAAAAAAGAAACAAAACACTTGCTGTTTGACTACAATTTCTACCTTGACTACTGAGTTAACCTTAAAAAATGAGCAAAGTAGATCAACAAAACAGTAATGCAAAAACTGTAAAGACTAACAAAACTCATCTTGCAATATTTTGATATCTGGTGTGACCACCTTTTGCAGTTATCACTGCTCGATATGTATTTTGCATAGAGCCAATATGACTCTGCATGTGAAGTCACGGGCTGTTATTACATTGCTGCAAAAAGCCCTGACAAAGCTGGTGACCATTGACAGCCAGAGGTTTACATCTTCAGATATCACAATTTAGGGCATCCCAGAAGTGTTCTATTATATTAATGTCAGGAAAAAAGGATGGACAAGTCAAAGCCCATATACCAGTATTCCTCAGGACAATTGAGACCACTGCAGCAACCTGTAGCCTGGCATTGTCTTGCTGTAAAGACAGGTCATGTTACCTTACATAGGAAATGATGATTTGCTGCACAATCTCATCCCAATAACACATCCTCTTCAGCCTGCCTTCAGTGAAGTGGAGCTACAGTATGTCCAAACTGCAGGATGAATTTCAGGAGCAGATGTCACTGCAGAAAACTCCTTTGTCTAGGCTAGTTTGGTATGATAGCTAGGAGTTGTGAGGAGAGTGTCTGTGACAGTTCTCCTTGCTTCAAGGCCAGCATCCTGGAGCCTGACCCTTCCTGTCCTGTCACTGATGTAGGCTTCTTGTCTTACCAAATGTTTCAGAAGCAGTACACGTGGCGGTTCTTAAACAGTTTCTCAGTTAGACCAGACTGACTTCTAGATCCTGTTCTTGTGTAGTAATTCTAGGGTAACCAAACTCTTGAACAGTCGATTCAGTCGATCATCTGAAATCTTGCTGTTTGGACACAGCGAAGTGGCATAGTCTGGTGTCTGGCAGTTATAGCAAAGAAATGGTTGCCTGCAGGATGCCAGCAGCCCCTGTCCCTTTGCCCCTGGTGACATTCAAGACATTATGTAATACATAGAAAGTGGATTATGTGTGGCCTTTGTCTTGCTGCGACTTAAGTTGTGAATTAAGATCTTTTTAAAAGATGACATAATCGGGCATTGTTCCACCTCAGGCTTGTTGGGTAAAAGTTCATAGAAAGAGTATTTGTCAAGTTGTAGTGCACAAGCTGTTTTACTGGTTAACGGGCTAAAACAAATTGAGAGACTTTTGTGAAAGTATACAAAATATAACTTTTTTCATTCTAGAAAATGTTTCTTTTTCAATTAATATATCAAGTGTATTTTCATTTTATTTTTAATTCATTTTTGCTATTTCAGAAAAGCAAAATACTAAGTCTGATTATTTGACAAACTACATTTACTTTTATTTAAAGCTTGCTTGCATGTCGCATGTGTGGTACAGCAAAAGGATGCAAGGCAGTGGTTTGCAGAGCTGTCTGTGGATATGGAAAAGGTAAGGATAGTTCTGCATAATACTTTATAGTTAAGAAAAAACTATGCTAGCTCATATGTTTTCAAGAAGTTCTTTTTTGGCCAGTATTGAATGTGTCTGAGAGCAAAACAAAAAACTATTCAAACCAGGGTATGTTATTTTGGGGAGAATGCTCTAGAAAAGGTGAAAACTTATATAGGAACATTTTTACATTTTTGTAGCTCAAAAATAAACAGACAAATTAAAGAAGAATTGTAAATGATCAATGATTCATTCGGAGGAGTAGGTGTGTGTGATTATTTTAAGCTTCACCTATTCACCAGTAGAATGCTTCATATATGAAAACTTATTATAAGACCTTTAGTGCACCTTTGAATCAAACCTGAGCTGATAAATTGTAAGCATACTGAAAAAATGCTGATTTAAATCACACATCCACATCCATCAGATTAATCAATATTACAAATCAACTAAGATTTTGCCAAACACAAAAAGTATAACACTGTATACAGAATGATCAGGTAAATTCTGTGTGTCCTTTAGTTATCATAATTGTAACTGAAATCATACAGATTACCCTAATCAAACGTTTAAATGGTCTTGAATGATTGGCTTGATAATAGCCATGCAAAACAGGTTGAGATAGCCACGAAGGTCAAATGCCTTGAAAATGCCCATCAGTAGTGTTAATACCAAGGCACGGTCAGGTAAACCAGCAAGGATTTCAGACACAACAGCCAGGAAAATTTTTTGGAATGCAAATAAAAAAACTCAAGCAACTTCATCTAAAATACAGACTTCTTTGAAACAGCATGCACAATAAGGAGATGTTTGAACAAAAATGGGCTGCATGGCAGAGTTGTCAGAAAAAAAGTCATCGCTGTTACCAATGCCACGAAAACAGCCCACTAACAATATCCCACACAAAATGTAGAGAAGTTTCAAAACATCTGGAGCAAAATCATTTCGAGCAGTGAAACCAAAATTGAACTTTATTGTCACAACCATAAATTCTGTGTATGGAGAGGAGTCAACAAGATACAGATACTATCCCACTGTGAAGCATGTAGATGGATCTCTGCTGTTTTGGGAGTGTGAGATCTACAGAGCCACAGGAACTTTAGTAAAAATTAATGACAAAATCAATGAAGTGCGTTTCCAGAAAATATTGGAGGAAGATTTGCATACATCAACCCATAATCTGTGTGTGAAGCACATTTAGATGATCTAAAACATGTGGCCAAGTTGACCCTTCGGTGGCTTCAGTAGAATAAACTAAAGATTTTTCAGTGGCCATTATGGTCTCCTGACCTGACCTGAGCCACTTTGGAGAGATTTCAAACATGCAGTCCATGCAAACCAACCATTGAATTTGCAGGACCTGGAAGTCTTTTGACAAGAAGAGTGTAACGCTTGAGAAAATAAGGTCATCATTCACAACTATCAAAAAAGATACAAGCCATCAATGACACCGAAGGGGGAAATACGCAATATTAAGAAGGAAGGGTATGCAAACTTTTGAACAAGACAATCTTATTTCCTTTATTGCTATGGTTATTAATAATTGTTATTCTTTGATGGCTAATAGTTTAATTTTTTAAAAATTAGCTTTGTCTGATCACTTATGCTTTTTTTTTTTCTCTTTAAAATTGAGAAAAATTAGTGGGTTAATAGGTTTTGAGTTTCAGGTATATTATATCTATATTGTAAGGACCTAAATGATATTGCCTTTTGTGAGGGTTGTGTTTTATTTTCTCTGTAAAATACAACTCTATCATATAGCATACACAAGTATACATGTTTTAGCTATCTGTGTTGAAAGGTTAAAATAACGTGTTATCAGTGTCTTCTCGATAGTCAAACATAATATTTTATGATGCCACACTATGCCCTTTACTCCAAAATAATGACTCCTTTTACATTCTAGATGCCACAAACTACTAGTTATTGTAAAGCTATGATATAGCTTAAACAAACGTTACTTCTCTACTGGTGTTTAAGTTCCATTATAGTGTACATGTAATCAAGCAATGAAATGCTTCTAGTTTGCTACAGCTATCATTCTTCTGTTTTTTCTGTCCTATTTGTGTCTGGTTTATATGCTGTGTTCACATGCTATTGGACAGACAGGGAATCCAAGTTTAACATGAGCACCCTACAAATTGGAAGCTCCAAGTCATACAATTCAGAGAACACAGTCCTACCCGAATTCTCCAAGTTGTGCTGTAATGACGACCTTTCACCTCAGTCAGTTATACAAAATAATAAATATACCTTGGTCATTACAACAAAGTATTTTTATGGTCCCGACAGCTTTCCTGTATGACATGAGTTTATAGAAATCATGTTACTACGGAGTACATTCAGCAGATACTTTCATTACAATGAAGTGCCCAAAAGACCTTGAAATACCTGAATGAATCATCCACAGAGCAGCTAGTTCTATGGCCGCAACTCAGCTGTGCACAACGATCCCCAAACAGAAACACTGTAATTTTTTTTTTTCTTTCTTCAAACTTTTCTCATACTGTTTTTGACTTTTTTGTTTCCTGTGGTTTGCAGTGATACCTTTTGCTTATTGCTCATCAACATTTGAAAAACATCCATTGGAATTTAACTCATTGTCACCCTCCTATAGCAACAGCAGACATGAAAAAACGATATCAGAAAAAAAAAAACTTTACATTTTTGCAGCTCTTGTTTGCGGCAAAAAGAAAAAAGATGTTGCCAGTGAATTCGGAATTTCGCCATCGACGCTGTCAACTTTCTTTAAAGAACGAGCAAAAAAAGAAGAAAAATCTTGGGTTGCAAACGTATGTGAACTGCTGCATTTGAAGATGTCAAAAAAGCAGTTTTTATGTGGTTCAGCGATGCTCATTCAAGAAACATTCCTATTAATGCAGCACTCATTCAAGAAAATGTGAGGTTTGCAAGCTCTCTTGGGACCTCCCCCAACTGGACAACATGCGAAGAGCATCCCGAAGTGCGATCTCCATGTCTATGGAAGACTGTTTATCTGTTGCCGGGGCAGCAGCAGGCTCAAAGCTATGCTGAGTCTCTCAGCTATGCTGCATCTCTCCAACAAAGCAAACAGAAAAGATCTTGATGAGTGGTGCAAGGCACATTGTAAATGCAGATAACAGGATTGCTTGATAACTGATCTGGCCACGACCCTGCCTGACTGCTGTGTCTGTGTATAGCAGAGTGGCAGATCACGCTACAATAAATAAGTGTTCTGTTCCTGTTTCAAGCTGAATAAAGCTGGTTTTGCTAAAGTACTGAGACTCAGCCTTGTGTTTTGGGGTGCGAGATAGGGACTTATAGTGCGACCCCGATCTTTTATGATTTGCTTCTGTGTCGCTTCACTGCAGCCTGCTGTTGCCCTGCTCCGGCAATGGACAAACAATCTTCCACAAACGCTGCAATTGCGCTTCAGGGCGCACTTCAGCGTGTCGTTCCCGTTTTTCTCAAAAGAGTTCAGAAACCTCACAATATGAAAAAGAAAAGGATGATTCAGCTTCTGATTGATAACTGTGCTGCCCACAACATGCTTCCGCATTTAGATAATATTTGCGTTGAATTCCTTCCACCCAATTGCACAGCAGAGCTTCAGCCATTGGACTTGGGCATCATTCGCACCCTGAAAGTGTATTATCGCATGGAAATGCTGAGAAAAATTCTCGTCAGCATAACTTGTAGGCAGGAGGAGATTAAAATTAATGCAAAAGAAGCTTGAAATGATTGCAAACGTCTGGACGCAAGGTAAAGAAAGCACTATAGTAACAAATACAGAATCTCATTACAACTAAATTTTCTTTGTAACGAAATATTTTTTAGGTCCCTGGTAGTTCGTTGTAACAGAATTTTACCTGTCTGTATGTGTACGTACGTACATACATACATACATACATACAGAGAGAGAGAACAAATAAATCGAGGAATACTCATAAAAGGTTTGGGGAATAACCCTTTATAATGTCTGTAGGCTTTGGACAGAAAATAATAATGAGGATCAAAATAAGGCATTTGACAACAACTCGTGGAAAACATGGCATTTTATACAGAAAAATGGAGGCAGGAAATGAGATACAGTTGTGCTTGAAAGTTTGTGAAATATGACCTAAAATATCATCAGATTTTCACTCAAGTCCTAAATGTAGATAAAGAGAAACCAGTTAAACAAATGAGACAAAAATATTATACTTGGTCATTTATTTATTAAGGAAAATGATCGAATATTACATATTTGTGAGTGGCAAAAGTTATGTGAACCTTTGTTTTCAGTATCTGGTGTGACTCTCCTTTGCAGCAATAAGTGCAACTAAACGTTTCCGGTAACTTTTGATCATTCCTGCACACTGGCTTGGAGGAATTTTAGCCCCTTTCCTCCGTACAGAACAGCTTCAACTCTGTGATGGTGGTGGGTTTACTCACATTAACTGCTCGCTTCAGGTTCTTCCACAACATTTCCATTGGATTAAGGTCAGGACTTTGACTTGGCCATTCCAAAACATTAACTTTATTTTTCTTTAACCATTCTTTGGTAGAACAACTTGTGTGCTTAGGGTCGTTGTCTTGCTGCATGACCCACCTTCTCTTGAAATTCAGTTCATGGACAGATGTTTTGACATTTTCCTTTAGAATTATCTGATATAATTCAGAATTCACTGTTCCATCAATGAAGGCAAGCCATCCTGGCCCAGATGCAGCAAAACAGGCCCAAACCATGATACTACCACCACCATGTTTCACAGATGGGATAAGGTTCTTATGCTGGAATGCAGTGTTTTCCTTTCTCCGAACATAACGCTTTTCATTTAAACCAAAAGATTCTATTTTGGTCTTATCCCACCACAAAACATTCTTCCAATAGCCTTCTGGTTTGTCCAGGTGATCTTTAGCAAACTGCAGACGAGCAGCAATGTTTTTTTTGAAGAGCAGTGGCTTTCTCCTTGCAACCCTGCCATGCACACCATTGTTGTTCAGTGTTCTCCTGATGGTGGACTCATGAACATGAACATTAGCCAATGTGAGAGAGGCCTTCAGTTGCTTAGAAGTTACCCAGGGGCCCTTTGTGACCTCGCTGACTATTACACGTCTTGCTCTTGGAGTGATCTTTGTTGGTCGACCACTGCTAGGGAGGGTAACAATGGTCTTGAATTTCCTCCATTTGTACAAAATCTGTCTGAGTGCGGATTGGTGCAGTCCGAACTCTTTAGAGATGGTTTTATAACCTTTTCCAGCCTGATGAGCATTAACAATTGTTTTTTCTGAGGTCCTCAGAAATCTCCTTTGTTCTTGCCATGATACACTTCCACAAACATGTGTTGTGAAAAGCAGACACAGGGTGCCCACTCACACCTGATTGTCATCCCATTGATTGAAAACACCTGACTCTAATTTCACCTTCAAACTAATCGCTAATCCTAGAGGTTCACATACTTTTGCCACTCACAAATATGTAATATTTAATCATTTTCCTCAATAAATAAATGACCAGGTATACTATTCTTGTCTCATTTGTTTAACTGGTTTCTCTTTATCTACTTTTAGGACTTGAGTGAAAATCTGATGATGTTCTAGGTCATATTTATGCAGAAATATAGAAAATTCTAAAGGGTCCACAAACTTTCAAGCACAACTGTAGGTAGGAAATGACATCAGATGCAGAAGTACGGAAGTGATGTCATCAAAGGAGGAGTGGAGTTGATGTTCTTGATGCACCGGGCTCAATGTCATCACAGGGGAGTTGGAAGCGACATTGTCGATTGGAAACGGCTATGGGAGTGATGCAAGATAGTTATTGCAAATGACGAAAAATACCAGAGGTGGATTATTGTTTGTCTTCTTTGGTTCTGTTGATAGAGAGAGGCATTAGTAACCACAACACCTGACCATTGCACTGACAGGGACTTTAATGACAATGCATTGAAATACATAGAGTTTAATATGTAGTTGGTCCCCTCTTTGCAGCTAAAACAGCTTCCACTCTTCTTGGAAGACTTTCCACAAGATATTGGAGTGTTTTTGTGCACTGATGTTGGACGAGAAAGCCTGGCTCGCAATCTCCATTTCAGTTCACCCCAGATGTGTTTGATGGGAGTGAGGTCAGGGCTCTGTGTGGGTTGGTCAAGTTCTTCCACACTAAACTCATCCAACCATGTCTTTATGGACCTTGCTTTGCACACTGGGTCACAGTCATGCTGGAATAGAAAAGGGCCTTCCATCAGACAGTAGCACCTGAGGTGGAGCCTCTTGACGTTGCGCCACGGCGGCTGGTCCGTTTATTTGACAGGGTGAAGATCTGAGTATTATATTCTTAGGTTTGAAACGTAATCTGGTTTATTGGGTGGTTCCCTTTAGGGAACACTTGTGGTTGCACAGCCAGTTGGTAAACATCCTCCATGACCTCTCGGTTGCAAGAAACAGATCATAGATATGTTATACAGTATCTACCAAATAACACAAAAAGTACACAACAATAGTTTTGTCCTAATTGGTCAGCTAACCCCCAGTTCCATTTGGAAATCTTTGCAATGTGCGATGGTGAAACCAAATGTTGGCATAACTGATGACGTACGTAAAACTAAGGTCTGACAGGATTGAAGTGGGATTCTGGAGTGGCTGAATCATTGTCAAAGTCAGGCAGGAGAACTTGACCAAAATTAAAATGATGCACAAGTGCCGTCACTTACAGTAGAGAAGAGAAAAGTGTTTTTTTTTGTTTTTTTTTTCAGTTTAGTTGGAACAGGATCTTAAGGAAGGTAGACTGGTTTCATTTTAGAAATTAATTGTAAAATGGCCTTTTTTTAATTAAAGTTACAAAGGTGGCATGTACAAAGTGAAATACAGTACAGGCCAAAAGTTTGGACACACCTCCTCATTCAATGTGTTTTCTTTATTTTCATGATCATTTACAGCACTCCATCACTCTCCTTCTTGGTCAAATAGCTCTTACACAGCCTGGAGGTGTGTTTGGGGTCATTGTCCTGTTGAAAAATAAATGATCGTCCAACTAACCTGACTTCTGCACAACACAACTGCTGGTCCCAACCCCATTGATAAAGCAAGAAATTCCACTAAATAACCCTGATAAGGCACACCTGTGAAGTGAAAACCATTTCAGGTGACTACTTGTTGAAGCTCATCGAGAGAATGCCAAGAGTGTGCAAAGCAGTAATCAGAGCAGAGGGTGGCTATTTTTGAAGAAACTAGAATATAAAACATGTTTTCAGTTATTTCACCTTTTTTTGTTAAGTACATAACTCCACATGTGTTCATTCATAGTTTTGATGCCTTCAGTCATGAAAATAAAGAAAACACATTGAATGAGGAGGTGTGTCCAAACTTTTGGCCTGTACTGTATGTTGTGATTCAGCAATTCAAAATTTAGATGAATGCTTAATCTGGAATCTAAAAGCATCAGATATTAAATGTGTTGAAATGACCAATTTAATTGTAATGAAAAGTTTTTACCATTGTTAAACTGTAGTTGCAGCAACTTGCTTATGTATTATCTTCTATGTAGTAATTTCACACTGTTTGTGATGTCTGTCTTTAACATGTCATAGGCTATAAATTTGTCTTTGAATTTCTCTTATTGTCTGCATTCTTAGATTTTAGAGATTATACGAGTGATTCTAAAGTTGTATGATCAGTGGAAGAATTTTGATGACAGAAAAGAAATGGCTGCTATTCTCAATAAGATGCCTAAACCAAAACCCCCACCAAACAGGTACATTTCACTATCCTGTCTTTTGAATTTCAAGCTTGCCTTCTTAAAAGAGGTCATAAACATTGCTGAAAATAACCTCAGGAAATGTATAGTGTGCTTTTGCGATTATGGATGTCTTCATTAACAGTGAGTTCAAATAGTCCTTTGAAGGGGCATGTGTAGTCGAAGACTACTGCAGTAGCGTTGGGCAGAAGGTATGATGAGCATGAATCCATTGAACTGTACAGTCGAGTATAAATCCAGACATGCTCACAGAATCAAATCTAAGAAGAGTAGGTTACCATGATTGATACTGTTAGTTTAGTATATGAATGTGACCCAACATTTCAAAACATATGCAGCATTGTTTTTACTGCCAGGTTTTGCAGGATTATTAAATGACATTATTTGGGAGTTATTTTTATTTTACGGGGGCATTCTCTAAGAAAGAAAAAGTATCTCAGATTGATTTGCATATCTGCTAGTTTGCCTTAAAAAGGCAAAGTCACACTATAAAATTGATGATTTGAAAAGTGTCAACCATGATTGTTTAATTTACCAGAAATCAACATTTTTTTTTTATGTTTCATAAAGTGATTTGTTTTTTCTTTGGATAGAAAAATGCTGCAATTCCTTGTAAAATGTGATCTTTGGTTCTTTATCCTGTCAACCTTAAACTACATCTTAGATATTTAAATGTTAGTTTGAAAAAAGGGATTGGTTACTCCTGAAGGAGCTTAGATTAGAACTACACAAAGTTAATGATAGAAAAAAAAAAACAGTTATGTTCAAGAAAATGGACTTTGGACATTGCACATTTATTTATAGAGCTTACTGATGTTGAAGTCATTAATGAACACAGCCCCCATTGAGAACTTCTTGGTTTTGCATGTAGTATGAAAAAGTTAATATTAGGGTTTATTGACTAATTGAGTTCAAATTGAACTTGCAATTTGAAAGAATGCGATTAGCAAATCACAACGGCTGTGATTTAGGATATGCGTGATATAGCGTGTGTGACTACTGATAACAGTGATAACTTTCTGATGCTGACCGGCAGCTCGCACATTCCTGTGTATATCAGCCACAAACTCGCCATAGAGAGACTGGTTAAATATGACTCTGCCTCCAGCACTAGACATTTTGTGTAACATTTATATTCTGTTTTTGTATTTAGTGATAATTTTTATGGTAATTGTTCTGTGCTTGTCATTTTATATGCTAAATGCTGGAAATCAGTAAGTAATGTTGTATTGATTACAAGTTTTGAAATATTTCGATGCTACTCCTGGACCACAAGTCACAGCTTTTGTGATAATTGTTCTGTGACGATTGGAAAATGTTTTAAAACGTCGTCTTTTCATTACAATATAAAGCAGTTAATATTTTGATGGTTTCTCATATGGTAAAGCTCAATCGTGTTTGAAATCTTTTACATAGTGAATATTGACTTTGAAAAAAATATATCATAAATCAAATTGCATGTGCAGTATCTGTCAGAACAATCACAATTAGATAATTTTTCCAAATTGTTCCACCCAAGTTAACATCTTTTATCTGCGGTAGTACTGAATGATGTGGATAAGTTGTTAATGGTAATTAATTTGAGATAATAAAATATATCCCTTGCCGTTATAAATCTTATTTTCTTTTTTCTTTAAAATCTTTTTTTTTTTTTTTTTTTAAGTGGGAAATGTGTATTTAATTTTTGCTAGCAATACATTACAAATAAGGACAGAAAGATGCTTCAAATCCATTGGCTGTGTGTTCAGTGCTGACGGCTTGTGCTGTTTTGTAATTTTTAAATATATTGGTTTCTTTTTTTTAACAGTGAGGGTGATCAGAGTTCTAATGGGAGCCAGAACTCCACTTACAATCAGTCTTAGGATATTCAGGAAGCTATGACCATGGCTGCAAAGGACAACACTGATATGAAAATGGGAGCAATATGTATTTTATTATCCAGGTGTCATTGGTTTAAAAGTCCAAAAATTGTATACCAACCTCCAATCCCCCCAGTCCAGCCAGCAGAAGTGTGTGTTATGGCAGTCCATGCAGACAATTAGAAGTAAAAGATTTCCTATTTTTGTAAGGGTATTGTACAAGTACAACCTCTGAAACAGATCGATGGGGACGTCTGCTAGGAGATGTGCCGTTTTGTCCAATAAAGCACAACTATCTTTGGTTACAATAAGATGCAAAGACAATTTGAATTGTAAAACTCTGATGGCCAAACTAATTGTTTCTTTGCACCTTGACCATACAGAAGATTTAGTGTAATCTATGTAAGTTGTGCCCATAAATCAAACATCAAGCTTTACCGTCGAAAGCTTTATGTTTTGACATGTTTACAGATCTGCGTGCATGTGTGTGGATGTGTAAAAACATTTATGGCCTAATCACTGTCAGGTTTCCTGGGCAATGGTGCTTTTTATTGTATGAAATTGGCATTGCACAGAGTGAAACTGTATTTCTGGGATTTTTGTTTTTTGGGGAGGGGGGGTAGAGGGACAATATAATTATTATAATTTAGGAATTCTGTTTCGTTAAGCATGCAGTATTTAGCTGCATAATGAATTGTTTTGTCAAGAATTCTAATCTGTTATTTTATGGTACTAGTCTTGATTTTAAATCAAAACAAGATGGTTTAGTGTACCTTTGTTGACCTTTAGATTGAATACAAATTTATTTTACATTGGGGGGATATAAACATTCCTGACCTCTCAGCTGGTGCTATTGCTTTTATTGTCTGTATGGCATATATGAATTTAAAATGTATTCAGTCAAGAAAAAGACATTTTAGCTAAATGATCCAGACTGAGTGGAGTCCAACAGTATCTTGCTCTACAGTGAACACTATTTTACATTATGTCGATTAATTACACCAAACAAAAGATCTTAAATCTCCATCATGATCAGGACCATGTCAGAGATGTTGTCGTAGGTTCTGTTTACCAGAATGAACTTATTCAGTGGCTGTTAATATAATTTTTTTTTTTTCTTGTGTGTCTATACATACTGTATATATATAGAAGTGTATTGTTACTTTTTTTCCCTGGCAGCCTGGTCACGTCACTGACCTTGCACAAAGATTGCTGGATGCAAAATTGAAGAAATCCCAAAGAGCACAGCAAGAGGTGTGCAGTTGTTTAATTTTAGTGGAAAAGGTTCAGATTCTTAGTTTTATTTTTAAATATGTCTAAAGCAAATATTGTATTTGCAGACTCATTGGAGAAAGACCGCAGTACAACCACAATGTGTAGAATCTTAAGCTTCTTCCTCAACGTGGACCTGTTTTTAATACTTAGATACATTAGTGTTTTAGATATTCAAGGGCATTTGACTTGCATTCACAATGCTGTGACAGTTATTAAAAATAACACACATTTCAAGAAGTAGTTAGGTTAGGTACAACTGATGTGTGTATTGCACTTCTGTAAGGCAACGAAAGACGATGGATGGCATTGTGGAGAGAAGTGTTTGTCTATGGTCAGAGTGGTCTGTAGTGGTAAAGAGATGTACACATGAGTCTGTATTTTCGAGTGTGTTATGTGTTTATATTTCATTCAGTATCATTTTTCAATACATGGCATTATTCATTTTGGGTACAAAATGTCAGTTCATGCCATTGTTCTCCAGCGATGTGTAGTGCTATTAAAGCCCTGTCAAGGGAAATCCTTCTGTCTGATACCAACTGTTGCACTGGTTACAATTCTTGAATGCCTTAAAAGTAAGCTGCTGATTTTAAGTAGAAATCTAAAACTTGATATTAATCAGACTGTGAACATGTCTAAAATCAAACTGTAATAATGATTCAGTCAGCTGTTGAAAGTACTTTTTTGAAATAAACTATTAATGTGTTGGACTGTTTAGCTGTTTTTAAGTGATACTGAAACACAAGGAAGTAGAAGTGCTATGAAATATTTGTTTTTTAAATTATGATTTTAATATAATCTGTATCTGTTTGTTTTCTATAACTTATGGGATGTTTCCACTTTTTTTTTGTTTTTTAGAACTAGTAAAAATGAATTGTTCTTGTTTTTTTTTTTTTTTTTTGTTTACTTTTTAACTTTTTAAATGTATTTATTTTCCTTTGGCCTGCCACTAGCTTGTAACTTGCCAACCCCTCCTCTGAATCTCTACAGGAAAACCTAAAAAAACCTTTTATGAGCATTAAGATTAAATATTATTTAATTCTCCATATTGGTCATTTGTCATTAATGTCAGATTTGGGAGCAATCAGTAATAATTTCTCTAATATGATTAAGTACTAAACTTGTTTGTGTGTATTTGTCTGAAGCTGCCTGTTTTTCACAAAATATAGCAAATGTCTTCTATTCTAATTTCTATATCCCCGACTCTTCTATTTTTATTTATATTATGTTATTAATTTGTGAGTGTCTTGCAAGTGGACCAATCCCTGTACGTCTGCTACAGCTGTCAGTCGTGCTCAGTGTCTGAACAGCCCAACTTGCTCCACCGTAGGTTTCCTACAAGTGCTGCCTTTGCCCTCTTTGGGTTTACACACAATGCATGGATTGTTTGGGGAATATTAACAGATAGATGCTTAGATTAATATAATTTGGAAAGATTTCAGTAAAAAAAAAAAATCAAGATAGTGTAGTATTAAAATGTTTAACTGAATAAAACACAGAAGTGTACATTTCTAACAATGTATACACCTCATGCTTGCAGAGCAGCACAGCCAGATTATTTTCCAGGAGTCCACTTTGAAATAAAAACTAATATAAAAAGGCAAAACTATGATAACCTTGTGTCACACTTATTAAACCTACTACTAAAATTGCAAGGTTGAGAGCATTGGTTGGTAATCTGTTACTATCAGGAGCTATTTGTATTTATTGCTAAACTTATCAGGACAATCAGCTTGGCATGCTGCTTTGAGGAACCACACTTCAACAAAATGAGCTGTTACTTTGTGCAAGTCCAACAATGAGCTGCTGACAAACTTATGCAACATGCTGATGGTATTAAAATTGTGATTGAGAAGTGAAACCTTTTATGGAGCACTTTTTTATTGGAAGAGGAGTAAAAAAAAATCTGTTGGTGGTGTTTGTGATGTGTACACAATGTTTTGGCTTTTAGCAAATTTCAAGACTTAACAGTCTCATCCTTTAAGCTACAATAGATTGATAGTAGTTGTTTACTTACGGTTCTCCTTGAAAATCAAATGATCCAAAACAAAATTGAGTAAGAAATTTAAAATTACAGCCTTTTTGAAAAGCTGTTGGCACTTACAGTGCATCCGGAAAGTATTCACAGCGCACCACTTTTTCCACATTTTGTTGTTACAGCCTTATTCCAAAATGGATTAAATTCATTTTTTTCCTCAGAATTCTACACACAACACCGCATAATGACAACATGAAAAAAGTTTGAGATTTTAAAAAATTTATTAAAAATAAAAAAATTGAGAAAGCACATGTACATAAGTATTCACAGCCTTTGCCATGAAGCTCAAAATTGAGCTCAGGTGCATCCTGTTTCCCCTGATCATCCTTGAGATGTTTCTGCAGCTTAATTGGAGTCCACCTGTGGTAAATTCAGTTGATTGGACATGATTTGGAAAGGCACACACCTGTCTATATAAGGTCCCACAGTTGACAGTTCATGTCAGAGCACAAACCAAGCATGAAGTCAAAGGAATTGTCTGTAGACCTCCGAGACAGAACTGTCTCAAGGCACAAATCTGGGGAAGGTTACAGAAAAATTTCTGCTGCTTTGAAGGTCCCAATGAGCACAGTGACCTCCATCATCCGTAAGTGGAAGAAGTTCAAAACCACCAGGACTCTTCCTAGAGCTGGCCGGCCATCTAAACTGAGCGATCGGGGGAGAAGGGCCTTAGCCAGGGAGGTGACCAAGAACCCGATGGTCACTCTGTCAGAGGTCCAGAGGTCCTCTATGGAGAGAGGAGAACCTTCCAGAAGGACAGCCATCTTTGCAGCAATCCACCAATCAGGCCTGTATGGTAGAGTGGCCAGACGGAAGCCACTCCTTAGTAAAAGGCACATGGCAGCCCGCCTGGAGTTTGCCAAAAGACACCTGAAGGACTCTCAGACCATGAGAAACAAAATTCTCTGGTCTGATGAGACAAAGATTGAACTCTTTGGTGTGAATGACAGGCGTCACATTTGGAGGAAACCAGGCAATGCTCACCACCAGGCCAATACCATCCCTACAGTGAAGCATGGTGGTGGCAGCATCATGCTGTGGGGATGTTTTTCAGCGGCAGGAGCTGGGAGACTAGTCAGGATAAAGGGAAAGATGACTGCAGCAATGTACAGAGACATCCTGGATGAAAATCTGCTCCAGAGCGCTCTTGACCTCAGACTGGGGCGATGGTTCGTCTTTCAGCAGGACAACGACCCTAAGCACACAGCCAAGATATCAAAGGAGTGGCTTCAGGACAACTCTGTGAATGTCCTTGAGTGGCCCAGCCAGAGCCCAGACTTGAATCCGATTGCACATCTCTGGATAGATCTTAAAATGGCTGTGCACCGACGCTTCCCATTCAACCTGATGGAGCCAGAGTGGTGCTGCAAAGAGGAATGGGTGAAATTGGCCAAGGATAGGTGTGCCAAGCTTGTGGCATCATATTCACAAAGACTTGAGGCTGTAATTGCTGCCAAAGGTGCATCGACAAAGTATTGAGCAAAGGCTGTGTACTTAATACTTATGTACATGTGATTTCTCAGTTTTTTTGTTTTTAATAAATTTGCAAAAACCTCAAGTAAACTTTTTCACATTGTCATTAAGGGGTGTTGTGTGTAGAATTCTGAGGAAAAAAATGAATTTAATCCATTTTGGAATAAGGCTGTAACATAACAAAATGTGGAAAAAGTGATGCGCTGTATCAGTGTTGAATTTATGATTTAAAATTTTATTAATTTCACTTATTCTAATTTAGCCTAAGCCTAAAAGTGAGAGGCATTTACCAGACAAGGATTAAAACCTGAATGGGATGCCATGTTGTACAAAGCCATGCTCAGTCATACTGAGTCAATTGAACTTTTAACAATTCAAGTAATCTGCATTTCCATGGTATGTGGAAAGCAACCTCGTGGAAGAACATGCAGTCTCCTCACAGATGCTTCGGATGAGAATTCACACTGAAGCTGTAAAGTAACAATGTTACACTACACAAGAATGCTTGAAAAATGGATTATCCAAACTGTACCATTTATCTTGTAGCTGGACTCTGAAGTTCATCTGGACATTTTCATGTTTTATTTTTAAGGTGAACCAAAACACCCAGCTATAGAGTGCTCTTGGGTACACTTGTGCTAACATTTCAACCTGTCTGCAGATGTAATCCTGTTAGCTAAGAATGTTTGGCTGTTCTGATGGGTCTTTCACAAGGTTCCTCTCTAATGTGACACTCTGATCTGTCATGTTACATTTTTCATGTGGGGGTCATGTATTTGATGTTTAGTATCCTTTAAATCAGAAGCCTTTACCATCAGAATATGGACACCGGCACCCATACTTCATGTGCCTTTATCAAGCAAATGCTCTGAAGCAGTGAGGAGCCAATAGCGCTATTGTGGAGAGGCAATGATAATTTAAACCTTTAGAAGGTTGACACTGTAAAACATTCTCATCTGGACACCACTTCAGTCAAATTATTATGTTATATGTATGCAGATGACTGGAATACCAGTTTGTCAGTAACTGGTGTGACGAATGAGGAGGGAGATAGTGGGTTGGGTTGTGTTCCGGTGGAATTTATTTTTAGACTGGGATTCTTAGCCCCTCATTGCTTGTTTCAACTGCAGGGTTAGAGAAAAATCAACAAATTGACCTTTATTTTCTGAAAGAAAGACAAAGCATACTAAAAACAAATTACTCTCTCTGTCACCTGTAGGACAATAGGTTGTGGCTTTAGCAATATTCAAGTTATTCATCACATTCTCAAACCCTCCTAAAGAAATGTGCTGGTTCAGTTAATCTGCAATCGGAAGTGGGCTCCTTCAGAGTGGGAGTAAAAAAACAGCAATGGACTTGCGGCAAAAACATCCTGTGACCCAGAACTGGGTTAAGCAGATATAAGATTGTTATATAGTATGCCATCCAAAAATGAAATTTACACAAAAACATTTTATTAACAGCAATAGATCAGATAAAAAAATAAATAGTTATTAGAAGAACACAAACTTTTCTGCAAGACTTAAACAAATTAAGCATTTTACACTTTAGTATACATAGTAAAATATTATAAATGCATTCAGTGTTTGGCCTATGCAAATGTTATTAAATACAACAAAAAATTACATTTGTTCAACTTTTGGTAGTTTAAGATAAACCATTTAATTGATTTTGATTGGTTTTCAAAGAAAATTTGTTTCCCATTGTAGCATTATTTTTTTTTTTCCAGATGTTTCAATCTTTACCCATTCGTCCCATCCTCCAGGGTAATGCTGAACTCTAAGAAAGAAAACAAAAACGTTAGGTAAAGAAGCGCTGAAAGGCTTAAAAAGACATATAAAACACCTTTATTGAAAATTTAAATTGCACCAGAGAAACAACTTAAAAATTAAAGAATGCAGATGGAAGGTAAACACTTGAAGTTGAAGATCATACATTTGGAGGAGTGTGGTTAGCTGGTATGACACCGTGTAAGTATGGTATGGCAAAACACATTTAAAGCAGACTAAGACAACGAAATGTAAGGCTTAATAAGGTCTGCTCCTTGTTAATCTAATAATAATGGATTGTGAAAATATACAAAAAAAAAGGAATATAAATCAGTAACATTTTGTAACTTTAATAAAAAAGAAAAATGTGTTGTCAGAAGCACAATGTTTTGGGGGATGGTGTGGAGTCTGTTTAGCTCTTCTATGCGGTGGTGTGCTGGGGAGGCACCATAAAGAAGAGGGACGCCTCACGCCTGGACAAACTGGTGAGGAAGGAAGGCTCTATCGTAGGCATGGAGCTGGACAGTTTGACATCCATGGCAGAGTGACGGGCGCTGAGCAGGCTCCTGTCAATCAAGGAGAATCCACTGCATCCACTGAACAGTATCATCAGCAGACAGAGGAGCCGCTTCAGCGACAGACTGCTGTCACTGTCCAGCTCCACTGACAGACTGAAGAGATCGTTCCTCCTCCACACTATGTGACTCTTCAATTCCACCAAGGGGGGGGTAAACGTTAACATTATACAAAGTTATTGTCTGTTATATCTGCATTTTTATCACTCTTTGATTTTTTTTTTTTTTTATCATCAGTATGCTGCTGCTGGAGTATGTGAATTTCCCCTTGGGATTAATAAAGTATCTATCTATCTTGACATATCACCTCTGTGATCCTTACAAAGGAATTTAAATGAACAGACTGAGTAACTGGCAACTAATTCTGAGGTGTTGAAAAACCCTGAATTATTGACAAACCTTCATTGGTTACTATAATAAAGAGTATTAGTAACTATATGCTATGAATATATAGAACTCACTGTTGTTATTCCATTATATAAAAAATCTATTCTAATACCAAAGAACAAAAACTACTAGAAACATTTATAAACATATTTAATGCATACAGTGTGACATAACAGTTTAGTTGCAAACTAAAGCCATATTATAGTTATTATTATTACCACAAATAGTGCACAAAGTAATCAGTTTAAAAAAATTGGTACATGTAATTACAACTATATATCAATTTCAATGGATTCTTATAATGTAGAATTATTATTTTTTGACCAGACTCTTTTAAATTGGAAAAGAATAAGAGGTTAGTAACATAAAAATCTGTAATTGTGAAGTGAGAATAATAAGGTACGGAGCACAACATGTAATTGTTCCCTGGAGAAAGCTATGTATCACATCAACTCATATTAAATGATCAAGTGATGTCAAAAGTCTGCAAGCTAAGTGACAGTTTTAAGGAAGATGTTTGCTGAGATGCTGGTGACAAGCATAACCGATCTCTCAGAAGCATCCAGTGTTAATGGCAAAAGTCAAAGCAGAAAAAAATAAATGTTTCTGTTTGGCTAAAATATTTTGCAAGCCACAAGGCAAGGGACTTTCAAATGTGAAAGTAAAAAAGTAGTTGACATCAGGCTGTACCGGGGAAATGATGCCAGTTCAAGGTTTAGAAGCTGAATGACTAAAATGCCAATGCATCTTGTTTGTAGGGGAACAGGGGGTTATATTAAAGTGTGGCTCTTATCAGGCGATCAGATATTTAGATCTAAAAAATAAAAGTGCCTGTGAATGAAGTTACAACAGAATACAGAATTAAATTAACAGGAATTTTATGCAGTTTTGACTCTTTCTCAAGGATGAATCTAAAAACATGATCTTCGTTATGAGAGCTAAGAAGGCAAGCTTTGAAGACATGAGTTATGGATTAATGGCTCAAGTCTACAGTGAGAAGCACAAACAGTAGTCTGAAACTTTCACTCTCTGTGTTCAATCAAAAGGTAAATCTGTTGCTTGCACATCATAATTATAGAAGTAGAAGCCAGAGAAGTGAAGAGCTGCTAAAGGAAAACTTTATTAAAACAATCTTGTAATGACAGCAAAACATAAAGCTGAAAATACAGAAATGAAAAACACAAATGAAAGGTCTGAAAGTTAAGGCAGTAAAGAACAAGGAAATGATTAGAGATAAAGGGTAATGTGGTATGAAAGAGGTGGGATTACTCACCAAACACCCAATATTGTCTTTAAAAAATTTTGTTATAGTTTATTTCTTCAAATTGTTTTCTTGCCTACGTTGTGAAGCACCTTGAGAAGGTGCACTCTATTGCCAGCTATATAAAATATTACAAAAAATGTAAACATAAGGAGCAAGATCTTGTTATTTACTTCGCCTTATACAATTTCTTGTATTGAAAATTTGTTAAGTTTTCGCATACCCCTTGGGGTCAGAGCACAGGGTCAGCCATTGTACAGCACCCCTGGACCAATCAAAGGTTAACGGCCTTGCTCAAGGGCCGACTAGGATCTCTTTTGGCAATGACGGGGATTCGAACCAGCAACCTTTGGGATACCAGCGCAGATCCTTAGCCTCAGAGCCATCACTCTGCCCCAAGGTGGCTCCACCCAAAATGTACAGTATATGTCTTCCAATAACATTCATATAAAAAGGGCACTGGTCATCAGTTCCAAAACAACAGCTGGCAAATACATGGTCACTATAGGTATTTTTGTCACTATCTGCAGTTGCCCATGTTTTCATTGTCTTCTTAATAAATGTCCTGCTGACAAAACGCCAAAGACATATCTGTGGCCAGTTCATTTTATGGAGATTTCTGATGTAGAGTCACTTTCAAGCAGCAGGTTAAGTAATGGGATGACAAAAATGTCCAGTTTGCTACATGTAAATGCAATGCATTTGAAGTTTGGATAGAATCAGAATATGTACAGTAGTTGGCAATAGGCAGTCAGCCATGAGCCACCACACTAGTGAAGATTGCAAGCAACAATTATCCTTATGTCTACTGCATACAATCAATTGTAGCATTTTTTCATCACCTACTCAATTATTGTTCATATGCAGGAACTGACAAACAGCCTGTCTAAACATCAGTAAAAAACAAAACAAAAAAAACAAACTATTGCCTATGAACATCTTCTGGTAAAAAAGAAAAAAAAAAACAAGATTGGCAGCACACACCAATGTTCCTTTTCTTGTTTTTGCAAACTTCTACAACTAAACAAAAAATGTAATCAACTTTAACTACGTTGATATGTTATGAGGGGCGGCACGGTGGTAGCGCTGCTGCCTCGCAGTTAGGAGACCCGGGTTCGCTTCCCAGGTCCTCCCTGCGTGGAGTTTGCATGTTCTTCCTGCGTCTGCGTGGGTTTCCTCCGGATACTCCAGTTTCCTCCCACAGTCCAAAGACATGCAGGTTAGGTGGATTGGCGATTCTAAATTGTCCCAAATGTGTGCCTGGAGTGTGTGTGTCCTGCGGTGGGTTGGCGCCCTGCCCAGGATTGATTCCTGCCTTGCGCCCTGTGTTGGCTGGGATTGGCTCCAGCGGACACCCGTGACCCTGTGTTCGGATTCAACGGGTTGGAAAATGGATGGATGGATATGTTATGAGCAAGTACCGATAAATGTCAAAATATTTGTAGCCAAAAGAAGCTGTTCTCAACTATAAAACTAGTTCATTTTGCACTGAATTTCAAACTCTTCAAAAAATACTGTATCATGTTGCATCTAAAGTTACAATTCTAAGAACAGAGTGATGAATGGTTTGCCCTAATTCAACCACTAAGTATTAAACTTTACTTACTTGAGAACAGTGCTAGAATTGTGCTGTAAACAACAGATATGCAACACTGCATTGATTAAATAGAATTAAAAGACATTTTAAGTAATACATATAAGAACCCTTTTTAGTAGAATGTTCAGGTCATTTCAGACTGAAAATTATTTTCTCACTTTGTATATCCTAAAGAGGTAGCAGTTTCAAGAGCTTTTTGGCTTCGGACTCCAGCCAGACAAGAAAAAATTATATGGTCCGACTTTGATGGCATTTTTTCACCATACTTCTGTTTGAAGTCTTCTGGGTCCAGTTTCAAAGCTTCTTCTATTTGACCCACTTGAACACAATGAAAAATAAACAGACACAAACAAATCAATTATTCAAAAAAATTGTACAGTGACACTACACTGGCATGTGCACTGAAAGAAAGAACTATTTAACAATGCTTACAGATTATTCAGCTTACACGTAACTATTGTTCTCAACTTAAACAGTCCATCCAAAATTATGTATTTCTTAAATATATTACTTACCCCATATAGTTTGTAGTGATGATTGAGAAAAAATTGTAATATGTTTTCATGCAGAATAAGAGAAAAATGTTTATAATATGATAGAACCCAATGGTTATAACTAATGCTGTACAACAGCAAGAGTTTAGAAAAATGTCCATGGAAAAAGAATCCTATTACTCTTGTTGCATTATCTACATGTTGTCCAGTCATATGCGCATTATGTACAAAATGCAAGCTTTGCTTGCTAAAAAAAATAAAAGTTATTTCTGGAAAAAGCAGCATACATGGTTAACAGGAAAGAAACATTCCCATAATTCTGTGCAAGACTTTGTACATGTTTTTTGGGTAAAAAAATGTAATGCTAAACAGGCAAGTTGAAGACAGTGCTTTTTATTAATGAATAAGGGGGGGAAGCAGATCTTCAATTCTAAAGCACAATACAATGGGATTGCCTTTCCTGTTTATGTAATACACTGACGTTTTTATACCAAATATTAATATTTTAGCAAAAAAAAAAAAAAAAAAAGAGGCATTTTGCACATTTTGAGCATACAGTTCTACTGTATAATGGACATGTGGATTATGCAACACAAGTAATGTGCATATTTTTTTCTTTTTTCCCATGGACATTTTTCTCATCATTTCCCTTTCTACAGCAGTGGTAATCATTAGGTTCTATCATATCAGAAACTTCTCTTGTTCTGCATGAAAACGTGGAATTAAAAAATTTTCACAGCCTTGAATCCAAACTATATGATAGTATGTAACATACAAAAATATTTAAAACATTTAAAAAGCATACATCTATTTCCATAAGTAAAATCCATTATGTGTTTTCCCTACTGTACAGATAGTGATTAACACTGACCAAAAACAATGTTTGGGAAACAAAACCTAACCCACAAATGCATTTCCATAACATCTCCTTGAATTTGAAATTCCACTAATGACATAACCAATATAACTAATACTGCATTTTATTTTGATAGAACTCAGCAATAATTAGAAATAAACTATGATGCATATTACAATGTTGTTAACATTTATTATACAATATTTTTGTCCGTGTCTGCACATTGCGCAAAAGCAATATAGTTATTGCTTATGTGAAAAACACAGCCATGATTGTAATGGGGCTTGTTTACAAAATTTTATCTAAAAGCATTTTCACAACATTTCATAATTCTTTTTCAAGAAAAGGGACAAATGAAGTGGGATTTACCCCATTACAAAGGGGATTAAAACAGGAACCAATGTTTAATGAAGTGGTACTCTAGCACACATTTTTTTATATAAACTGTGCTTTCCTGAGTAAATTTGCAAACAAACAGACATTATCACACTAGCTGTTTTGGTCTGCAGTTAAGCCAAAGTGGTCTGGATTGCTTTGTTCATGCACAGCTTCAGCTTCCTTTCATTTTCCACTTTTCTCATATCAATAGACAATATAAGGTAACAATGATGGTAGACTAAGTACTAAAGAAGACTTCACCATAACGTAAAGACTGGTTTTGCAAACAGATTTGTACCCTGAGCCTGTGTTGCTATGATGATAACTGTATACACACACCTTAAAGATTAGTGGCCTGTCACATGAAATCTGCAATAGTGATTTTTATTTATTGTCACCCTATTACAATATAGTTTATAATTCATCTTATCAATCTACTTCATAAAGCATGTTAAAACCAATTTGTTACCACATATCTCTGAGAAGAAATTTGAATAGTTCCCAAGTTAGATTGGAAACACTATTAACTTTCAGCCACCCAAGAACGCCTGACTTGCCTGCCATGTAGTGTTTTATTATCTTAAAAGTTATTTTGAGTGACTATTGGATACATTTTCTCATCTGAAACATGTAAGACAATTTTAAGTCTTGCTTGCTTTGCCAACAACAAAATTACCTGATCCTAGTACATAACAGGAAAAAAAAATGTATATAGCTCTATCAACAGCATGCACCACATAAAAAGATTTCACAAAGCAACTAAGATTACAGTACAGTATTAAATTTATGCATAACTGATACAATTAAAATTACGAAAAGCAAATCAAAAGAAAAAATGAAAGATGGACAGATACCAGCTGATGGTAAGAAATATATCTGAGAAAGCATCAATGTACCTGCTTGAACCTGTCACCAGCTCACTGCTCCTGGAACCTCCCTGCCCAGCCCTTATTTTCTATTATTGTTTTAAGAGCATACAGTGGAAATAAAATGTCTACACACCCCTGCCAAAATTGTGTAATAAAAAAATGAAACCAGGGCAAATCCTGTCAGAACTTATTCGATCTTTATTATAAAATTGCAATCTATAAAAAGAATGCGAAGAACCGAAAAAAGTCATATAAAAACCTGTATTAGTGTGTACAATCCCTAAACTAATACTCAACTGAAGCACCTTTTGATTTCATTACAACACTCAGTCTTTTTGGGTAACAGTTTATTAGGTTTTTAGATGATTTTAGTTATGTGACTTGCTCAGTGTCACAATGTAAGTTACAACAACATTATGGTTTAAACTCCATAGTCTTAGGCATCACTGCAGGCTGTACTGCCTCCACTGATTCTGTAAAGACCACCTAATCAATCCAGGTATACTTCCAGGAATAAAGCTTAATACACAACTGTTATCAAGTGCAAAACTAATTAATTTATTACA
This sequence comes from Polypterus bichir lapradei, assembly GCA_026402145.1. NCBI lineage: Eukaryota > Metazoa > Chordata > Cladistia > Polypteriformes > Polypteridae > Polypterus > Polypterus bichir. The sequence continues at coordinate 97,757,351 of JANRMT010062791.1, read as the reverse complement.
GTCCAGCCTCCAAAAATGTGAAAAATGTAGTGTAAGTATACATATTGCATAGTGTCAAACTTAAAATCAAAAAAACTCATGAATGAACTAACCACTATTAATATATGTATGATGGACTCTTGTAAAAAGACTACTTTTATAAATGTCACCCTTGTTGTGGTTAAAATTCCTCTTGTTGCATTTTTATGGTACATTTTTTGTTGAACTGAATAAACCAACAATCTTCCTCCCATAGTCGAAAAACATGCAGGTTAGGTGGATTGGTGATGCTAAACTGGCCACTGGTGCATATGTGTGTGTGTGTGAGTGCAAGTTAATCCTTGATGGGTTGGCACCCTATCCTTTTTTGCCATGTGCCCCAAGTTTAGAAGATGGATAGATGAATGAACACAGATGAAAAAGAGACTTTATTGATACTTTAGCAAAAAAAAGTTCCCCTTCAAAGCAGTATAGGGAGAGCAATAAACAAGTAATTCTGCAGATATTTATATAACCTTAAATAACATTTGAGTGAAAATGTATTACACAAAAACATTAAATTACACCATTTGTGAAACGTAACCATGTGTTACATAAGTATGACACTTTTTTGTCTAATGGGGATAATGAAAATAATGTATCAATGAAAATAATGTATCTGTCTAAATCAATAAGTCAATACTTACAGCAAATATACTTATACAGCTGAAGCCAAATATAATAATGTGCAGAAAAAGATTAACGCTTGCATTAATGAATTGCTTTTACAGATACTTCATCACTACCAAAGAAAGCCGTAGTATCTGAATTTTGTAACAGAAAAAAAAAACAAGTTTTCAAATACTCACAAATTCAGTTACTGTATCATATAATATTCAATATTTTAACAGACCTGTGACTCTTGAAGTTAAATCTTTATATTGCAGCTTTTTTAAGAGGAGGGAGTCAAAAATGACTACCTATATACTATACATAAAGCTAAACGTCTCTAGCTGATGGACAAAAAAAACTTAGCTATTTGCAGACATTCTAAGGAAAAATAGTTTGTACTAATATGTCAAGGTCATGGACCTCAAACCCAGGAAAATCACGTCACAACAAAAAGTTAATTCAATTTTTAAAAGAAACTGTAGAAAACCGTGGCACTTGTTTTTCACAAAGTGTGATATTAGTGTTAGCGTAGTGTAGCAGGTCCAGAAGAATGCAGATGGTAGTATGTCCAACTGCAAGTCAGTGAAATTGTGGTTGAATCCAGTCTGTGCCCTTTTTAATATTATATTCTATCTATGTTATATACAAAAATATATTAAGAATAATTATCCTCAACACTATTTATGTGATATAAGCAGGTAGTGTGGTGTTGTGATTAAGGTTTTGGACTTCAAACACTGAGGTAGTTGGTTCAAATCCTGCTACAAACACTGTGTGACATATGAACTGTGTGTGCCAGAACTGGAAAAACAAAAAAAAAACTGTAACAACTGTATCTGAGATGTTGTAAATCGCCTTGGAAAAACATGTCATCCAAATAAGTAAATAAATAATATTAAATAAAAAGAAAAAAAATCATCAATTGTTTATTCCTTTACTCCATGCATCTAACACTGTTTACAAAGAACACAAGTTTTAAGAATTGACATTTCTAGTAATAGTTCTTTATAATCATTTACTGTTATTTTCTTCTATACTGCTGTATGTACAATTATGATATCTGTGTTATCCATTCCACAAGAAAGAAAAAATGGCATGCAGAATGCAAAACCTAATTACTATTCGTATAGCCTACTTTTTTCAGGTCTGAGATTTGGGAAACTGTTAAACAAAAATTAACATCAAGTGTCTTCACATAGGCATAAATCAATACAAACATAAGCAAAACCTTCCAGCTCCACACAGACAGGACAATATTATCATTAACCTTAAACTGGAGACTCATAAAAATGAGCATTGGTGTTATTAACCTTAACGATTGCAACAAAAAACAGGAATGACTCTCTCTAACCAAAAAAAGGTTAATGATAGAAAAAACAAAACTGGCCCATCCTAGTGATATTTAATTCATGGTACTTCCTTGGCCTGATAACTTCCAAATACATCATTTTGTATGTTCACAATCTAGATCTCAAAAAAAGCCACCTCATATTAAATACTATCTTTATACTGTAACATCTAGAAATTAACTGTTTAAATGTCTAACCTAAATTCATTAATTTACTGCATTATGTAAAACTGCCATTTTTACAAGCTCCTGGTATCTATTTGTGTTTTCACCCATTCTTGCATTTTTGATTTCCATTGCACGCATTTTATATATTGCAAATATTTGCTCTATAAAACACCTTGTGATAGTACATGTGCCGATAGCTCTAAATAAAGTAAAGAATTATAAGCCAGTATTTTCATTAACCCTGGTTGTACAGATGTTGACTATTATTCCAACAAATTCTTTTAAATATGGGTCAACCTCAACTGTATGTTGCTATTAACTTTTTTTCCTCTACAATAAGTAAAACGAAAACTGATGCTTCGATTCCAATAGGGCTGGGCAATATGTCAAATTTGCAATTTGATATTTAAAAAAATCAATATTCAAAAGCTAATAATGTGATGTTCAGCACATGTGTTTTTCCATTACTTACTCTGAAAGTTAAAATCTGCAAAGTTTTCACCACCCTTTTAAAGTGTACCTATGTCAAATCCACTTATGTTGCCTGGCAGTAATAAACATGAAAAAAAAAACATAAGCGAAGATCAGAAAAAACCGTTAAGAACGGGTAAGGTTAGCTCTGTTGTTTGCATAAGGTTTAGTTTTCCTAGGAAGACAGTTCAAGCGGTACCACATCTAACGATAAAACACATAACCGCACATGAATGGGCCACTCAGGCGGGTTGCAGCAGCTGCACTGTGAATGCTCATATCCCTGGCAAAATTTCATACAATGTTCGCTGTTCTGCTTCATTTCCTTTTAAGTTTGCATATTTATTTAGCAGGTGAATTGAGTTTTATTGATTGTAAGAAAGTCTGCCCATAATGAATTAAAGTTATGGCGTTGTGTTGTCTCATCCCATTTAGTGTTCTATTTCGTCCTTATGCAATTCCCGTATTGCGTCATCCCTCCCTTTAAAAAAACAGCGGGTTGCAGCCTTGCAATGTTTAATGAAATTCAGAAATGTTCAAAAATGGAAGAAGTCTCACCTCACTTTCTTTCTGAGGCTGAATAAGTGAGTGACAATACCTTGTTTTTTTACTTTGGGAAATGGAAAAGGAGCACTGTTAAGATTCTGACATAACAGAATGAAAGAAGCAGCATGTCCTTGTTAAACACCAAATATACATAACATCGTGAATTAAGAAATAGAATGGAACAATATCAGTAACGTATTCCGAGCACCAGGATATAAAAGTAACTATTGTATGCTTACATGTTTCAATGAAAGGAAAAAATGAAAAAGTAAAAAAAAAAAGTTTTGCACAGCACCTATAGGCGAGTACAGGGTAGCAGAATGATTTCTCACTTTTTTCTTTTTTAGGAGTAAATGTCGGGGTGATTTATTCCGGATTGAACAGAAACCTATGTTTTCCAGTTGAAATTCTAAGCCTTTAGGTGATCTTGCTGAAAATACTGAAACTTAATAACCCTTAGCTAAGCATGACTGTGCATTTATTCAGTCCTGAAAACACGACCGCTTTGGCTCAACTGTATACTAACTGCCAACATTAAGAAGAATTAACAGCCCACCAAACCTGTCACCCACTCTGTCACAGCAAGCCTCGTGTTATGCTCGTCAGATAAGAGAAGGCATTTCTCTTACGTGGCACATTTAAGGAGCCCGGAATTCGACCGTATTCTCGCAACTCCCAGGGTTCGCGGACGTCCACAACCGTAGTGCTTCGCTTGGGCGAAGCCAGCGTCTGCTTCAGCTTCTCATATGTGACGGTAGTGTCGGGGCCGCTGGAGCAGCTGAGAGTCCGTAGCTGCTGCCTCTGGAGAAAAACTGTCAGGAAAAACACATGTGGTTAACTTGGATCAAATGTCTTGCAAGCCAGCTTATCCCCCCCCCCGGTATTTGCACATAAACTAGTGGTCCGACGCCCATTAGCTTAATACACACTATTGCCGAAATGCGTTGTTCATAGAACGAAAAAAAGATGATATGCAGCAAATTCTAGAATGATTGATGCACATTCTGCCAAAGCAAGTGCTTGTAAAGTTAAACAACTAATAGACGACCTCTTTTGTGAAGTTAAAAAAAGAGCAAGGAACGATGACAAATAACTCTCACGCAGCTATTCGATGTCGCTTATCTGCGGACACTCACGGGGCGGGCGTTGCAGCCAGAGGCTTGCACTCTGCCGTGTCCACCGAGGTCCGGTGACAGGACGCCTTGTCATCTTCCATAGCTGGGGAACCACAAGCCGCAGCGCCCCTCGCCACGCCATGTAATCCAAAACAGAAATCTAACTGTACAGCGACTTCACTTTTCACTTAAGGAAATGTTAACGCCAGGCGTCACAGCCAATTCCCTCCTGCGTGCAACAATGTCCAAAGGCTGCTTCCCGTCTTCGAAAAGGCGGGCGGCAACTGCTTCCTCGTGACGTAAATAAAGCGCCAAGTTCAGTGTGGGGCGCCGAGGTGCGCATGGGACAAAGTTCGCGCAAGTTAGTAAAACGCCGCGAGAAAGAAAGAAAAAAGCGCACACTCACACTGCTTGATCGGCGATCGTAGCGCTCACGCTGTCCCCAAAGGGAATTGTTCTTTTTCCCGGTATTGTTGTAGTTTGTGTAAACACTAATGTACTTATTATATAATCGTGTCATTGGCTTGGAGGAGAGTTGTAGGCACTCCAGTTAGAGTTTGGCGTAAATGTTAATGACAGAGTAGTTACTGGCAAGGAAAGGTTCAAAAATGAACTCCAGTAATGGCTCAAAAAGGAAAAAACGCGGCTTTTCCATATATGGATAGATAGATAGATAGATAGATAGATACTTTATTAATCCCAAGGGGAAATTCACATAATCCAGCAGCAGTATACTGATACAAAGAAACAATATTAAATTAAATAGTAATAAAAATGAAAAATGTTAGCATTTACTCCCCCGGGTGGAATTGAAGAGTCGCATAGTGTGGGGGAGGAACGATCTCCTCAGTCTGTCAGTGGAGCAGGATAGTGACAAAAGTCTGTCACTGAAGCTACTCCTCTGCCTGGAGATGACACTGTTCAGTGGATGCAGTGGATTATTCATGATTGACAGGAGTTTGCTTAGTGCCCGTTGCTCTGCCACAGATGTTAAACTGTCCAACTTTACTCCTACAATAGAGCCTGCCTTCCTCACCAGTTTGTCCAGGCGTGAGGCGTCTTTCATCTTTATGCTGCCACCCCAGCACACCACCGCGTAGAAGAGGGCACTCGCCACAACCGTCTGGTAGAACATCTGCAGCATCTTACTGCAGATGTTGAACGATGCCAACCTTCTCAGAAAGTATAGTCTGCTCTGACCTTTCTTACATAGAGCATCAGTATTGGCAGTCCAGTCCAATTTGTCATCCAGCTGCACTCCCAGGTATTTATAGGTCTGCACCCTCTGCACACAGTCACCTCTGATGATCACAGGGTCCATGAGGGGCCTGGGCCTCCTAAAATCCACCACCAGTTCCTTGGTTTTGCTGGTGTTAAGATGTAAGTGGTTTGAGTCGCACCATTTAACAAAGTCTTTGATTAGCTTCCTGTACTCCTCCTCCTGCCCACTCCTGATGCAGCCCACAATAGCAGTGTCATCAGCGAACTTTTGCACGTGACAGGACTCTGAGTCGTATTGGAAGATATGTGCAGGGTAAAAGGGCCGTGGAGACAACCTAATTGCAATTTTTTTACATCACAAACGAGAACTGTTTTTTTTTTATTTTGTTATGCAACACGTATCTGTGAATTTGCCAGTATGCTGGGTAAAAGAATGAATGGTAGTGGTTAAGTTTTACTTTTTATGTATCTTTACACTTTTTTTTTAGTGGTTCTGCACTCATTTATACAAAAGAAAATAAATGGTTGTTCTTAATATTAAATAATCATTTGTGTACTAAAACATCAAGAGGTGGAATTATAGCAGTAAAGAAGGCAAGGCTACCTCCACTCATTCTCACCACATACTACAGGGGCAGCATCCAGTGCATTCTGACCAGCTGCATCACTGTTTGGTTTTGGAACTGCAGTGTGTCTGACCATAAGTGAATAGTGCACACAGCAGAAAACATCATGGGGGCCTCTCTGCTCACCATTAAATACATTTTTAGAAAGTGTGGCATCCTCAAAGCCCTGCCATTTCACAGTCTCTTTGTCCCATTTCCATCCTTTAATGTGGGAAGTGAGATCCTTCACATCTTCGGTAACTCTGTGATGGCCAATGCAATCTCTCATGCTGTGGTGTGCTGAGTTGGTAACAACTTTTGAGAAACGGCCCACCAAATCAACAAGCTAATTAAAAGTGTAGGCTCTGGAGGTTGTAGAGAAGGAGATAAAACAAAACTGAGTTCATTGTGAACAATGCTACACATCCTCTCTCTGACACACTGAGTACTTTCAGGTAACATATTATTCGTCTGAAATGTGTTAAGAAGCACTTCTGGGTCTCCTTAATACCAAGAGCAATACGTGTGCACAATGCCCTACTGTGACTGTAACAGCCAAGTCAGAAGTTTTCTTTCTTTTTAGTCATTCTAATGTACGTATATTTGAGAGGGGTTTGTTGTTTGTCATTATATATTATTGTTATTTGTTTAAGCTTCAGTAAAAATCCTCTGGGGACAAATAAAGTTTGTTTGTTCTATCTATCTGCCAGGAGTCAAATGCTCAAACAAGGGACAAGTTTCCACTCACAGTATACATTTCTTATATAAGCAACTTACAATTCCCATTTCCATGTACAGTAATGTGTTGACCCCGGCTCTAGAATCTCAAAGAGAGATTAAGCTCTCAACTTTACCCATAGCAATTTGCAAAATTTGAAATGATGCAGGACTATATATGAGGAGGTTACGAAGCTGCTCTGAGAGCAGAGGAAGATGATCATTATGCCAGAAAGACAAGACTTTCCACATGCCTACCCTGATGGGCCTCTGTAATCGGGACTTGAGTGCTGCCGTGCAGTGGGTGATGCCTCAGCACCACACCAGTTCCGATCCCCAACAGGCCTGACCTCGGTTTTGACTCTTCCTGTGTTTATGTATTGTATATGTCGCACTGCAGTCTTGGGAATTTTTACTTCATTTCACTGTATGCTGCAATAGTTTGAATGTATGGAATAATTATAAAGCCACTAGACTTTACTTACACTCAATCCACATTTCAGATTCTATGTTATTTAAAAACATTATGTGAAACTGTTCATGTTTTAACCAGGTTTTGGGCTGGGGTTGAAATTCCTTTTTTATGTCTTTTTTTGTTCATTTTTGATTGTTCTGTTTATGTTAAATTTGTTATTCATTTAATTTTGATGTGCCTATTCTGTTCCCCAAGAGGAAGGGCCACCTGCTTATCACCGTCAAGAGGCTGCCCTCAGTCCTATGAAAACAGGAACAACAAGTAGTTTAGATTATTCTTTGGATTTGTGTACTGGGACATTGTATGCCTTGGATTGCCTTTGTTGTTTCAATTCCTCTGGCCTCTTGTGCTCCTTGGAGCTAATTTTTTGTTATAGAGCATTTTTGTTCAAACTACTGTAAATCTTTTTATTTAAAAAGATTCTATGTTTGCCCTTTGTGTCTAGCTGGGGTTCCACCTCTAGTTGGCATTTTTGTGTCACTGTGGAACTTACAGTGCTGAGGAACCCCAAATTCACAACAGTACCAGAACTTAAATACCATTAGAACATCAGAATATCTTTTTGAGAGAGCAAGTCATTCAGCCCAACAAGGCTCGCTAATACATTCCATTTCTAAAAAACATTAAGTTGAATTTTGAATGTCTCCAGAGTCCTACTGTCTAACACACTACTTTGTAACTTATTTCATGTGCCTATAGTTCTCTGTGAAGGAAGTATTCCTAATGTTTGTGTGAAATTTACCCTTAACAAGTTTCCAACTGTGCCCCTGTGTTCTTGTTGAACTAATTTTAAAGTAACAGCTGGCATCTAATGTGCTAATTCCTTTCATAAATTCAAACACTCCAATCTCTTCTTTATCTCAATTTGCTTAAACTGAAAATGTTCAACTCCTTCAATCTTTCTTCATAATTCATACCCTGCACTCCCAGACTCAGCCTAGTTACTCTTCCATAGACTATTTCTAGCGCTGCTATGTTTTTTTTAGCCCAGAGACCAAAGCTGCACATAAGTACTTCAGGTAAAACCTTACTACTGCATTATAAAGCTTAAGCGTAACTTTAATTGACTTGTACTCCACATGTTGTGCTATATGACCTAACACTCTATTAGCCTTTTTAACGGCTAACAGGCTGGAGGTTGATAATGACAAGTCCACTATGACTCCTAGGTTCTTCTCATAAGGGGTACTTTAAAGTTTTAGTTTTAGCCATACCATTGTGTATTCAAATATTTTTACTTTCTATGTGTAATACTTTACATTTACCTTCATTAAATTTCTTCTGCCACAAATCTGCCCAAGCCTGTATGAAAAATGTCTGTTAGGTATTTCCTAAAAAAGATTCTAGATTATTTGCCAGTCCACCCAACAAACTTAACCAGTTTGTTGTTTATATTCCTATCCAGATCATTGACATATATTAAAATTGGAGTGGCCCTAGCACTGACTCTTGTGGGACACCACTCTTAAACTCACCCAGTTCTGATAAGTTTCCCTTCACAATTTACCCTCTGCTTCCAATTCTGTACCCATCTATACACTAATCCCCTGAACTTAATATTTTTAAGGTAATTAATAAAACTAAAAATTTCTGCAAAGAGGGCACTTTTGATATCCATGCTCTATCTACTGGTAGCTGTGAAATTTACAATATATATAAGAACAAGTAAATAACTCTACTGTGAAGCAGGGTCGGTGCCAGGACAAATTTCATGGTGACCTATGCGTGATTACAATACATCTAAAGCCTATAATTTTAGTTTACAACTGATATATCTGAGAGTACCTTAGCAACAGAAAACAAAATTTGCTTTACATAATACAACGTCATTGGATCACAGTGTAACAAGTCAAAGGCAGGCTGTATTGATCAAAAGGATGGAATTGGTATTTTTTGCTTTTCATCTGCTTTTTCAGTATTTGCTCAAAGATACTGTCATTTGTAGTTATATTTCTCCTGAGTTCCTAATTGGCACAGCTAGTAACAAATACATTAATGCACTGAATTTTGAATTGCCTTTCCTTGACCATATTTCTGATGTTGTTGGGTAAAATTCCACAAGTATTATGATGCTGAAGAAATTGTTGCTGTGCAAAACTCTTGTTGGTTTCACACTAAAATATTTCTTATCTCTGGTCCAATTTGTGTAAGTTTGGTTATCTAACTGCTTATGCTTAATCAGTAAATTACAACATTTGTAATTACATTTTGTCTGAACTGGCCAACATCTTAAAACAATTTTTTAAAAGATTTGACTTGTTAAACCAGTCTGAGCTCACTCCCTCTGTCCACTACATTCTTCCATTGGCCAGTCTCATCACACTGTCACTGCTGTATCAACAACTCCCAGTACGTGTATGTATTTTACAGTGTACAATATAAAGTGAGTGAAACTCAATGTTTAATTTTGTTATACTTATCTGTTACTTCACCCTGGTTAAAGTTTCAAAATGACCTCACATGTATGTGCATTGCCATTCAAAGACATGATTCTAAAAGGAAAATATGTTTGTATTTACAGAACTGCACAATGTTTATATGAAGTGCCTGTTAACTTTTCTATCTAGGTCTTTAATATGGTATCCCATTTTTAAACCTAAAATGCAGCAGAATACATTGTGCTATGGAATTGTATTTTGTAATAATAACAATAATAATAATACATTTTATTTATATATCATGACACCTGCTTTCTACTGACAAAACAATCACTACAAAAACTTACAGATCACCAGGTCAGCTACCATTGTTATGGAAAGCAAAACTTGAAAACTGCATTCATAAACACCTGAAGTAATTACATGACACTTATACAAGTAGAAATATATAGTCATTTCAAATTTTGCAAATTTCTACAGGTAAAGTTGTGGGCTCAATCTCTCTTTGAGAGTCTAGAGCTGGGGTCCACACATTATTGTCCATTGAAATGGGAACTGTACGTAATTTATGTAAGAAATGTATACAGTGAGTAGAAACCTGTCCTTTATTTGAGTATTTGACTCCTGACAGACAGATAGAACAAACAAAGTTTATTTGTTCCCCAGGGGATAATTTGGGTTTTTACTGAAGCTTAAAAAAATAATATTATATAATGACAAACATCAAACTCCTCTCAAATACACACCAGAAGGACTAAAAAGAAGGAATATGTCTAACTTGGCAGTGGCAGTCACACTGAGGCATTATGCAGGCATATTGTTGTTGGGATAAAGAAGCACCCGATTTTTGACACGCTTCTGCTGAATAATTTGCTGGCTGAAAGGAGAGGATGTGCAGCACTGTGATTACTATAAATTTTGCAGGTTTTAGGCAAAAGTTTCCACCCTCATTTTCAATTCAGTCATTGTTTAAGATTGTAACAGATTTTAATACAATGAACATGTGGCTTTTTGTGTTAATGTTTTGTGCTTTCATTAATTTGTAAAAAGACAACATTTCCAAGGTATGCTTAGTAAAGATCCAGTTATCACTTTGGTTTCAGTCTGAGTACTACTGTATATAACATCAAGACTTAAATATTTTTACTTCTGATTTGAATTAACATTGTGTTCTTGTTTACATATTATGTAAAACGTTTTTTAAAGCTACAAGGCTTCTTACACATCTTAATTCTTTTTCCAGGTGACAAATGGTCTTGAGGTCTTTGCAGTCTGAAGGATTCCTTCAACCACACCAACTCTTCCTTTGCAAAGAAAGAAATCACAGCTTTCCTTTCTAACACATACAAGACTAACTTCTTTATTTGAAACAGATTTAAAAAAAAAGAAAATTTTGTATTTTTCCACTAGCTGAAGTGAGGCATATACTGACAAAATAAGTGTGCACATGAAGCGATACTAATATTTTGGAGTATTTTTGAGCAACCTAAGTTTTGAAACTGAAACAACATTTATTTTTCTAGAACCCTCATTTCAGCAGATTGAATGGAGTGTTAGTGACATAACCTTTAGTCTCAAAAATTGTGCAGAGTGAAAATGAAACTGGTACAATTTAAAAGTAAGGTTACAGTAAGGCACAAAATGTAACAAGCATGTGACAAATGAAAGCACATGACATGAAACTCAGTTAATACAGTAGTTTTGCTATTAGTTTTGCTTCTAAGATTTCCTCTGCTATCCTTTCATGATGCCGGGATGCACTTCTCCAGCAGAGCTAAATATGTGTTATTAGCACTGTAGTGCTAAGGACTGCTGCTTCAGAGTGTAAAAGAAAAAGACAAGACAAATTAATTCTGTTTACTTACATGGCCAGCGGGACCAAATCAATCAAAAACAAACAAATATAACACTATCAGTTAAAATTCTTACATGAACGATCTCCATTGTGCGCACTCACTGGTCCAAATGAACGGTTACTTCTGGCATTGTGAGATTTTATGTATGGGTCATAGCAGAACTGAGTCAGTCTTCTGGTAGTATGCGCTCATCTCTAAGGGCAAAAGAGGAAAATCCATTAGTGATAATACCAACTCATGTATTGGGGTGGTATTACAGTTTGATTTAGAGGTCTAAAAATGCCCCCTAAGTACAAGTGGCTGACGACAGATTCGGCAACCCACAAGTCCCACACCCAGTTGTTGATGTTGTGGAATTTGCATGTTCTCCTCAGGTTTACATATATGTTCCACCCACATCTTCAAAGACATAAACGTTAAGTCATTTAACAAGTCCAAATTGGCCTGTGAATGGGCTCTGTGAAGAAGTGATATTCTGTTCAGGGCTAGTAATTGCCTTAGTGCCTAAAGCTGCTCAGTTACATTTTAGCGCCGATTATGTCCTCATACTGAATGAGTAGAAGATTACAGTGAAAAACTGATTTTTTTAAACTGCATCAATGCATATTTCTAAATGCAAAAGTAATTGTGATCATGTTACCTGATAAGTAATATATTATTCACTGGTGTGTTCACAATTACCCAACTTTGTCAACTTTAATTTTGTTTGCATTCTTCAGAAATACATACATTTCACTTCCAAAGTTTTGCTTCATTGACCTAGGTTTGAATAATTTATCTGGTTATTGAGTACATTGTGTTTGGACATTCTTCCTGTGTTTGCATGAGTTTTCTTCCCATATCCACAGATGTGCACATAAGGTTATATGGCACTTAAAAAATTGCCCTGTGCTGTGAATATATTTTTCATGTATGAAGTCACTCAAAAATTTGTTGGCCCTATCACATTTAAATTTGTATCTCTTCTTGCATACTGTTATCTGGAATTTTGCATGATACATGTGGTATTACTCTTCAAACAGAATGTTATTTAGTTTATGTCTTGTTGGTAGAGGTGGAAAATGTGGTCTCACGATCTGCTGTGAAGAAGTTTGTTATAGCATAGGGATAACTTCATTGCGGGCAGCACGGTGGCACAGTGGTAGCGCTGCTGCCTCGCAGTTAGGAGGCCCGGGTTTGCTTCCCAGGTCCTCCCTGCATGGAGTTTACATGTTCTCCCCTTGTGTGTGTGGGTTTCCTCTGGGTACTCCAGTTTCCTCCCACTGTCCAAAGACATGCAGGTTAGGTGCATTGGCGATTTTAAATTGTCCCTAGTGTGTGTGTGTGTGTGTGTGTGTGTGTGTGTGTGTGTGCCGTGCAGTTGGCTGGCACCCTGGCCAGGGGTTTGTTTCCTGCCTTGCTGGCTGGGATTGGCTCCGTGACCCTTTAGTTAGGATATAGCGGGTTGGATAATGGATGGATAACTTCATTGCCAATTTTATCAAACTACTGTGCTACATACATGCTTGGTGAATTCAGACACTGTCATTCTGAAAGCCAGCACCTCCAAAAGAAAAGAAATGAAAAGAGATGCTACAACATCAACTGAGGGCTATCTTACTTTATAAGGGAATATGTGAATGTAAGCTGTATTACTACACCATGATGTAACCACCAGAAGTTTTACTGCTGGAAACCACCATTCAGGTCATGTGCACCTATGCTTTTGTAGAACATACTGTGAAGGACAATTCATATGTACATACAGTAGCCTTCTTCATTATTACTATCTATGCATGTTATCAGAAACCAAGTGTAGTCACTAGTGATACCAGTTTTTGAGGATCATTCATTATATAGTCATGCTGTATTTACCCAAAATGATTATTCATTATATAGTCATGCTGTATTTACCCAAAAGGATCATTCATTATATAGTCATGCTGTATTTACCCAAAAGTCTCTTTCCCACATGGTCAGTCTTAACAAAGGCTATCTGCTGCAATGGAAATGTTAATTTATTTTCTCCCACAAATAGAAATTGTTGCCATGGAGTATTTTTTCTTTTTAACAAAGAAAATGAAATAAATAGGAACAGTGTATTCTAGTCCATCTGTGGATACACGCTTAGGGAAAGCACACCTGTATTCACAGAATCCCCTGCTATTGTGTCCATTCTGTACATCGCCCCATGTTTTTATTAACTATATTAACCTTGAATGGAACTGAAAATCTTCAAAAACGGATGACAGGATGTATGAGTTTATCTGCCATGCTCATGTATACATTCTCATAACTTTTAGAATATATACAAGTAAAATGACAAGCCTTACTTTAAAAAAAAAAAAAATCTTTACAAAGAATTTTTGAAGTAGATCTAGACAGACTGCAGTCCCTGGCAATGAGCAGGTGTAATGGTGATAAACTGGCCTCAAACTTAGGTCTTTTAAATGCTAGTCTTGCTGAAGCCAGACATAAAATATATATGTTTAGAGCCAACTATGAGTGAATTTTGCTTAAATTGGATAGGAACAATTAGATGACCCACTAAGTGTCATATTTTTAAACCAATCAAATGCCTCATGAAGGTGGCATCAGAGTAAAGGTGGTGATTTTTGAACTGGAAAGAGTAGTGGTACTCTTAATAACCTGATCTGACAGAGAGCAAGGTTCTGATTATGATAAACTGTGTACAGTTGAAAAACCTCCTAAAAACACCCCTATTAAACATACAAATGTGTACTGCATATGTTAAAAATAAACAATCTTTTGCAAGGGAAAAAAACTTTCTGTACTATTAGATTATACATTGGCATTCAAAGATATCAATAAACTAGTAGTAGAAGAAAATGATACATTGTTGCAGGTGCCGGGTGTACTCTGTTGTTTACTTATGACCTCAGCATCAAAGTCGATGTAAGGTTAAAATAATTTACAGCTACGTTTATAAAATTCTGAAGTGCAAAATATGCATTTGAAGTAAATGGTGTGTCACATTCAGTCAATTGGATGTGAAAAGGACTGCCGTTAATAGAGTTGATAAGGAAAAATCACGAGAAACGCAGAATTCAGTGCTCATTACAGCCAATTTCAACAGATCAGACAACACCAGTATAAGCACAGACACGTATGCACAGTATCCATCTTTTAGCTTTATCTCTAAACGGAGTAAAGGACGTTAACATTATCTAATCGGAAATGCAAACATGCCATGCCAGAATAGCCACAGCGTTTTAGCACATAGTATATACATAAACCATAATGGTGATCTAGACTCTTATTTTCTGTTGCTATGCCACAGTGATGCAATAGGAAAAGTGACAGAAAGATATCACAGAAGATAGAAGCACTCAAACATATGGAGCAAATACATGCAGTGGTCTACTTCTTACTATACTGTTGCCACCCTCATTGCAAATTGAATATTACGGATCAGTTACCTTGTGCTCTTGAGCTCCTGAATCAATTAAAACGGTTTTAAGTATTTTCTCTCACCGTCAAGTCTTTCGTTCAGTTTCCTTTCTCGCTGCAAACCCAGCGGTTTAAAGTGCACGGGTTAGAGGAATTCGGGGCTGGTGTTTTAGGAACAAACACTACAGGCGGAGTCTTTGTAGCAGCGGATTTCCAAGCTTTTTACTAGCCTACAAACTTTTTAAGAAGTTGTACCCAGACATGTATTCTCGTTTGAGAATCACGTCTGGACACGCGAGACTAACCGAATGCAGGTACCTCTGCTCCAGAACAGTGCATTAGATTGCAACGAAAGAATTATTTCATTAGTTTGGTAGACTTATATTAAGCGGAATAGTCACTGACATCTATAGCAATTTATTACATGTAGTATATTATTAGGTAAAACTAACAGAAATATATAATGAAGGGGATTGTAACTGACATAACATTATATCTGATTGTGATTATTATTTTTTTTATTAGCTAGTGGAAGCTCGACCACACCTCGGTTATGAGTTTTCACCGCATATCCACTCAGTTTGTCTTGTACTTTCTAGGCTTCCGTACAACGTCACGTTTGAAAACAGCGGCGTGGTCACGAGAAGTAGCGCTACTCCTCAGAGCCGTGTCTGGCAGGATTGTCTTTAGTGTTGGGGTTTGTAATCAAACGATTTCAGTCGTGAATTGGATTTATATCCATACAATCCAAAGAACGCATTTGGAAACAAAAAGGGGCGTTCCACATTTTAGCGTCACCGAAGTCAGTTACGTGTTTTTAGAGACGGTAAGTCACGGTGCGATCCAAGCGTACTCGCATGTTGACAGCTCAGTAGTGAAACTTTCAGCATGGGCCGAGGGATGCCTGACCTATCGGTTTTCATAGCTTGTGTGCCATTGAATGATGCGGCAAGGTGACGCTGAGAAGTAATTCAAGCTCAGAGGCATCCGAAAATTACTTGTTACTGAGCCTTGCATATGAATTGAGAAAACAGTAACCAGAAATTACAGCAGATATTGTATTAGCAGGTGCATTTGCATTCTTTCCCTGATGTTTTCTCCGATTTACTTAAGATCGGGCGTAATTACACGGTTAAACACTTCACCTACAGTATGTGAAAAAGTGTTTAACATTACATTACAGCTGTATTAGCTGATGCAATTATTTTAAAGAAGCGGTTGTAAATTTAAGATGAAAATATGCATTATATCACGCACAGTAATTAAACAAGATTTTTAAGTGTAAAATGCACATTAGTTTATTCCACACTGATTTATTAAACAAATTAAGAACGAATATTATTGTATTATCTATTTGAACGTAATATATTTTTTTACATTAAGTGGAGGGGGAGTATAACAAAAAATAGGTTTGTACCTGTGTGGAACTACATGAGGATACAGTTAATTGTGTGCCTTATGTCTAAAAAACTCGATGCACCGTTCAGATTACGTCAGAGAAATGGTGCAGTTGGAGTGTTCTAAAGTGTTATAGCTTGTTAGTTTGGAAGCAAAATCTAACAGACTGATTAACTTAGTTTGTTGATAAGTTAGTTCTGGAGAACTGCATCTTTTGATTTTCTTCCTCAGTTTCTATGTGAATGATGCACAATCCCATTGTTATTTTAATCTTTGGTTTATAATAGGATCAGGTAGAGAGAAGATATAATGCAATACCAACAATATTTTCACTCAATGGTGTTGGTTTGGCTTTAGAGAGTGAGCATAGTTTAATTTGGTATGGAATGAAAAGTCTGTTAATTTTCCCAAGTATGTTAAAAAAATAACTTATGAGCTACACAGGAGCAATGTGTAAGAGAGGAATTTCTTTCTGGTTATTTTATACTGTATTGTTCTCTTTGTCTGAAACCATGAACATTTTTAGTTGAATTTTGAAAAAAGAAAGTCAGGAGTATGTAGGGCAAAGCCCTGTAGATGCTGTTAGACCTTGCTTTTGTATTGTTTATTCCGATTTTTGTATACGTCATGTTTTGAAATAAAACTGAAGTATTTTTTATTTATTTTTTTTTTAGAACAACAACATTTTCTCTGGGTGGTCTGTTGTTATATTGATTTACTACACCTATCAAGTGTTTTTAATGTCTGGGATCTGTTCTATATGCTTCTTTAGTCCATGACACTATAAGTATGTGACATGCCTTTGTATTCTGTTACTTACCTTTTAGTTTAAATTAAACCTGTATGTTGCAGCACAGTATCAGTGCACTTTGAGTAGAGTATCAATGGTGTATAGTAAATTATTTGGTTATACAGATTGTTGCATCTCTAATGTTTGTAGGAGTGTGTTGCATATTATTTGAAAAAATTAGTATTGTTGTTTTATACAGTATTTGTAAATCCATGCTGCGGTTATTTACAACTTTGATAACAATAAATTGAATTAATTTGAAATGATTTCGGGTAATGGACTGAGTTTTTCATATTATACAGAAACCTTTCATCAAGTGTCATTTATATGAGCTAAAATATTATTATCAATAAAGTTTCTGTGAAAGCTCTGTCCATTCTTTTTTTTAATTATCTACTTGTTCAGGGACACAACAGGATAATTGGACATCAGTTAGATCTAGTATGGTTCATAATACTTTGTAAAGTGAATGCATTAAAAAGTAGTGACTGGAAGAAACTTGAGAAACTCACAAAGAGAGCAAACCACCTTTAATGTTTTAGCTGTGCTTAAACTACCTCTAATTTAGCTGTGCTTAACTAAAGAATTATCAGAATTGCCATGCTTTCTGTGTTTGCATTTTGGATGAGTGATATGATTTTCTTCACACATAGGCTAAGTAGCAAAGTATTATTTTTTTATCAATTACTTGACTTGCAGTTAAGTCAAATCAAAGTATTTTAGAAAATGTTCCTGACTTGCCATCTCTAATTTGCTTCATACTTGCTGAAAATAATGTCACTATACCCAGTAACTAGTATCTTTATGTATAATTGACTAAGTCGCCTGACCATGGGATACGCACGACAGAGCCCCGCTCGCCAACTCTAACCCTCCTCTCGCATCATGGAATACGCACGACAGAGCCCCGCCTGCCAACTCTAACCCTCCTCTCGCGTCCACCCTCGCTCTCGAGGCATGTGCACTGCCTGCTCATGTGCCCGCCCCCAACACCTCACCAAACACATGTTTACACGCAGCACACAGCGATTTCCATCCGCGACAAACATGCTTCTTCTTAGATGGTCCTGCAGGAACAGGTAAAACCTTTGTCTACAAAACTCAGATTCATACCATCAGGGCTAGGAAGCTAGGACCATCGTCCTGCTTCCACCTGAAAACCAGTCCCGCCCACACGCAGCCCACATGGCATTTCTTGCCGAGTTTCTGCAGTACGCTTACAAAATAAAGCAAACTGTACATGTAGCGAAAATTTACTTCTTCAGCTAGACTCCATACTCGGAACCATCAAGCCCTTCGCTAAATCATACAAACACATGCATGAAATCGCTCAGTCCAATCCAACAGCATCTGTACGAATGCTTTTCGAGGAAAACCCTAAGCAGGATTTACGACGATACAATGCCCCGACATGTCACACCAATGTTGCAGCAATTTTTGTCAGAGAAGATGGCGAACCGCCTGCCGAAAGGGACATTTGCATCTGTCCCATAGGCAACTCCTGTAAACAGATTTCCACGCTCAATATCAATTGCTACCCTATGGTTTACCCTCTTTTATTCCCTTACGGAGACATAGGCTGGCACAAAGATTTACAACATGTTCCTGATAAAAGAACCGACAAGTGAAGAAGGCTTACTCAATGCCAATTTTACGCATACAGATTAGCAATGAGGAATACATTAAGTATTTTGGTCTCCAGCGGCGAACTATTCCATCAGTACGTCGTAGATGCGTATGTTAAAACATGCGTCTTAACTATCTCAGATTAGATCAACAAGATTTGCGCGTGGAACAATACAAAGGACTGTCAGATGCAATGCAAGCAAACGCTGAAAATAACAATGTACGTGTAGGCAAAATGATCATATTACTGTCCACATTTCCAGGAAGTCCAAGATACATGCAACAAAACTATCAGGATGCCATGTCCATAGTACGTAAATTCGGACAGCCCCATTTATTTTTCACTTTCACATGTAATCCTGCTTGGCCGGAAATTCTACATGCACTGTCGGATACCCAAAGACCGGAGCACAGACCTGATATTGTAGTACGAGTCTTTTGGATTAAGCTGCAGGAATTACTTAGAGACGTTCTACAACAACATCTTTTTGAGGTTGTTATTGATTATATTTACATAATCGAATTTCAGAAGTGTGACCTTCCTCATACCCACATGCTGTTTACTCTTGACAATAATTCTAACAACCAGTCTTCAGCCACGGTCAGTTGTACGTGGCTTTTTCTAGGGTTAGATCTTTCGACTCATTATCTGTCGTCACTACCAAAACACCTATTCACAACTGCGTCTTTCAAGAAGTATTTATTTATTCTTGATTTCTGAATTCCTTTCTCACCGTTTTCCATTCTTATTCTTACACCGCCGTGTGCTACGACGGGCTTCAGCTAGTGCAAAATATTAGGCTTGTATGTTCATTAGTGTCTTGAGATACTGAGGCTTTAAAAAGTGGATGTGGCCCTAATTTTATTGTGAAAATGAGTGCTACTAAAAAAATGGCAATGGTTCATAAGTTGTAATTTTTGAAGTGCAATGCTTGGTGAATGATATTTTCAGAGATTGCTGTTTAGCATGGGATATCTTCTGCATCTAAAATTGTTGGTCCACATTTGCATATTTGCTAATTTATTGCTTGCCGAAAATTGTATAAAAATTATTTTGTGATTTAAGGCAACATTGGCCCTCAGAATCTATGCACTAAATCACATCAGATCTGTCAAATATTGATAGGCATTGGTCATGTTATAGTTCTTCTTTAGCAACGAGGTGCCTGTCTGAAAGAAATCAAAGCTTCTGATGTATGAGGAAAATGCCTTTTCAGTATTCCAAATACAGTACGTATTATCCATGAATAGAAAAAAAAACTGCAGACAAGATTTTTTAGGTCAGCCACCATTACTAGGACAAAAGTTTGTTCCACTTATACTATAACATCTCCAGGTTAACAGGTTTTCTGGTGATCCTAGTGTCATTATGATTTTGAGTGGAAATCATTCAAAATCAGTGGGTCAAATTCTGTGAAATCAGGAGTTTGTCTCACAAATACAATTTCTGGCAAATACGCTGTATGTGTGTCTATAACCAACAGTCGTGGACAGACGACAATTGTGCAACATCAGAGGAGATAAAAACATTTGCAAGTAATATTTATGCACCCCCATTAAGGTTACAGTTGGCCCAAGAGAGACAGTATCTGTTGTGTCCCTTTTTTGCATACCCTGAAGATCACTGATGCATTGCTTACATCATCAGGCAGGCAATATAAACTTCCAAATGATGTGGAAAAGGAAATGCATGTATATGCATTGTCTAAACTCTAATTAGTAGACACTATTTCTTTGTAGTTTGTTTAAATTGTAGAAATGGGGCTAGCAGATTATGGCAGAATCAAAATGTTGACTATTTAGACATAAAATACATCTGGATTTACTGATGCATTTTTATAATTTTATTGCAAAGGTCTGTCATTATATTATAAGTGGCATGCCTCTGTACTTTGCATTTCCCTCCGTAGTGAAACATGGCATAATTGACACCTTAGTAAATATAGTTTGATTCAGGGTACCAACTTCATATTTTGTGCATTTACTAATTAAGCCATGTTCTTTCCAGTTGCAGACTTTGTCATACATCAGCAACATGCATTTGAAATTTAGGTGTAAAATGATTTTTTCCACTTTTAATGCCTCATAAATGAAAAATTTGGATTTATTTCAGATGGGTACCTAGTTGCTGAAGACGAATCATAAAATGAGTAATACCTCAAATAATCAAAAGTTGAAAGATCTTTGTGGTTTAGTATAAAGATATAGAAGGCTGAATTTTCTCTATAGC
Organism: Polypterus bichir lapradei; assembly: GCA_026402145.1. Taxonomy (NCBI): domain Eukaryota; kingdom Metazoa; phylum Chordata; class Cladistia; order Polypteriformes; family Polypteridae; genus Polypterus; species Polypterus bichir. The sequence continues at coordinate 97,736,387 of JANRMT010062791.1, read as the reverse complement.
ATGAAAGAATTTTTTATACAATTTTCATCAAGCCATAAATTGGCAAATATACAACTGTGGACCATCAATTTTGAAAGTTAGATATCTATTGCTAAAGAATGATCTGTGTCATGTAGCATTAACAGTTTAAAAGTTGTGAATTATGGAGCATTATAACTTTTTTTAGTAGAACTTGTTTTTACTGTACTAAGGGGGCTTTGCCATCTGCTCGCTTCGCTTGCCAACCCCGATTAGATGATCTACAAGTCTCCGACTTAAAGTTTAAATCTGAACAATATATTCAATCTGTTTTCGCCGTTACTTATTTCACCCAGCAATAATTTGCATTTGTTTCCCCAAATGAGATCAAAGTCTCATCTCGTGGGACGTGAAAGTGTCTCTCTGAGAAAGTCATGTCTCGTCTGTCTTCCCAAGATTTTTTTTATTATAATAGAGAGCTTAGAGATTAATACCCATGCTTTAAAGCCTTCATATTTCAGAAACTAATGAATATATAAGGTTAAAATTTGGTATAATAGTTTTTGGGTACAACAACATTATTTTCATAAACTACTGTATGAAGCAAATAGGAGCTGGTTAGTCCTATGTTGATTTCACATGGATTGAACCAGTTTTAAGTGGTTTGGACTTGTGACTTTGTCTGCTGGTCTGTTATTTACATACTGTATCTACTTGATGATTTAATGTGTTTTTTTTTAACATGAGAAATTATTAAAGGAATTAGTTTTTCAAGTTTTTCAAGGTTGGCATGGTGGGCATAATAAAAAGCTTCATTGCCTCACAGTTTTACATTTTCAAATGAAGTGTTCTATGGGACAAATGTTGTAGTAAGTGGCAGAGATCTTAAAAATCTTTTACTTTTGGGGCAAGGCAGGATAATTGTCAATGTCATTAGCGGGGTTGTTACACAGAACTAGTCTTTTACCTTTTGTCACTTTATTTAGAGACAGCCATACAAAAAAATCATTAAAACAAAAGATTATTCAAATCTTTCGCTTGTTCGATTGCTTAATCTCTCATAAAGGTCCACCCTTTGTGCATAGCTCAGATGCTTCACAATGTCAGCTGAAGCCTTTTATTGCAAATCTATGCCACTGTCACATGCCACACCACTTTGCATGTTTGGCTGGGCCAATTAAAGACAATCGGAGATTTGTGCCGAAGCAACTCCAGCGTTGTCTTGGCTGTATGTTAGGGCCATTATTGTGCTGAAAGGTAAATTGTCACCCCAGTCTGAGGTCATGTGCCCTCTGAAGTAGATTTTCTTCAAGGACCTCTCTTTATTTGGCTGCATTCATCCTTCTCTCAGTTCTGATCAGACTCCCTGTTCCTGCAAATGAGAAATACCCCCACTACCATGGTTCACTGTAGGGATCGTAGTAGGCAGGTGATGAGCAGTGCCTGGTCTTTGCAGACATAGAGCTTGGAGTTCTGCCCAAAGAGTTCAGTTTTTGTCTTATCAGACCAGAGAATCATTTTCCTCATGCTTTAGGAGTCATTTAAATACCTTTTATTCAAGAGTGGCCTTTAGTCTAGCCATTCTACCATAAAGGCCTGATTGATGGAGTGCCCCTGAGATGGTCGTCCTTCTGGCAGGTTGTTCCATCTCAGCAGAGGACTTCTCAAGCTCTTTTATAGTTTCCATTGGTTTCTTGGTCTAGAAGTTGCCCTGGTGGTTCCAAGCCTCTTCCATTATTGAGGCCACTGTGTTCCTGGGAACACTCGAAGCTTTAGAAATGGTTTATTTCCTTTCTCTGTCTTATCAATTCACTATGCCACAGTTGCCATAGACATATTGTATCTTGAGGATAATTAAAGCAAATGCAATCAACCCAACTATAATTTGCAGTGCCACAGCAAGGGGTGGAAATACTTATATACATGCAAGATTTTAGTTTTTGATTTTTAATAAATTTGCAAACCTTTCTGAAAATGTTTTTTGACTTTGTCATTATGGGTTATTGAGAGCAGAGTGAAGGGGTCTGAAATATTTCTGATTCCTATGTATTTATTAGAAATCAATTTACTTAATCTGATGTGTAACTTAGTCATTTCTTATCTTCAGAGGTGGGTAACTATACAAATAAAGGTAGATTTCACCTTTCTAATTGTATTATAAATATTGTCATTCAGTATAAAGCAGCTACACAAGCCAGTAAGTAGCTTATTAACATTATCTTTGTATCTGTTATTTTTCTGTTCATTAGTTACAGAGATTTTTCATCAGTTGCTAGCATGTGGTTGCTGCTGCTGAGTATACACATATACTTGCATGTTACCTCATAACTGGTATTTAATGAAAAGATGAGCAACACTTATGGAGTACATTTGAGCCTTAATGAAAAAATGAAAGATGTCTAGGACCCCTTCTTAAGCAGCCTCACATTTAAAAGTATTTCAGCATAATGCATACTCCATGGTATGTTGCTCTTTCTTTTAAGACAAAAATATTTGAATATAGTTTAATCCCTTCCTGTTTACTGTGTTTATGCTCACTATACTGCACCATGTAGGGTTGTGCAGTATACCTGTACTGAAATATACAGAAAAAATACATTTTTAAAATGGTAGGTTACCAGCATTTCAGGAATTTCGGTACCAGAAGTAAGCAGTAGTTTTGAAAGAACTTGTTCTCAGCTCTTTGCTCTTCTGCTCTATTCTGTTTTGTACACTCTGAGGGGGTCAAACTCTTTCCCTTCCATTTCGACGCACTAGGACTATGTTTGTTACACTGTGGGTTGCAAATGTTTGTGAATGGTTTGATTGTTTAGTAAAGGATGATCCGAAGAGCCTGTGATTGATAGGGCCCTCCAAAATATTGAAACATAATTATCCGTTTTTGTTAGCCTGTTATTGAAATTACATTTAAAAGAATAATTTAATCACAATTTTGAAGCTATTTGTATTTTTGATAAAAGTTAGCAATCCAGTCAGTCTATACTGTACATTGTACCAGCCCCTCATTAAATTTGAATGGTTCAGCCCAATCCTCATGCACTTGAATTGTAGTGTGGCAAAATCTACAGATTTGCTAGCCAATGTTAAATGTGTTTTGTTTTGCTTGAATTGAAATGCTGAAGCCAAAATCAGAGTTCCAGAAAAGAAAGCCAAAAATGCCTAAACAAGAAACGAGGTGGTGACAGTTGGTTACTCAATTTTTCTCAGGGAAAAGTCAATTTACTAATGTTAGTCAGTTCTGCATATGTGGTGAAAACATACCATTTTACAGGATCATTAAATATAACCCAACAACCAAAAGATGACAAAAATAAAATGAGAAGACCCTTTGAACAAGATATACATGCATACAGGTAGGCTTATTATTAAGTAATCCACAAGGAATGATCATTTGTTAGATGTGAAATCCAACATAAAATTCTTCATAACATTTGCCCCATTACTTATAAGTAAAAGGTTTCCACATACAGATATTGCTTGCACATTTTGTCATAACCAGCAGTTCAACACCTTTTTTGTCTCTTGAGAAACCTATAGAAAGATTTATCTACTTGGATTGCCCAGATATTTTTATAAAAACAAATCTATTAATTATATCAGTTTATTTCTGATCAGTTTTTTTAATATCATCTGGGAAATGTTTAGTTCGTAAGTGTAATTGGATCAGATGTAGTCCCTTATTTAACTTTTTCCTTACTGAAAGTTTGTTATAACAATCAGAGTAACTCTTGAAATAAGAGCCAAGAAGCTCTTAGTTTGGTTAAAGCCTTACAATCTGTTACTTCATGATTTCTACCCTTATGAGACTATTATTATTGATGTCTTTTTTTGTTGGTCTCCTTTATTCTACTTTAATATTTTGTTGTATTTGTATTGTTACAGTATTTTCAAAAAACATTTTGAAATTTATATGTAAAACATTATTGATTAAAGATTTTTTCATACAAAATTTAAGCTGTTCTGAGAATGTCTGCTAAATAAAACTTGTAATGAGGACTAACAATGTACAGATCATTACAATTCAACATTTAGTGTGTTCATTTACTTCATTTAGGAGACATGAACACAGACATTATCTTATTTAAATGAGTCACAGTGCCTCAGTTTTTATAAAATACTAGCAGAATACCCACGCTTCGCAGTGGAGAAGTAGTGTGTTAAAGAAGGTATGAAAAAGAAAAGGAAAAATTTTAAAAATAACGTAACATGATTGTTAATGTAATTGTTTTGTCATTGATATGAGTGTTGTTCTCATATCTATATATATATATATATCTATAT
>JANRMT010062791.1:97617053-97727148 GCA_026402145.1 Polypterus bichir lapradei | reverse complement strand
ATAGATATATATATATATATATATATATATATATATATATAGATAGATATGACAACAACACTCATATCAATGACAAAACAATTACATTAACAATCAAGTTACGTTATTTTTTAAATTTTTCCTTTTCTTTTTCATAACTTCTTTAACACAGTACTTCTCCGCTGCAAAGCGCGGGTATTCTGCTAGTTTTTTTATACTTCTTCTCAAACCAAGGTGGTGCGAGGGTAAAATGAATCGGAATGCGCTGATCAATGTAATCGGTGTACCAGGAAATCATGCATTGACAAAAGTTCCCCTTTGATTGTAATGCAAAGTGTGATTAAATGCAATATTTTTTAACGCGTTATGGAGCACATGCATCGAAGCTTCTCAGCTGTGCTTGTGCTAAGAAAAGGAAAGATTTTAAAAAATAACGTAACACGATTGTTAGTGTAACCTTTTGTAAGTAGTGCCTGGAGGATTCAGTGTGGAGAAACTCTAGAGACAGCGTGCGTATTAACTTGTGGATTTTTCTGTGAATATTTGGTGGCAGTGTGACGAAGTTGCTTCGGAAGACGGCATTAGCCGCGGAGCTCAGCTCAGAGCGAAATGAGGTAAATGGGAGGGGAGATGATGACGTGACTCCCCCACCCGCCTTAACTGTCAATCCCCCACAAGCACAGTCTCTCGGAATTTGCATAAGCACACCCCTTCACCTGCAATTTTAACTTAGTTACAAAGTGATCAAAACTCTCGTTTATACCCTGCATCCTCTCATTAAACTTGTATCCTGCATTACCCGTGGGCATGAGAAACGCCAGCGGTAGCCTGTCTATGAACTTAATTTAAAGTTTAGGTTTACACCTTGCTTTGTTTCCGAAGTAGCAGCACTCATGAATATGGTAGTATATGTCACTCGCTCGCTTCTTATTGTTTCGCTGCCTTCTCACTTATATTATATGCATGTTTTCATCAGCGCTTTTTGGAGGTCTTCCTGGTTTTCTACACACTGCGTTGACAGTCAGTTCACGTGATTACGTGGGAGGCGTGATGATGTCACACGAAACTCCGCCCCCACGGCTTTCGCGCTCAATCCATTACAGTATATACAGAAAAATTGCTTCTAGTTATGACCATTACTAGTAGAATTTCGAAATGAAACCTGCCCAACTTTTGTAAGTAAGCTGTAAGGAATGAGCCTGCCAAATTTCAGCCTTCTACCTACACGGGAACTTTGAGAATGAGTGAGTGAGGAGAGAGAGAGAGAGAGAGAGCGAGCGAGCCAGTCAGTCAGTCAGTCAGTGAGGGCTTTGCCTTTTATTAGTATAGATATCATCTTCTGATTCTGAAGTAGCAAAAAGCTATTTATATCAGGACAATTAAAAGAATTACTGCATTTAGCTTCTTTAGGCAGTCCAGTGTGATTATGTCTGGGTTTTATATGTGCATTGCAGGCAGTAATGCACATATGTACATACTTGTTTTTGATCACTTCACTTGGTACACACAGGTGTTTTCAAGCACCCCTTACATTTGAAGGCTGTAGTATTCATGCAATATTTTCATAAGTGTTTCAAGCTCTGTAGAGCTATGATAATTAAAAAAGTCAGAATATGGATACTTATCGTTGAATATTTTAAAAACTTCTTCCTCACCCAGCTGGTTGTCAGTTTTAGGCTGAAGACAAGTTGGCCAGGATTTTGGTGACTTTTATATTTAAATAGCAGTTGCCTGAGTATCAGTAATATTTTTTAATATAAAAATAACATGACAGACCACATACAAACAAGTAATTCCTAGAATTATTAGCCTAAGTTTGAACATATGTAAATATTTAATTATTTTTTATTTTAATATTCAAACCTTATGTTATGGTTACATTTGACAGCCCTAGTAAGTATGGGAATCAACTACAACAACAACATTAACAACATTTATTTATATAGCACATTTTCATACAAAAAAATGTAGCTCAAAGTGCTTTACATAATGAAGAATAGAAAAATAAGAGACACAGTAAGAAAATAAAATAAGTCAACATTAATTAACATAGAATAAGTGTAAGGTCCATTGGCCAGTGGGAACAGAAAAAACAAAAAAAAAAACTCCAGACGGCCGGAGAAAAAAAAATAAAATCTGCAGGGATTCCAGGCCATGAGACCGCCCAGTCCCCTCTGGGCAATCTACCTAACATAAATGAAACAGTCCTCTTTGTATTTATGGTTTTCACTAGAACTATATTAGCCTGTATAGGTAAAGTTTTCAAAAGCTTCAGTTGGATTTTGGCTTGGGGGGTTGTTGTGATGGCACTACCATTGTACCAGGTTGTTTAGGTCATGGTGGGGGACCCAGTATGATAAACTTTCGTGAAACATAAAATCTCCAGCTGCACCTCTAGTGAAACAATGCCATTGACATATCGAGAGCTTTCATTTATTTGACAGGAAACTATAGAAAGTTTTCCTCCACTTCCATCTGAGAAACACTTTTGTCAGCAAAGACACACATAAGAAAGGGATAGAGAGGAGCAACTGGCAGACAAGTTCATGAAGAGACTGTGACGCTAGGTTGAAACATCAAAATGCAAATAACAGGTATGAGAAAAGAATGCAATGATTTTCAGGATGTTATGAAGGGTGAGGGAATTGGGTGGGAAAATATTTGTATGTGTGTTTACGAAATATGCAGTTTCAGTGGCAATGAACAATTCTTCTGTGGCTTACTGCATTTTCACTGTTATGGCATACATTGAATCAAAATCTGTAGCAGAGGTGCATAGAATATTTTGCATTAAGTTTAATGTGCATCACTGAGGAAGAATTTCTTCTCGTCACACTGTATGAAAGTGATCCAAAAGATATCCATCAACTGAAAATGTGAAGGTCATGTTTGTTATACCATTAAGAACTATAAGAGCACCAGAAAATAAGAAAAAGATTGAGACTGCTCTTGAAAATTTCAACAAGATGTACAGTATTCCATCTCCTGTATAAAATACAAATAGTGCTTACATTTTCTAGAAATTGCTTGACTTTTTTATGGTTTGTTTTTTACCTGGTTAATTGACAGTGTTTGGTAAATTACTTTTAAATTGTAATATTTTTAAATATTACATATTAAAACAGTAATAAAAAGTGTTCAAAAATATTGTGTTTTATTGAATATTGTATTATTATATTACATATTATATTACTTGTACTATTTCTATTACTGCTTTTATTACTTGCTTCAGCTTAGTGAAACCTCATATCGATACCAAAGCAAAATTTTAGTACTGATTCAGCTAGTGCTATTTTAGACTTAAGTACAAGCAATAATACAGGATCCAGCAGCATGGTAAAAGGGGCATTAAAGTAATTCTCCATGATTCAGTTTTCTTTCAGAATGAGTATTCGGCATTGGTGGCAGTATTCTCAATAGCCATAGATTACCCTTCAGGCCATTATAGGCATACTGAGTATGAGTTTGTGATTTTTTTTTAATAGTGTTCTAACTACTTATTTTTGGTAGTTTATGCATATTTGTATTCTGACTAATGACGAGGTTAATTTTTTTTTTCAAAAATTTGAACCATTTTGGTCTTCTGTTGTAGACTTATGACTGATTGACATTCATTTAGTATTATCTGCTTACTGTGTTGTTGTTTTTATTTATGTTGAAATGTGTAATTAAAACTTTGAAACAGAGCCTCTCTTTCCTAATCGATTTATGTATTTATTTTTGGTACCCTTTTTTGATTTGGTCATAGTTTGATATGTTTCTAGTTGGATTTTACCTGTTCAGTAGCTTATAACGTAGTGTTAAAAAAACAGATTTTATCATATTAACATAAAAGTGTGACCTTATTTGTAAATATGGTGTCATTTTTGGGCTGTATCATCTTAACTACATGCAAATAAATTCAGAGTTCATAGGTCACCACTCTCCAAGAGGGGCCATTATTGGACAATGCCAAGGAAGTTGATCTGACTTTTGGTTTAATGAGGTTAAAACTTCTATATAAAAAGGCAATGATACAAAGATTCTACTACAGTAATCCTTGTATTAAATTAAAATTAAGCTAACATTCTCAAGTAGTTTCTTGAACTTAATTCCATCAAAAGGCTGTGGCAAAAACTCAAAATTGCTTTCTGTTACAGTTCACCAACCAGCTTGAGTTAGCTAGAGAAGTTTTGCTGGGCAGATTGGTCAATAATGTCTCCATCTTGATGTTCTACTAAATGCTTCAGTACTGCAGGAGAATAACAGTCCTCTGATGTGAAACCTTAAATTTATTCATAATCATGAGCATACATCTTCACTAAATAAGAATTATTTCATTTATTGTCTTTCATTAATGGTTGTTAGCAGCTGAAAGAAGAAGAATTTTTTGTTTAATCACTTCTGTTTTTGCAATAAAAAACAACCATTACTGGTTTACACCAGATTATTGTTAAACTCCTTTTACATATGTGGGTAAAATAAATAACATATAAAAAGCATAAGATGACAATAATTTATTACATTTTATATACAAGTGCAAAATACAGGTATCCTAACTTAAAAGATACCAATCAAAGCCAACCTACAGCTGTGATCATTGCACAGGGTAGTTCTGAAAACTATAAGTAAAGTAGTAATACAAGTACACACTTACACAGTCAAGACATTTACAGCTTTTTCAATCCTTTTCCTGAAGTGGTTTTGTTTTTTATCTAAATATTAATTACAGGTTCTTAATGACGATGAATGCGATCTGATATACTGTAGTTTGTCTTCAATTTCATCCCTTACATCAATAAAAGAAAACACTTTTGGAAGGGCATGTGAACTTTTGATGTCAATTGTGTATGATTTATGTTTATTAGTAGGGCACAGATTGGTAAATTTTGTGATGTGCATAAAAATCCAATGTAATCTGTTTATTTCTAAATCTGGAAGCATATATAATAGATGCTAATAAACAATTTTATACTAGCACCAGGAAATAAAATGAGCCAGATTTGCTGTAAAGTTTTTAACATTACAAGCAATAATGAGGATTGTACATTAATTACATTAAATATCTGACAAATATTTGAACTGTTAGCCAAATGGAAAACATGGAAGAAATTGCTGTGATGACAGTTGTTTTCTATAATCTTTCTGTCCCTAAAATCCAACCCAACATCATTCCATGCTGCACATTATGATGCCTGCTTTTCTCAGCTTCTATGACATTCACATGTATCTGTTATGGATCAAAGGCTTCAAGTCACATTTGTATTCAGTCCAGGATGCTTTTTTTTCTATTATTCAAGTATTGGTCAAAAGAAAACACCTAAATAACTTAACAGAAACTTACATTGGTATGCAAAAGTTTGGGCACCCTTGCTTAAAATGTCTTGTTACTGTGAATAATTAAGTGAGCAGAAGATGAACTGAACACCAAAAGGCATAAAGTTAAAGATGACATATTCCTTTTCAGCATGTTATGCAAGATTAGTATATTGTTTTTGTTTTGTACAGTTTTACAGGGAAAAAAAAGGAAGGGAGCAGCATTCAAAATTTTGGGCACCCAAGATATTTGACATTTCCTATAACTTTTACCAAGGTAGCAGACCTTAATTAGCTCATTAGGGCTATGGCTTGTTCACAGTTGTAGTTAGGAAATCCCAGGTGAGGCAAATCGCAATGCTGTATACATTCTCTGACTCCTCAAACCTTATTTCAAAATGAGCAGCCATGGGCTTCTCTAAGCAGTTGCCTAGCACTCTGAAAAATAAAATAATTGATGCTCAGAAAGTAGGAAAAGGCTACAAGAAGACAGCAAAGTGTTTTCAGGTAGCTGTTTTCTCAGTTTGTAATGTGACTAAGAAATGGCAGGAACGGTGGCGGTCCAGTTGAGGTCTGGAACACCAAGAAAACTTTCTGAAAGAACTGCTTTTTGGATTGCTAGAAAGGCAAATGGTGGTAGAGTGGTGGTGAACTGTTTTACTGTGCAGCGACACCTGAAATACCAGGTGTACCCATGTTATCCAAGAGACACCCTGTAAAATTATTTTGATGTAAGATCAAAACTTTCCAAGATACAGCCAATTTTGTGAGGGGAGACAGATGTCAAATTTGACACAGCTTTATTTTTTCATCAGTTTCACAAGACCATATCTCAAGAACTAAACCACCTAGCAGGCTCACATTTTGCAAACTGGTACCTTTTATAGGTTTAGTACATAACAAAATCAAAATGTTTGCTCCAGTTGCCACCACTTGGTAAGAGCTTCAAAAATGGAAAAAAAATATTGTGCGTCTTTGGTTTGGCATGTTTAGGCTTTCAGAAAGCCTACTTCTAACTGATACACCCTGTTGAAATTTTTTCTATGTTTAAATACCTAAACTGCATCAGGGTTTGGCTAGCAGACTTCTCAAATGTGAAAAAATCATTTTGGGTCTAATTTTCAGTCCAGCTTAATTCACTGTGGGAGTGTCCTGATATTTTTAAAAATTTTTTTTCCTGTAATCCTACATGGTCCCTTCTTTCAAAAAACAAGTCAAACTTTTCTTATGTGAATTTTTCTCTTTTATTTTCCATTCTAAACATGGGTTAAATTCATCATTTGTCAGTAATGATAATCATCAAGTTCTTCATTCGCTAACTTGGTTGTAGGATTAATGGAAAAAAATAAATCATCAGAGGCACATTTAGCACAACACATAAACTGCAGCTGTTTGATTTATCATTAAATACAACATTAGTTATAATGAAATTTTAATATTTTGACATTGCAGCAGCATGAATGTGACCCATTTAATTTCTGTTTTAATTGAAGTGCAGAGTATAGGACATCTTTGTCTTTGAGATCAACTGACTGTTGTAGGTGTAGTAAGCAGTGCAATGACACACTGTAGTTTCACCCAACAAATGTCTCTAGGTGGCCAATGGAAAGACTGTGCAGGATAGTTTAGATGCATGAAACATATCAGGATGTCTGATTCCACTTCATTCTTGTCACAAATCACCAATCTAACATTTTTCATCATACATACACCGCACATAGCCTCCACTAGAACACTGGTCTAATAAAAGCAGGTTCTCACCTCTGCTTCAATGGTGAATATTTGGACAGTCACTTGACTGTCTTCACCAAACACCTGACTTTGACTTTACCATCTCCTGTAAGGATGTAACAGTGGTATTCTCGAGTACCAGGTACTATTTTGGCCATGGAAAATTGCATTCTCTGTTCAGCGGTGTGAGATTGGACATCGTCATTTGATATGAAAAAAGTTTGACATTTTTGATAACTTAATGATTGAGAACTCAATGATTACCATTATTGACACTTGGCACATTCAGCCTATGTTTAGGATGGAAAATAAACATAAAAGATTTGCATAATAAAAGTAAGGCTTGTGTTTTGAGAAAGAAGGGGCATTGTTGAATGAATGAAAAATATTTTAAAAATTATATCTGCACATTCTCACACGCCTTTAAAGTGCTCTGAAAATGTAATCCAAAATGATCTTTTGGATTTGAGAGGTCTGCTGTTCAAACTCTGATAATTTACTTTTCTGTTTATTGCTTTTTCAGAAAGCTTATGTAGTTATCTGAGTAAGGAAAAAAAAAGTCTGTGTTGGTTACAAATATGTGTTTCTGAGGCCTAAACATAGCTAAGCCAAAAACTGAAATTAAATTTTGGTCAATTTCAAGAAGCTGCTTTTGGCCATGCAGGGTCATCTGGATCAAATGTTTTAATTTAGTTACATACTATACCAATTAATGTACCAATGTGCAAAGTATGAGCATGCCAGATGGTTTAGTTCTGGAACTATGGACTTGTGAAATTTAATGAAAAAATTAGGCTGGATAAAATCAACACCCCCTCCACTCAGTAAACTGGCTGTGTCTTGGGAAGTATTGATCTTAAATAAAAAAAATTACAGGGAGTCTCCTGACTAACATGGGTAAAACCTGGTGATTTGTCCAGAATTTTTGGATTTATCATGGAATGACCCACATGCAATTAGGGTTAGGCTTAGGGTTAATTGTATTGTTACGGCCATAGGTAATTTATTTATGTGTTATTTATTCATTTACTAGCAGAATACCCGCGCTTCGCAGCGGAGAAGTAGTGTGTTAAAGAAGTTATGAAAAAGAAAAGGAAATATTTTAAAAATAACGTAACATGATTGTTAATGTAATTGTTTTGTCATTGATATGAGTGTTGTTGTATATATGTATATGTTGTCATCTCTCCCTCTCTCTCTCTATCTATATATATATATATAGCACACATAGCAAAATAGCCGCGTTTGGCAGCAGAGAAGTAAAAAGAAAAGGAAACATTTTAATAATAACGTAACATGATTGACAATGTAATTGTTTTGTCATTGTCATGAGTGTTGCTGGCATATATATGTACACTCACACACATATATAAACATATATATACACATTATATATATATATATATACATATATATACACATATACATATAAATATATATACATATATATACACACACACACATATATATATACATATATACACATATACATATCTACATATATACTGTATATACACATATATATATACAAATCTACATATATATCTACATATATATATTAGGGGTGGGACTCGATTAAAAAAATTAATCCAATTAATTAGAGGCTGTGTAATAATTAATCTTGATTAATCGTATGTAATCGCACACGTAAATTTGCCCCAAATCGCAAATGTGTTTTTTTAATTTAAAAGGGTTTTAGTGGGCGACAGAATCAAATAATAGACATGGACATGAATATTGTAAACTCAAGCTATTTTAATTTCTGAAAAAAAAAATGCTTTTAAACTGCATTTGAATTCAAAACAGAAACAAAAATATCATCCCTGGTTAAAATTGGGCAGACTTAAAAATAAAGTGGTAGTTTAAGTACTTTTAAGTACATTTTCAGAATGGTATTGTCTTTAAATAATAATAACCAAAATTTCAACATAAAGTGCAGTTTTTCTTCTTAACAAAATAAGTCAGAAACATAAAAGGTAATTTGACCAACTTAATCTTTAAACTCTGAGTAACCTTAGCCAAAATTATTTTGTACATTAGGCTAAAACAGTGTGAGCATTGAACATTTTGTAATTAGATGTAATTAGAATTACTAACGGTCACGGAAGTCCAATGATCCCCAGTAAGAGCCACAAAGTCCGCTTTCTGTAATGCATCTAATTTTGCTTGCTTTTCAGTGTGCACAAAACCATGCTTTTATCAAGGCTTCGCTCGGGTAGGAACGCGCTTCATTCCGACTCTAACATTTTTGTAGCTGTGATGTGTGCATCAGTGTAATCGATGTACCAGGAAATCATGCATTGACAAAAGTTCCCCTTTGCTTGGAATTGAAAGTGTGATTAAATGCGTTATTTTTTGTTATGGAGTACATGCATCGAAACTTCTCAGCTGTGCTTGTGCTAAGAAAAGGAAAGATTTTAAAAATAACGTAACATGATTCTGCGTTAACCGCATATTTTTTCATACGTCTCAAACCAAGGAGATGCGAGGTTAAAATGAACCGAGAAGCGCGTGTATATACTCAGTACATCCCCTCTCGGGAATTGAACCTCGGATGTAGGCGATAGAGGCGAAGCCTCTACAATTGCGCCACGGTGTGTAGCATATCTATTTGAGAGTATGTAGATCGGGGTATATATATATATATATATTCGCAGCGGAGACGTAGTGTGTTAAAGAAGCTATGAAAAAGAAAAGGGAACATTTTAAAAATAAGGTAACATGATTGTCAATATACAGTAATTGTTTTGTGAGTGTTATTGAGTGTTGCTGTCATCAAGGATTCGATTATCATTATTTGTTTCAATCAGGGTCGTATTTGTACGATGTGTTGTGTTCAAGTTACATTCCGTGTTTGTCAGTCGTTGTAAAGATAAGAGGTTTCATTTATCGATTCGTTTCTTACTGCATAAATAAACAGCTCGTCTTCCTCTTTATCTGAGATGTGACGCACTGCATGCACGGGTTTTTTTTTACACTGTTTCTTTAGCCGGACATTCACTTTTTGCACCGTGTGCTTTGTTTCTGCAGTAGCTGCACTTATGAATATGCTTGTATGTATCAGACGCTTCATATTTTTTTGCTGCCTTCTCAATTGTGTAATTCTGTTTTTGTTCAGCGCTCTTTGGAACTGTTGCTTTTTGTCTGCGCACTGCGTCAGTTCACGTGAGCCGCTTGGTGTTCTTGCATCGAAGGTTCTCAGCTGTGCTGGTGCCATCTCGTGTTATGTCCATGGCTGTATGTAATGTCAGCTAAGACCCGGCACTTAAAAGTTTCTCTCGCAGTTTCGCTGAGTTTGTGCCAAACACCACCCTGACCATCTCATCTTCCTCTGCATAAGCACAGTCCTTCACCCGTGAATATTTAGTGGCAGTGTTTCTATTGGATTGCCGCTGACGGACGGCCTTATATGGGCAGGCACTAAATTACAAACGCCAGTGGCAGCCTGTCTATGAACTTAATTTAAAGTTTAGGTTTACACCTTGCTTTGTTTCCGTAGTAGCACCACTCATGAATATGGTAGTATATGTCACTCGCTCGCTTCTTATTGTTTCGCTGCCTTCTCAATTATATAATGCATGTTTTCTTCAGCGGTTTTTGGAGCGCTTCCTGGTTTTCTACGTACTGCGTGATTACGTGGGAGGCGTGATGATGTCACACGAAACTCCGCCCCCACGGCTTTCGCGCTCATCTCCATTACAGTAAATGGAGAAAAACAGCTTCCAGTTATGACCATTACGCGTAGAATTTCGAAATGAAACCTGCCCAACTTTTGTAAGTGAGCTGTAAGGAATAAGCCTGCCAAATTTCAGCCTTCTACCTACACGGGAAGTTGGAGAATTAGTGATGAGTCAGTCAGTCAGTCAGTCAGTCAGTGAGGGCTTTGCCTTTTATTAGTATAGATTATATGTGTTATAGTACTGTTGAGATCCTTGCTAGTATGCAGTAGCATTCCCCATTTATTGCACTTGTATTAGTTATTTAAAATTATATAGACCAGTATTTTCTGTTGATTATAATTGTTCATTGCATCACTTTCTTCTTTAATCACAGACCTTTAAAATAAGTAAACGCCAGTTCTTAAACAAAACTATTATGTTTGAGCAGATATATTGAATGACCTGAAATTAATTTATGGTAAAAAAAACTCAAAACTCTTTATTGTTCAAATCATGGGTGTTTAGTAGTTCTCATCATCTCTTGTATCTGCATTTATACATTTTGAATTAAAAAAATAGCATAGAAGTTTTCAATTTAATTAATCAGTAATACGATTTTGTGACTGAGCTGTTGTACTGTAAACCAAAAATTTGTAATTACGTTTCATTCTGTGCTACAAACTCATCACTCTTTCAAGTCTGATATTCTGCCTGTCCTCCATTTGTGGAGTGCAAGAACTTGCATGAATTTATAATTTTGTATACTGCTTTAAATAAAGGTAAATAATATGAGGTCACAGTCTTACTGTACTTTTGAAAAGGTTTTAACACTTTCCTGTCATTACATCTGTTTTCTCAAAAGAAACAATTACAGATTTCAAGATTACAACCTGCTGGAAGAAGGGGCCTCAGTTGCCTCGAAAGCTTGCATGTTGTAATCTGTTCAGTTACCCAGTAAAATGTGTCATTTTGGTTGACTTCTCACTGCCTTCCTGTAAGAAATGGTTTCTTAGCTTCAGCATGCTGCAGAAGACTATTTCTTGTAAAGATGGACTTTACATTTTCTTATTCCTGATACATCTCTATGAAATTTTATTAGGTCTGACTTGACAATTGTATTTTATTAAATGTGCATTTTTTGAAGAACAGGATAATGCTTCATTTTCCATTAAATATTATGATGTCAGTGTTATTGTTGTTATAATTGTATTTTGCATTATTGTATATATTTCTGATTAGCAAGGTAGTGTTGAAGAAATGTTGCTAATAATACAGCTTTTTCATTCATTTTCTATGTCTTTTTTCCAGTTACAGATGAGGGTGAAAGATCCTTTGTCTTTAAAAAGTGCAGAAATATCAAAAAAGGCCAACAGACCAAAAAAACACAGAGATGAAGATTCTTCTGATGAAATTACAGGTGGGGCAGTCTCCTGTATTCTTTTGGTAGTTTGAATTAAAATGAAATATTTTAAATTGGAGAAGTACACTTAGCATACTTACTATAATCCGTTTACATTTTTTGAAATCTTGCATGCTAAATTGCTACACTAATTAAAAAGCAACATGAACAGGCTCACCAGCACCTAAAATGTTATCCTAAAACAATATTTCTGTATCAATAATTTAAATGCTGAGTCCATAGAAGCATCTCTTTAATATTGATAAATTAGACATTCGATAACATTAATTTTACTTATTCTTAGAATAATAAGAAGACCTGCATGTTGAGATCTCAGAAGTAATTGTGGTAAAGTGTATGTAAGAGATTTAATAATTATAATAATATGTTTTATGTGCAATTTAAATCATTTAAAGGTGTGTTTATAATTCAAGTTGAAACAATAGTTAATACACTATAGCTATTTAAGCATAGGATATATAAATTCATAAGTATGATTCTTGCTGCAATGTTTTACGTAAAGTGCTGAGCATCAAATGAATGATTTCTATAACCTTAAAATAGTCGTACCCACATGTAGAAAATGATACACTCCCAAATGTACCACCAGGAATATACTGGGATTTACATGACATATCAAAAAAACCTGGATAACTCTATAATTGGCAGTGTTCGGGCATGTTAGTAATGGGGTTATAAATTGCACTAAAGTTCTGCAACCATTTTGATTTTGTTTTTGATTAAAAGAAATTTAGTTGATGATAAACAACTGCTTTCTTTAAAGACAAATAAATGTTTTGCACAATGCTCATGAATCATAAGAAGTATTTGGGACATAAGTAATAGTTTGGTTAGAATCTTAAAAAATGCAGAAACAAATACAAAGAAGTAAGGATTTGAAAAGTGTAATACTTTGTTTTGTTGTTTTTTTTTTAAATTGCAAAAGTCTCATTTTCTGCGAGTGGAGTGACACTCTTGGAGTGTTTCACCAATTTTTCACTGTTGCCTGAGTATACTACATGTTTTACTAGTGGAAAATGTTCCCTGATTACCAGTTTAGAAGCAGCTATGTAGCAGACCGTTGGATGTTTCTGCAATAATTTGGTTCAACATTTTCCCCCATGGCTTTGATGGTTTAAGATATCTGAACTCCAAGCCCATGTGCACTGTCCACCTCACCCAAAGTTTTATGAATGAGTGCTGTTAGGCTGTGAAGCCCCACTCAAAGGACCTGGTACTAAAAGTACAGATGAATAAAGAGAAAGAGCTGAGGACTGTTGCAGAACACTATTGAAACTGAATTTATCATTGCAGTTACAGCAGTATAAGAACGAAGACAAAACCTTACTGTCACGGGGGACACCAGGTCAATTTCTATCCTTTAATCAACATAATAGGTAGATCTTGTATGTATGTGGGGTGGTAGTAGCATATTAGAAAAAGACATTACATCAAGGCCAACTGTATTTCACCTTCCTAAGCAAATACAAATTAAAAGGTACACTACAAAGCTGAAAGATTTAAAGCAATTACTGTGCTTTTAGTGTTCACCTGCCTTCTTGACTTTCATGTTTTATAGTTTTTCAACATTGAATCACAATAAATTTAGATCTTAAAGATATTTTTTTACTTTGACATTTATGAGTCATTTTCTGATGACCAGTATTAAAAATTCCTAATTAAACTCACTGTGATTCAGTGTTTTAAAACAGTAAAAGACAAATAAGTCCAAAGGGAGTGAATATTTTTTTACAGGAGCTGGATGTGCGTTTTGGGCATTATAAATAAAATATTTATATTGCTTTGAAACAGTATTTCTGAAAGCTCAAAAACATTTTTCCAAAAGAATATTGCATTGTTGTTACAGCCATGCCTTTAATTTTCTTTACTTTCTTACCTGCTTATTCAATTTAGCGTTGTGAAGAGCTGATTCTTCTGCTAGCAGCACTGAGTGTATAGGAGGAAGAAACATTAGAAGGAAACCCTGGGGTATATGGGAAAATACCCAAAATGTCATGTAGAGAATATAAAAATGCCACACTAACAGTGCTTTGGCCAGGTTTCAAATTCAGGACTGAGAGGCAGCAGTGGTAACCATTGTGCTATCTTTGCATTTGGGTTGAAACTCCAAATTACTTTAATGTTTTATACATTTTTGAATCATTTCAAAGTGGCTTCAAAAAGTTCAGTTTTTGTATTTTGTATTTTGTATTTTAATTTACTTTTAAACAGATATCTATTACAGATCAGAAATTAACATTCTGCATACTGATATGCTTTTAAAATATGTCAGCTTCGCGTTATTAAAAACGAGTATGTGCCTATTAGAGGTGTACATTTCAAATATATTTCAAATAAAGTGTAGGAAGATTAAACATTTTAGCATTCTTTTCATATAGCATGCTTGTCTATTAAATATTCATGTTATTGCCAACCAGAAAATTACATTTATTCCATTTCAGGAGTTCCTTGTCAACATGTTAGTAGAGCAGTAGATGTAACCTCTGTGAAAAAAGCTGTGACACAGAGTGTATGGTCAGTCTGCTCAGAATGCTTGAAAGAAAGAGTTATGTGTGATGGGGAACCTTCTGGACCATTTGATGTCTTGCTATGCCTTAAATGTGGTTTCCAGGTAAGATTTTTTTTCTCTATAATATTTTATAAATGCATATTTTCTAGGAACTTTATAAAAAGTGTCTGTTTTTGGTTTACATTATTATTTCCTACATGTTTAAAGTTATGTTACTGATGACACTGCAATTTAGCATTTGTCAGTTTTCAGAAACCACTTATCTTCAGTAACATTAGTTGTGCTCCTGTTTGATGGAGGTGAATAGTTTTTAAAGTCCACAACACACTTTAAAAATACAGCCTTACCATACTTTGTCATCAGATCTTAGACATACATAAATTAGGCAATGGATCGTGAGAAAAGGTTAAAAAATACCACCACCATAGTGTGCAGTTCAGCAGATATCCTGGCCATACTATAAAGAACTCACAGCCAAGTCTTAAGCCTTATATGACATTTTGGTGTATTCAGCTGTATAGAGTTCTACACTGATGTGCACATCCATTCAGCCTGGTTCCCAATTAATCATTCTTCTGAGCTATTATTACAAAGTATTCTATTTTTTAATGTAATGTTTTAAATTGTCAACGTACTTTAAATACTTGTCTTAAGCAGTATATCTTTGGATCTATGCAAGGAATAGCAGAGTACCTAGTGAAAAACCCACATAGGCATAGCAGACAGTGGAATCCCATACAGACAATCAGGCCTCTTGATTTGTGCAGCATCAACACAAAAGAGACTACTTAAACTTTTTTTGTTTTTTACCTTTATTTTTTATTTTATTGCACATTTATGTTTATGTAAATATATTTGTAATACTACAGTGGAAACATTGTTTATATTTCACAGCACCAGTTTACACCATTTCGTGCTTGATACTGTGTGCTTGTGGGCACCCTCTTGTTGACTGACATCCTTATAAAGATGGTACACTCTGGTTTTTCTGCTTGCTGTTTGATACTTAACAACTAAGATTCCAACCCTGGCTGGAAATTAATTCAGAAATGTGAATTCCTTATCCTTATATTAGTCGAAACAATTTCAAATGACAAGTAAGTGTAAAATAATAAGAACTTGATGAAATGAGCAATGAATCCAGTACCAATTTGACATGACAAAGAGTTCCTTCCATGTAACTGAAGCTTTCTGGATTGGATGTGGTGCCCCACAACCATAAATTACACTAAGCAAGCTAAAAAATGTATGGATGGAAGCAGATTTTAAGTTTACAGTTTTTGTAATTTAGGACTGCAGAAAGTTTTCAATACTTCAATCATTGTTTAAAATGCTAAGTTTTACCATTGCTGTATTTATCTGAATCTCCCACGTAACACTTTCAGACAGTATAGTGCCTTAACATCAGTAGCAGTTTCAAAATTGGCAGCAGAATCATCTGTTAACCTCAACTATTTTAACAGACTAGCTACAAAATAACACACAACTCACATGGTTTTATTGTTTAATAGTTGAAGTTTCTAAGGCTGCAACATGTACAATATGTCTAATGGCTGCTTAATAAAATCAGAGAAGCTTGCTTTCATTCTAAATCAGTGTTTTTCAATCACTGGGTTGTGAATCGTCATGTTTGGGTCACAAGCTCAAAGTTCATGCTAAAATCTGTTTGTCATTGCACTTGTTACACCAAGGGGAGCCCACACCCCACTCTTTGATATTTCATTCTGTTCATCAATACACTTGTTGCACCAAGAAGAGATTCCTCACCACCCAAACCTCTCCCACCATTATTATATTCAGTTTGTTACTATGCTCAATAAACAAACACCCCCGTAATACTCTTCGCTGTTGTGTTCCCTTTGTCATTACTCTTATTATACCAAAGGGGACATTCCCCCTTCCCTTTTTGACTGCATACTGCATTGCTGCATTTTGGTTTTTTTTTTCCAGAAGAAAGTATTGCCCAGGGTCATCATTAACCAAAATCAGAAAAAAAAAAAAAATGGTGTCTCCGAGCCGTAATGGCTGAAAAGCACTGTTTTAAACTAGTTCAGTCCTGCAGCCACTGTCAGTTGTCCCCAAAATGTGGTATCTTTTTACACACAATCAATGTGTAAGAGAAGCTTTTTTTCATTCTACAGTGCCTATACAAAGTATTGACCCCTCTGGAAATTTTCGCATTTTATTATTATACAACATTCAAACACAGTGGATTTAATTTGGCTTCATGGATACTGAATGGCAGAAAAACTCTTTAATGTCAAAGATCTCTGCAAAGTGGTTTGAACTAATTACAAATATAAAACACAAAATAATTGATCGCATAAGTATTCTTCATCCGTGTATTTCCTAAATTAACCTTTGACAGCACTTCCAGACTTGAGTCTGTGTGAATTTTACACTATTCTTCTTTGCAAAATTGCTCAAGCAGTTACATCAAGTTTTCCTCCAGGAATTCCTTGTATTTTGCTGTCTAAATGTTACCTCTATCCTCACAAGATTTCCACAGCCTGTTGCAGAAATGCATCTTCACAGCATGATGCTGTCATTACCAAGCTTCACAATAAGAATGGTGTGGTTTTGATAATGTGCATTAAATGATTTCATTATGCCAATCACGGCATTTAGTGTGATGGCCAATTTTGGTTTCATCAGACCACAGACCTAACTTCAGAGTCTCCCATGTTCCTTCTGGCCTAACTCATTGTGTGTATTTTTAAACAGTTGCTTTCTATTTGCCACTTTATCATAAAGTTGCGGCTGGTGAAACACCTGGGGAAAATCTTCCTGTACATAATCAGCATGTCCATTGTGGGCTTAAAGAATTCCTTTTGATTTGTCACCACCTAGAAAAAGCCAAAAGTGCCCAAAATACAACAAAAACTTGTTTTTTATGTGTCAGTACTTAATGATAGAGAAAGTGGATAAATGCAAGGAGTAAAAGTAGCAAAATAAATAAAAGAAATTAAAATAGTCTTTTTCCCACTTACATCTGGCAGAAGGTACTGTAGCATCTGAACCAGTTTTGCCAGGTACTATAACAGCTTGTATCCCCTGTGTTGCCCCCTTGCCCTCAGATCTGCCCCAGTAGTGAATTTATATGCAGTACATTTGTTACACATGTCACTACTGTTAATTTGTGAATATTTTTACTGTTATTATTTTTATTACTATGTAATTCAAATTATTACTATCAATGGCACTTACATATTTTTTATTATCTATTATAGTATAGTATATTTCTTTACCTGTCTTGCACTTGTCCTGTGTTTATATATATTTTGCACCACAGTCATAGGCAGCATTATTTTGTGCCTCTGTATGCTGCAGTACTGTGTTTAGATTGTATGACAATAACACCTCTTGACTTAACTTGAAATCTGTTAACCTCATTGTGTCTACAAAAATACAGGAGTTGTACACATGCCTGTCAAGCAGGATTCCTTACTCACTCGAGATTCTTCTATATCACTATTCATACCTTTTCACACTGTTACTATTGTAGCCTCTCTTCCACCTCTGCAGCCATTCAGCTGGATCCTGACTCCAAAATCAACAGCCTTTAAGCCAGATGTGCTTTTAAACCCTGGCTTAAAAGTACCTCCAAGGTTATACTGGGAATAACTTCCAATAGGAGGACTAAAATTTAGAGCCTCTAAAGCATCTTTCACTCTCCCTTATAGTGGCCCAAGGTATCTCTGAAACTCCAGACTTCATGTCTCTTTTCAAAGACCCAGCCTTTTTTACATGGGTGGCAAAGAGTTATGTATTCTATAAGGTACCTCCCTGCTCCCATTATGTTTGCCAGTGGACTGCTGCTCTACTAAAAACTGTCTCCAATTTAGAGCTGGATAATGTGGACTTAAATTGATGTTGCGATTATTTTTTAGCTCACAATGTGATATTCGGTATATTTTGGTATGTTCTGTGTACACCTCAAAGATTGAAGATCAGCACCATATTGACGCCTGTACATGTTTTCTATACAGTCTACCATCTAGTATATTTTCTTGCAATAATATGAAATTTAAGCAAAGGAATTTTTCCTCAGTGTTTCATGAATAGCTGTGCCTAAGAGAAATAGCTCAAATAACATGCTTTTTTCATCCCACACCACATTGAAAGGGGCCCTTTTCTTTGTCAGGTTTGTCAAGGGCGCAGCTCTATCTGAAAACCAAGGCACAAACCGGTGGTAGTAGCTCGCTAATCCTAGGAAAGCCTGTACCTGCCGCTTCGTTATCGGACGGGGCCAGTTCAGAATGGTTTCAATTTTGGAACACTGTGGTTTAACCGCCCATACGCCCATGTGGGGCTTTAGCATGCTATCTGCCATACGCTGGAAGGTTGTCAGTGCCCCATGCAATCCAAATGGGAGGACCTTATACTCCACTAGGGGTACTGAATGCTGCTTTTTCTTTTGCGGAGGCCGTTAAGGGAACCTGCCAGTACCCATTAGTCATATCAAGATTAGTCAAATATTACACACTAGCCATGTGTGCCCAACTACGTTGTGCGTGTTAAAGTTGTCTGTGAAGGGCTCCCTGTTTAAACGCAGCTGCCAGTCGTGAACTGGGCCCTTCGTCGCACAGCATTATGATTTTTCATAAGGGAAACAAAATTACAAAAGAAAACCCTTGGATATTCATTCGATAGGAACGGCCTACTCGGAATCACTGTCCGAATAGTAATTATGTGGTGGTGTAGGAGCATTTCTGCTTCTGTCCGTTCACAGTCCGTCTCATTTTCATGACGCTATCGTTTCCTCTCACAATGTCTTCTCAACCTTTCTCCAATCTCACAGGTTGCTTTGTGGCAATCCAAAGAGTAAGGCAATATACACGGAGCAATGGTTATAAAAGGGGGACACATAGGTATCCAGGCTCTTTAAAGCATAAATAGGAATCACTTCACTGACATGTGAGCAAGCCACGGTACAACTGTGAGACGCACAGTACTCGCCGGCTACAACGTAACAATAATAATTTCCGGAACGTGCTGTTACGTTGTCATTCATTTTACCCACTATCTTTCTTTCACTCATATGTTACGTAGGCACGTACCTTTTATCTTCGGCAATCTCATTGTCTAACCAGGCCTCGGGAGCTAACCAGCGTAACACTGTCCACCACCCCTTTCGTTATTCCGGCACATTGTTGACATCCGTGAGTAACAACAACGTACTAAACTGGAAGGTGGTCCACGCATGCGTGGAATTCGTGGACATACAAAGATCAAGATCTAAATGAAGATCTCTTTAGTTAATTTAAAGCACAACAATTTGTTTAGTTTGAATGTCTGTGTTTTGAGGTGTGACTGGAGTACTACAGTCTTCAGTAGTATAAGCCTGGAGAAGATTCTTAATGCAATGCCTATGTTTTAGCTGTCTCTCTACTGCCATCTAGTGCTTCTTCTAATTCATTCACAGACAAAGATCAAGATCCAAATGAAGATTATATATAGCGAATTCCCAGCCACTCAAGGTGTTCATCTACTTGGGGCATGGGGTACCCATCTAATCTGGAGACCTGATTGAAACGTCGGAAGTCATTACAGAACCTCCAAGTCTCGTTGGGTTTGGAGACTAGTATATTAGGACTGGACCATGGGCTGTGACTCTCCTCAATGATGTCCATATCCAACATAGGTTAGATTTCCAATTCCACCTCTGCATGTTTTGCCTCTGGGAGGTGGTAGGGGTGTTCCCTGACGACCACCCCCGGATCTGTCACTATGTCGTGCTGAATCAGCGAGGTACAGCCTGGTAACTTACTGACCACTTCCGGCATGGACAGGATAGCAGATTCTAGCTCCTGTCTTTGGTGTGTGGTCAAATTAGGACCGAGGTTAAGATCGGATGTTAGCGAGAAAAGGGAGTGGATTTGGCTGGAGTAAGGGTCGTCTTCCCTGTCTTTCCATGGCTATCACAAATTGACATTGTAAACCTACTCGCTTGGCCGACGATTGGGCTGTTTGACCAAGTAGTCGATGAACCCCTTTCTTTCTTTAACCTTGTATGGGCCCTGCCAATGATCCATAAGTTTGGAGTGGGAAGTGGGCACGAGTACCATAACATGATCTCCCAGCTGGAATTCCCTGAAGTAGCTGTTTCTGTTGTAGTTCAGTACCTGTGCTGATTGAGCCTTCACCATATGATCTTTTAGTAGGGACCAGATTTTTGCCAGTCTTTCACGTAACTGCACAATGTATTCCAAGATGTTAGTGGAGGGAAGGGCCTCTCCTTCCCAGCCCTCTTTTAGTATATCCAGAATACCCCGGGGTTGTTGTCCATAGAGTAATTCAAAGGGGCAAAACCCCACCAAGGCATGTGGAATCTCTCAGTAAGCAAAAAGTACGAGGGGAAGTAGTTGGTCCCAGTTCCTCCCGTCCTCACTGACTACCTTGTGGAGTATCTGTTTGAGGGTCTGGTTGAATCTTTTGACCAGTCTGTCCGTCTGCGAGTAGTACACAGACGTCTTAAGATGCGTAATGTGGAGTAATTTGGCAACCTCCCTGAAAGTCTCTGATGTAAAAGGTGTACCCTGGTCCGTAAGGACTTCTTTAGGTATACATACTCGTTTAAAGAGCCCTACTAATTCCCGTGCGATATTCTTTGTATTGGCTGTACGCAAAGGAACAGCCTCTGGGAATCGGGTATCATAATCGACCATTACCAATATATATTTGAGGCCTCTTGCTGAGGGCTCTAAGGGGCCAACAAGATTGACACCGATTCTCTCAAAGGGAATATCCATGAGGGGAAGAGGAACAAGAGGAGCACTGTCTCTCCGGGGTATCTGACAAAGTTGGCATTCTGGACAAGATTGACAAAATTGTCAGACCTCCTCGTTTATTCCAGGCCAAAAGAATCAGAGCTTCACTTTTTCCAATGTTTTTTCGGCACCCAAATGGGCGCCCAGGAGGTGGGCGTGTGCCAGCTCACAGACCTAGGAACTAGCAACAGCGTCCGGACCTCACCCTCATGCTCTGTTACCCAATATAACGGGTAGTTTTTTTAATACAAAGTAGGGTCCTTGTGGTGTGGGATTATTTGTGGTTTGTCCATCAATGGAGACAATTGCATTTCTGGCAAACTTCAGGGAATCGTCATTCCACTGTTCTCATTTAAAGGAGGCTGGCGTAGAACGAAATTGGAAGTCTAGGCTGAACAAGGGATCTGCATTGACGCCATGAGGCGGGTTCTCCACTCGCGGATCCTCGCCCGGAGTTACTTCTGGGTCATGGTTCAAAGTGGGGAATTCCATCTCCAGGGACTCTGCGTCATCATTAGTTGCTGGAAGACGCGCCGTGGGGGCAGCTG
The DNA here is from genome assembly GCA_026402145.1 of Polypterus bichir lapradei. Lineage (NCBI taxonomy): Eukaryota > Metazoa > Chordata > Cladistia > Polypteriformes > Polypteridae > Polypterus > Polypterus bichir. The sequence continues at coordinate 97,705,237 of JANRMT010062791.1, read as the reverse complement.
GAACAGACACCGGTTTTTCCATTACTAGACCCAACTTATTTCTAGAAGTGTTGGTAACCTTACCGCTTTTAATAGTAAGAACTTGAGAGTTCTCTTATAACAGTCAGATTATATATTCTCTGTCAATATACAATTGACAGAGAATTTATGTGATGGAGAACGGAAGTAGGAGTGCTGGGAGGATGATGTAGAGGATCTTGGGATAGTGGTGACGTCATCTGTCAGTGATTGGAGGTGAAGTTATCAGGGGGTTTTAGGAATAATACGGAAGCATCTTGGAGGTTGTTTGTCTTTCCTGTTAAAATAAAGATAGAGGTGTTAACACGTCTTAGTCTCCCGTCTTGTGGTTTTGCGCAGTTCGTCGGGTCCTTTAGCTGCCCCCTAATCGCTCGTGTGTGACAATATATATATATATGTATATGTATATGTTCAAGGTTAATACTAAAAGTGCCAGGGAGCTGGCCAAAACATGGCTATCCAAAGAAAACGCCATTAACAGACAATTGGATATGAACCCAGCATATGCAAGCTTGAAAAGAAGAACATGCAAATAATAAATGAGTTTATGACCAGCACCCTCTGACCCCCCCCCCTATAAATCTCCCCCCAAACATCCACCTATCCTCCCCTCCTTAATTGCTATATATTGCTGGCACTAAGCTAAAAACTAAGCAGCTAGCGAGAAAGTGGTGATACAAGCCTTCAGTGCCTTCTGTGATCCTGGAAAATGTGAACTCACTACCAAATAAGATCGACGAACTGGCTGCGCTGGTGAAAAATGTCAGGACCTACAGAGAATGCAGTTTGTTGTGTTTTTGTGAAACGTGCCTAACAGCTAACATCCCAGATGCTAACGTGGAGCTACCCGGGTTTAGCACAGTTAGAGCGGACAGAGACGCAAATACCTGCGGGAAGCGGAAAGGAGGAGGACTCGCTCTCTATGTGAATACAATGTGGTGCAACTGTTGGCCATAAGTCTGCGTCCCTATTACTTGCCCAGAGAGTTTGGACACGTCATTGTTTTTATTTTTTACATCCTTCATTGGGCGGACATGGTGATAGCAGGTGACATCATCCATTCTGCTGTTGCTAAACTACAAATGCAGCACCCCGAGGCGCTTGTGCTTATCGCTGGAGACTTTAACCATGTGACGCTGGACAAAAAACATTACCTGCCTTCTCCCAGTATGTGGTTTGTAATACATGGGGAAATAGGACTATTGACCTACTGTATGCGAACGTTAAAGACGCATACAGTGCCACCCAGCTGCCTGCGCTTGGGAAAGCAGATCATAACCTGGTTCTGCTTCAGCCTCACTATAAACCAAGAGTGAGGGACCTACCTACAACCACATGCTTATTGAGGAAGTGGTCCCCTGAGGCAGAGCAGGCTCTGAGAGACTGCTTTGGAACTATGGACTGGGATATCCTGCAGGGATCATATAGTGAGAACATTGAGGAGGTTGTTGACTGCACTACTGACTACATCAACTTCTGTATGGACATTGTACTTCCAGTAAGAACAGTTTGCTGCTATGCTAACAACAAGCCATGGATTACAAGTGACATCAAGGGCCTTTTGAACCAGAAGAAAAGGGCTTTTAAAGGCAGTGATCAGCATGAGCTCAAGCGCGTGCAGAAGGAACTCCGAGTCAGGCTCAGGGCGGCGAAAGAGCAGTACAGGAGAAAGCTGGAGCAGAAGTTGCAGAATAACAGCATGAAGGAAGTGTGAGATGGGATGAAGATCATCACTGGCAGCAGCTCGAAGCGGGGTGCCACCATCGAGAGAGACGTGGAGAGAGCAAACCAAATTACCACCAAAACCACCAAACCACCTTTAATAGGTTTGATCACCCTAACCCACTCTCACCTCGGAGTACTGCATCCTCCAACCATCCTTCTGCTGATACCAGCATAGGTGAGACATCCCCACCCACAATTACAGCAGCCCATGTGAGCAGAGAGCTGAGAAGACTTCGTGCCAGCAGAGCAGCGGGTCCAGATGGTGTTTCGCCATGACTGCTAAAGGCCTGTGCGTTGGAACTGGGGAGTCCTCTACAGCGCATCTTCAACCTGAGCCTGGAACAGGGGAGAGTCCCAAGGCTTTGGAAAACATCTTGTATCACCCCAGTCCCAAAGGTATCACGTCCTAGTGAGCTGAATAACTTCTGGCCTGTTGCTCTGACGTCACATCTGATGAAGACCATGGAGCAGCTGCTGCTTCACCACCTGAGGCCACAGGTCCGCCACGCCCTCGACCTTCTGCAGTTTGCATACCCAGATATTTATAGGTCTGCACCCTCTGCACACAGTCACCTCTGATGATCACACGCCATATACATCAGACTTCCAATATGACTCGGAGTCCTGCCACGTGCAAACGTTCGCTGATGACACTGCTATTGTGGGCTGCATCAGGAGTGGGCAGGAGGAGGAGTACAGGAAGCTAATCAAAGACTTTGTTAAATGGTGTGACTCAAACCACTTACACCTTAACACCAGCAAGACCAAGGATCTGGTGGTGGATTTTAGGAGGCCCAGGCCTCTCATTGACCCTGTGATCATCAGAGGTGACTGTGTGCAGAGGGTGCAGACCTATAAATATCTGGGAGTGCAGCTAGATGACAAATTGGACTGGACTGCCAATACTGATGCTCTGTGTAAGAAAGGTCAGAGCCGACTATACTTCCTTAGAAGGTTGGCGTCCTTCAACATCTGCAATAAGATGCTGCAGATGTTCTACCAGACGGTTGTTGCAAGTGCGCTCTTCTACGCGGTGGTGTGCTGGGGAGGCAGCATAAAGATGAAAGACGCCTCACGCCTGGACAAAACTTGTTAAGATGGCAGTCTCTATTGTAGGAGTAAAGTTGGACAGTTTAACATCTGTGGCAGAGCGATGGGCATTAAGCAAACTCCTGTCAATCATGAAGAATCCACTGCATCCACTGAACAGTGTCATTTCCAGGCAGAGGAGTAGCTTCAGTGACAGACTTTTGTCACTGTCTTGCTCTACTGACAGACTGAGGAGATCGTTCCTCCCCCACACTATGCGACTCTTCAATTCCACCCGGGGGAGTAAATGCTAACATTACTCAAAGTTATTGTCTGCTTTTACATGCATTTTTATTACTATTTAATTTAATATTGTTTTTTGTATCAGTATACTGCTGCTGGATTATGTGAATTTCCCCTTGGGATTAATAAAGTATCTATCTATCTAGTCCATAGTCTTATGGTTTGCGGAGCGGTTGGCAGGTGGCAGGTGGGGTTTATATTCCCACTGAATCACCCTCCTCGCATGCCAGCCTTGGGCACCCCCATTTTTATACGAGTATTTGCCCCCTGTGGGCCTCCGCTGAGCGGTCCCTCCTCCCGAGTGCCCATACTCATTCCCCAATGATCTCCTTTGTAAGCCTGTCTCTAGTCTGTGGGCCCTTCATATTAAAGCCCTGGGTCAAAGCGCCCCTTGGTTCCCCCTTACCCACACCAACTGAATCCAGCCGCCCAGCAATGTAGGGACGGCACTTTCCCACCGGAGTCCTTAATGGCTGGAGGTTTGGATGTTATCTCGAGGTTTTCTTGCGGTTCTTCTCCTGTCTCTTTACGGAGGCCATTGTGCCAGCTATGCCACTGTGAAATAAAGAGCCTTGACACAAAACAGAGGTTTGGGGTAGCCACCTGTGTACTTGACGTTGGCTGCAAAATAAGGCAAAGTATTCATTACAGTAATGTACAGAACAGAGTACAAAACAGAACTGATCAACAAAGGAAAGGAGTGGGGTTTTATAGTGATGTTGTCCTCAGGGCCGGGCAGGAAGTGACATCCTCAGAGCCGAGGCAGAGGTGACGTCTTTGTATTCAGGTAGGATTTCCCATGTCTGGTCTGCGGGGACAAAATAAGATGGTTGAATGCACCCTGACACCCACTGGCTGGGCATGGAATTCCCTTCTTTTGGTCCCTGTGGCTGGCTCCCATGTGCACGTGTGTGACAGTATATTTATATCTATAGATAGATAGAGATATGTGCAATTTCTTCTGTCAAGTTTCCTTTTATAATCCCAACTTTTGTATGGAAAATTGAATGAGCATATTTCAGACCTCTTTTAGTGAGTATGCAAATTACAAAGAAAAAAAAATTGTACTCAGAAAATGGAATGTAGAGTCAAAACCAGAAAATCAGATGAATAAGCACCTAAACCCAAAACAATGCTTTCTAGTCAGTAATCCAGTGCAACAGAACCCTAAACACTAAACAAATTAGAAGAAATAATGCAAAGTTAGTACTATAATTAGATTGAAAGTAAATAGACCTCACACTAAAACTGAGTTGTCCACAATCTTGGGGAAAAATGTTTAATGAATTCCTGACCTTTAAATGGTTGATGTAGTGACATTATTATAATACTTCTGAGACTACAGCCCCTAGCAACAAGTCACCACATGATAGCAATGATTTAACAAAATGGTAGCACGTACTAGAAAACAAAATTGTGTTATAGTAAAATTCAAAACATAATAATAAAATGTACAAAGATGAAACTAAATTATTATCAGAAAACTAAAAAAATATTTGAATTATCCATAATTCAAAACCATAACTAAAAATGATTATGCCTCTTATGCCAAAAAATGTATAATACTAAGGTTCTTAATACCTATACTGTATATGAAAATTGCCTAATTCCACCTTCTGTAGCCTATGTAGAATTAAACTTACAGAAATCTCAAAGAATTGTAACATTTAGAAATCTCTTTTTGTTAAAAGTAACCTACTCAATTTCCCTTTTCTTTCATCTTTTCCTATCCCTGTGGTGATACTGGCTAGGTTGGATATAGATTCAAGCAGCATCTCCAGAGTATACCAACAAAATATCACCCCGTAACGATCCTGGGATCTAGCTCAATATGTGACAAGCATGACATAATTAAATAAAAATTGTTCATTGTTCACATACCGTAGATCCCGGAATACAAGCCGACTCGGTATATTAGCCGACCCCCTTCTCTACCTACTAAATTACATGTATTTGCCGATGACCGTTATTTAAGCCGACCCCCTTCTCCAAGCAAAATTTTCTAAATTTCCTTAAAAGTTTCTCTTCAGCTATATTTATCATGTTTATCGGCGAGAATTTGAGACTGCCGGCATTTTTGATGGAAACCAGGAAGTGATTGCGGAGAAGTTTGGTAAAATGAAGCCTTTGTGTTGAAACTATATACGCAAATACGGTACATCGGCAGGTGGATTTCCGGAGACTCGTTATAAATTTGACTAACTTAAATATGCAATACAGTGGACCCTTGACATAAGAACTTAATTTGTTCGCGAAGGCTAACCCATAATTCGTTCCGAACCTCCCACTGCAACACTTACTTAACCTTTTCATAATAAAAAAAGGTTGTATAATGTGCATAATTTACCAAAACACCAATAATTTTTCTAATGTACTAACCAAAAATTTATAAAAAGTGCCTAGCCTACTAGCTAGGAGCATGGCGGCGCGCAGCGGCTCAGGGCTCTCCTTTTCAGTGCACTTTTTTGTTGTTTTTGTACTTTTTTTCCTTGTTTGTGCACGATCGGTTCGGCGAACATCCGCTACACCCGTCAGAACCTTATAGACATCGGTGTCCAGAGCCAGACATCTGTTTCGAGTGTTTTTCATCACACGCACAACATCCCAGACAACATAGCGAGACCAGCGGGCTCTCCGTGGATTGTTGTCGGGTCTAGGACACGACGCAGACGAAGGAGGGAAAGAAAGCAGAAGCGGGGCCACAGATCCGGCGTTATGCGAAGGCTAAAAAAACAACCATACAAGCCCTATACAGAACTTTTTTTCTGCATTGAAGGAGCTGCTTTTAATCTCATTGTAGATGTGTATAGTGACAATAAAAGGCATTCTATTCTATTCTAGAAACAACAATTTCATACTGTACTCACCATTTAATTTGACATCTTTGGGCTGCAGGAAGAGAGGAGGAGGAGAATGCAAATCTTTTCTTTGTTTAATTGTCGAGATGGTGGATTTCGACATGCTGTACATATTAGCGAGATCAGTCACACGAGCAGCACTCTCATATTTCCACACAATTTCCATCTTCGTTTCAATTTTGATCGCTTTCTTTACCTTCTCTTCCTTCCATAGCAATTATGTGTCTTGCTTGCATGGTCTTAGTGAATTATATATATAGGTAAATCACTGCAATGACCGAAATTACATCCACAAACACATGTATCTGGGCTCCAACTGACGCTACTAACGCTCTCGGTTGTTTGTTTACAATCGCGCAAGCGGATACACGTGACCGCATTCGGGTCGTAACGCAAGATGTTGGTCGTAAATAAAAAGAAAAATTTTTATTTTAAACTTCCCGATAATTTATTATAAATTTTATTAATAAAATCAACAACTAAAACACTTTTTTTGAATAAATTCTTTATTTAATTTAAAGTACCGGCATGCAAAGTTACTTCTTCATCTGAAAGATGGCTCTGTGGTTTTGTCATTATTTACTTCCGTATTGATCGGCAAAACCGGCATTGCGCTGGAAATCTTGAATCTGAAACGATGCTCTTTGTATAAACCGAACCCCAAACTCCAAGCCAAAAATCTAGGACGAAATTCTCGGCTTATATTCCGGGATCTACAGTACTGTATATCTTGTCTAAAATGTACCCAGAGTAGGATCCAACCTATGAACGATGCTGTCAAGAGCCTGTATCGCTGGGCCACATGTTTTGGGAATGTCGCTCACTTTAACCATTTTGTGCAAAAATATGTCTATATCTGTCAAATAGAGTAAGATTTTAAACCATTTCTAACACCTAAACAGCTGTGTTTGGAGTAATATCAAATGGGATAAAAGTGTGTTTTGAAAAATAGGTTGTGATATACTGTACTATACCATACTACTTAATTTATTTTGCTCAACTGGAAAAATACTTTCTGATCTTCAGTAAATCAGTGGGAAAGTGATGTTCTGTATTATCTCAGTTTGGGAAAAATTTTGATTTTCTTTATAAGGCTCTGTTCAAAGTATTTTAGAACTTGTAAAAATTTCATTAATGTATTCCTAAGTTAAAACTTCTTGGCCTATGCTGAACCTTTTTTTTCACTACTTAACTTTTATATAAAGAGCCATTTAAGATGGGGCTGTATAGTCATGTAGCTCTATTTGTTAGGTGGAGATTGAATGCTGAGACTCATGGATTGTTTTTAGAACATAATGTACTTACTGTGATATTTTTGTTTGATTAGGTTATATTTAAAAAATAAACTAAAAATGCTGGTAGCTTTTTATGCCAATATGTTAGGTATGTTTGTGCATGTTTTGTTATTTACTGTTAATATTTTACTTAATGCTACACAGGGTTGTAACCAGTCTGATGGTCAGCATTCTGTGAAGCATTTTCAGGCAGCTCATTCTGAACCTCACTGCATTGTTATCAGCCTAAGCACATGGAAAGTATGGTAAGTAATGTATAAATGATGATTCAGTCTAAAACAGCTCTTTTTGCAAGATGTTTTTTTTGCAATGCTGAATACCTGAAGTTTTCTGTTGTAAAAATGTCTTTACCCTTCAACTCAACAAATGTGATTGTACAGTGGGGATACTGTATGTACAGTACTGTATATACTAGATGCTATCCAGTGACCCGAGAAGAAGACTGGATTCCTTTGGTACTATGTCTCTTTGGAGAATCCTTGGGTACCACTGGTTTAACTTTGTGTCAAATTAACAGCTGCTCATGGAGTCCCGAATGAAGCACATTACCTGTTTTGTAAGGGAGCGTCAATTATGGCACTTCGGCCATGTGATGCGATTCCCCAAGGGTGATCTGGCTCACAGCATCCTCATTGTTGAGGACCCGCGTGGCTGGACCAGGCTAACGGGACACCCACGTATTACCTGGCTGTGGCATATAGTGGGTCATTTCCGGAGGGTGGGACTGGACTGCGTGTTTGCCTGGGGGGTTGCCAACCAGGATCCCAAGCTGTTTTATCATATGATGGGGACGGCAACGCTCTGTACCAGTGCATACGGCCAAACCTGACCTTGGCTTTTAATTGAATGTGTGGTTTATATTAATTAATGGAAATTAATTTGGGAAGGGGTTGAATCACGGTTTGTTAAATTTGACAAGATTGTATGGAATGTTGTTTTCTTCAAATAAAATCAATGAAATTAAAAAAAATGATACCTTGCTTACCTTCAGATTAAATGCTACAAACATCTGTACTACATTCTTAACATTCTTGTGTTGAACACAATCATTTTGTTGCATTATGCTATGAAATGTTGCTTATGTTACTTTATTATGTTGGACCTCTTCTGTAAGACACGTTGGATAAAAGTGTCTGCTAAGTAAATATATGTAAATGTTTAAAATCATAAGCCAAAAGCTTTAAATTACATTTATGCAAAAGTAATTTGGTGAGGTTTTATTTTACTATGTTATTTAAAATGTTTCACTTTGGATTTAGGTGTCATGAATGTAATGAAGAGTTATCAACACACTGCAACAAAAAAGCCCTTGCCCAAATGGTTGATTTTCTTCAGAAGCATTCAGCAAAAGCACCTTCAGGTAATATCTAAAACTGAGTAGATCTTTCATATTTTAAATTTGTTGCATTAACATGGTGGAATCGAGGCATACTGGATAACACTTATACCTAATAGCTAATAGGACTCTAATTCAGTTCCTAGAATGGAATCATGTTTTTATGGTATTATCATATTCTCCTAGTTTCTGTACGAGCGTTCTTCAGATACCTGGGTTTATTCCTACATCCACGAAACATGCACATTACTTAATTTCTATGTCTGAATTGACCCAATATCAGTAAGGGTGCTCGGAGGTGGAATGGTGTAATATCTAGGGTTGGTTTCATTCTTAAGTGTGATACTTCAAACATACTTTCTGTTTTGAACTAAGCAGTTTAAGAAAATGGTAGTTTTAGTATTATTAGCACTACCTAGGTTACAATGTTTTTTCTTCCTCCACAAAATAGTCTTTCTATAGACAGATTATATCATAGTTTTTTGACTTGTAAAATAAAAGAACACAAATATTAAAAAGTGCTAGAATCTCACATGCTTTGAAAATCAATCCATCCACATCCCTCCATCTTCATAACCTACTTGTCCAGGGCAAGGTCACTGGACACAAGGAGCCTGTCCTAGCAGTTATCAGGTGCAAGGTGGGAACAACACCTAGACAAGGCGTCAGTCTATCTCAGAGTGAAAACACACACAAAAGGGCAAATTTAACAATGCCAATTCACCATGTCTTTGCACCATGGGAGGAAATCCATGTGAACACAGGGAGAACATGCAATTCCATATAGATAGCACCCTAACAGTGCAAAACCATGCAGCACTTACTTTGGAAATATCAAGGATGTCATACAGTGCTGTGAAAAAGCACTTCCTAATTTCCTTATTTGAAAAATGTAAACTAATGACCTCAAGGAAATTGTGCCTGAGTGAGCACATAATATGGCTTTTAAATCATTACTTTCTTTATATAAAGAACAAAGTTATCCAACACCTCTATCTCCCATGTGAAAAAGTAATTGCCTCCCAGTTTCTCCACTTGTTTTCCACAACTTTAGCAGCAATAATCGCTACTAAACACTTTCTGTAACATATCAGTTTTTTACATCGCTGTTGAGAAATTTTAGCCTACCCTTCTTTCCAGAGCTGCTTAATTTTTAGACAAATTGGTGAATTTATGGTTATGACCTGTTCATTTCAGGTCATGCTGCATCATCTCTATTGGGTTTTAATCAGGAATTTGACTAATCCATTCCAAAACTTTAATTTTGTTTCTTCTGCATCATTTCTTTGTTGACATACTCTTGTGTTTTGGTTCATTGTCATGGTACATAACACAATTACGATTCAGCTTCAGATCACATTACCCTCAAGAATATTCGTGTAAAGTACAGAATTCATGGTTCCTTCAATAATGGCAAGTCTTCTACTGTATATCATGAAATAGCAAAACATCCCTACACCATTACACTATCACCCCTTGTTTTATTGTAGGTACAGTATGATATTCTTATTGAACACCATATTAGATTTATGACAGGCAAGTTTAATCCATGCCGTATTTATATGGGCAGCAATATGTAGCCATGACACCTAAAAATTATGTTCTGTAAAACATATGTAAAATGGATAATATTCGTAATCAACATAAGTAGAACGTATTCCAAAAGGCTTGGGGAGCACTGATGTTACTCTTGGATTAAAGAGGTTTTATACCTTTCTACTTTACATGAATCCTATTTTACTCAGTATCTTTCTTATTGCATAGTCATAAACACTGACCTTGCCTATGGTTTTTCTGGGATCCTCTGTGTCTTAAATGAGTAGTCACTGTGACCTTGGGGTAATTTTGGCAGGCCAGCCTTTCCTTGGGAGATTGAACTCTTTTCCAAATGTTCTCCATTTGGAGATGATAGCTCACACCGAGATGGTGTGGAGTATCAGAACCATAGAAATGGCTTTCTATCCCTATGCTGAATGGTGAATTTCAGCAGCCTTTTTCCTCATCTCTTTTGATCAAGGTATAGTGTACTTCTAGAAACTTTTTGCTGACTACTTCACTCTCGTGGTGAGGGTCATTAACCACAGATTAGCTACATCATTAAAATCACTGACAGGTGAAGTGAATAAAATTGATTATGTTGCTACAATGTCACCTTGTCAAGGGGTACATGATGCACCAACATTGATGGACTGAAAGCCAGAAGTCTACGTGACCATCATCATCAGGTCCTTCCATGGAAACCCTAAATACAAAGAGAACTGTTTGATTTATGTTAGGTAGATTGCCCAGAGGGGACTAGGCGGTCTCTTGGTCTGGAATCCCTACAGATTTTATTTTTTTTTCTCCAGCTCTTGGAGTTTTTTTTTTTTTGTTTTTCCTGTCCACCCTGGCCATCGGACCTTACTTATTCTATGTTAATTAATGTTGACTTATGTTTATTTTTTATTGTGTCTTCTATTTTTCTATTCTTCATTTTGTAAAGCACTTTGAGCTACATTTTTTGTATGAAAATGTGCTATATAAATAAATATTGATTGATTGATTGAAGTGAACAGTCAGCTGTTTAAGGTGATGTGTTGGATGCAGGAAAAATGGTCATGTGCAAGGAACTTGGCGACTTTGACAAGGGCCAAATTATTATGGCTATGAGACTGGGTCAGAGCATTTCCAAAATGGCAGATCTTATGGTGTATTCCCAGTGTACAACCGGTGAACTGGCAACAGGCTCATGGGTGGCCAAGGCTCATTTATACGCTTGTGGAGTGAAGGCTAGTCCATCTGGCATGACACCACAGAAGAGCTACTAGAGCACAATTTTCTGAAAAACCTAATTCTGGCCATAAGAGAAAGGTGTCAGAACACACAGTGTGTGTATGGGGCTGCATAGACACACACCTATCAGCCCATGCTGACCCCTGTCCACCACTAAAAGTGCCTACAATGGGTGTGTGAGCAACAGAACTGCACCACAGAGTAATGAGAGAAGTTAGTTAGGTTTGATGAATCACATACCTGTGGAAGAAATGGCAGCAGGATGCACTATAGGAGGACAGCAAGCCGGCAGAGACAGTGTGATGCCATGGGCTTTGTTGTATTTATAAGCCAAACATCATCATAAGCCAAAAATCATTGCAATCCCTGAAAAGCTGCTTTAGCCTGTCATTTTCAATAACCCCCAAAATACCTTACTCTGCCATTGCCAGTGAAATTGCACAACACACAGCACACTCTTTTATAGACAACGCAGGCTACACACTAAAAGCAGTGAACATTAAGTATGCATTAGGCGTTATTACTAACATTGAAGACAGCTGTTTTGAGACAACACGTCTACTACCTGTTATAAATTTAGTTCAGTGACATAAGAATGTGACTGATATGTTATTAAAATTAGATTTTATAGTCACTCATTGTCCAGCTGCCTGGAGTTGCTAAAATGCCAACACCAAAAAACTCTGTGTAGGACTTGCAGATGGTCCGAATTTTTTGTGACTTTTAAGCTAATTTCCACAGCATATTTGTATTTTATAAATCCTGACTTTTGCGTAAGAAATTGCTTACACATGTTTCAGATTGTAAGCAATTTTTTTTGTCTTCATATGTGGTCGCAGGTGAATAGAATGTGTTGCTGATGCATACATTTCACTAACCATGATTTGAATGGTAGCTGAAGTGGGGCGAAATGTTGAGACCTTTAACCTGATGTGACTGCAATTGTTTTGTGATTGTATATATTTTGTTCTAAAACAATAAACTGATTGGAAACACAATTGAATAAACCTGACACTTACAGGTTTACTCTATTTATTTAAATGTTTTTTTCTTCTGTCTCTTTTTCCCTAATGATCAATGTCGGCAAGTGTTTTATAAATACAACAAAATATTTTGTAAAAGTACTAGGATTGATATCGATACTGCATATATAATTAACTGTAATATGTAATGCACTGAACTAACCTCAACATTTCACAGCACTACAGGAAAAAGGAATGCTACAGCTCACTAGTGTTTCTCAAGTTTAACCAAAATAAGAGAAAGAACTAAAGTCACAAATTTAAAATAGATATTGAGTCTTCTCACTTATCAGAGTTAATTATTTCTGTGCAATCTGTACCCAAACCCACCAGCCCACCAACCAATCAACCCGCTTACCCACTGAGGGAAGCATTTATAAATTTTGTCAGTAGGGATATGATAATACCAGAAGTTTTGTATTCGATACCAATACCAGTGAAGTTTTATGATACTTGTAATGGCTTTTTTATTAAAGTACCTCCATTTATTGAAGTGAGCAGTACTGTGCCTTTTTCCTGTAATATAGGGCAAAATAATATATAAATCCTTACAGAAGCAACAGCTTTGAAATATTGTATATCCATTGTGGGCCACAGGGGTTGCTCCACCTCCCCAAACACAATACTCAAAGACTCAGAGACCAGACTGCAAAAGAATAAGGGTTTTATTGTGTGAAATGTTGACAAAGAAGTGTTTCCCACAGCACAACCACAATCTAATTCAATACTCTGTGACTCTATAGTCTCTTCTCTGCTTCTCTAGCAAGCTTTGTCTTCCTCCTTCTGACTCTGGCTCCCTGAGTTGAGGCAGACGGCCCCTTTTATGTAAAACCTGGAGCACTTCTGATATCCTGAAACTGTGGCTGAGGAGTACTTCTGGGCGAGGCTGGAGCCAGATAATGTAGGGCCCAGTAGTCCTCTCAGTGCCTCCTGGCAGCACCATTGGAACCCAACAGGGTCGAGTGAATTAAGTACGTTCCCAATGTGCCCTGTAGGAATCTGTGGTGGTACCATGTCCCAGGGGAGTTGCCATCTAGCATTTTGGGGAAGACAATACCCTGCGTGAATTATCTTCCCATGTCCTTCCATGCCATTGGTGTCCCGACTGGGTTAGGATCCTGGCATATTTCCAGCAGAGGTCATTCACACTATCAAGTATAGTTACCCAACTATCACTTAAGTAAACTTGTCCTACAATTCATAAATGTCAAAATACAATGCAAGGCTTGAATTTTAATGTGTGGTAAAGATGGGGATCCCCACAGTGTAACAGCAAATGGGGTTTATAATCTTGGGGAATATCAGCACGGGACTTATAAAGAATGATATATCATGAACTACCTGATTTATCTTAGAATGTACATATTCTAAATTTATCTGTGAAATCTTCTGTCAAGTAACTGAAAACTGCTGCTTAAAATCCATAATAAATATAAAAATTCAAATATTATATAAGTTCAAGATAACTCCAGATATTTTCATTTGTTATTGTAAGATTTATATTTTCATAATTAGCTGGTAAAAAATATTAACTAAAGAATAAATGTATAAGTCAAATTAATTCAAATGTCAGAAATTCATGGTGCTTTAGCTTTCCAAATTCATGCCTCCTTTTTAAAGCTTCCTGTATGAAATAAAACTTGTCAGTTTTACATTAATCCTTTCCACAACTCCTGTTAAACATCCGTGATCAGTGTTTGGTGTACAAATCCAGAATTTGATAATTACTTGGGCTTTCATTACCTGTACTCAATAAATGTATAATTGTGAGATAGCATTTCACTCTTCTATGTACTATTCAAATATATGATGATATAATTCACTTATGTACTATACTAATAAATTGGTTGAAATGGCAAACAAATAACAAAAATTTTGTGTTTGCAGATTCATATTTAGCAGTAAAGTATTTTGTTTTGATTGTCCTGCTTTGTGTTTCGAAGATTAAACGTCTCTTTTAGCACAGCACACATAGTATTAATAGGGAGATCTGCCTTTTCCTATGAAGCACTAAATAAATTGTATTTTGGTATTAATAAATGGAGCAAATCATGCCATAATTGGTTTAGACAAGCCAAATAGCCACTTCGTTTTGAATCTTGCATCGATGTTCACTTGCTACAAATGTTGTTTGCTCTTGCAGTCTGTCCACATCCCACAATCTTTTATGCGTAACTGTGGATGTGTGTAAGCCGCACCCCAGCATGAATCTGAATTGTGTACACTAGTTAGAAAATGTCCATCTGTGCTCATTACATACTATACTATAATACATACTATTGTTCATTTATTAGGACACTCTTTAAAAGCGATTAATCTTGTTGGCTTTTCATCTCCTCTTACAAATGCGTGACAGTACAAGTTAAATTATTATACCTCATTTGTTTGGTAAAGTTATTTCAATCTCAAAACATACACCTGTCTGTTTCTGAAGTAATTCCATAATAAGATAAAAGTGGCAATGTGTTTGTGTTTTGCAGTTTGTTTGTTTTTGTCTTTTTTATATCAAGTGTGATTCCATGCTGAAATTTTCTTGCGTGAGCACAAAAGCATTTCCAGACATGACCTTTGCTGTTTTTGTTTTCGACATTTGTTTATGGGAGCAGCCGCTGTAAACAAATTTTATGTAGTATTTACTTAGTTTTTTATCAATTATTGTTGTGCCCACCCAAATAATTTGTTTTCTTGCAGTTACACATGAGTGTGGTGCTGACTTTATTGGCACTACTGGTACTGAAAAGCCGGTACTGTTACATTTTCGGAATTTTAATATTGTTTATGCAGTTGTGAGATGTTTTTGTGAAACTCTTTAATATGCTTTAATATGGAAATGTATTTTCTGGAGATGCATTTTCAAACCAATCAAAGGTTGATGAAAATGTTGAAACAAATGTGGTGGATATTTCTAATATGAGTAATCATTTTACAGTATTTGCCTTTCAAAATAAAGTTTGCTATTGCTTGTTAGCTTTGTTCTTTATAGTACTAGTACTGTTTAGGTTTTGTAAAATGCATTAGATGAAGGTGTGTGCTGAAAAAAATCAAATACTAGCAGGGATGACCTGCATAAAGCAAGATTTTTTAGTTAAAATTCGCAAAAACAGCGCCTTTAAAGATAATACTGATGGTAGAGATTGTCAAAGTCAGGTAGCCCCTATTAGCAATATGCAGCAAGTGTACTGGAACTCTTACTCATTGAGACAAACCACATAGATATTTAAAATAGCTATATCAGCCTTGATTGCAGTGTAAAGAGCAGAGGAAACGTGCAGGAGTGTAAAACATAGAATGGGAGCCTGAAAACTGAAGGAGCATTTAGTAAGTGTGCCTAGTCGAGGCCTTGGAAAGTGAGAATGGTTGTATCAGATAACAGATAATTATATCACTGATTTTTATGGATAAGTAGTAAAGACAAGCATTCGAGGAATTTTAAGATATGTAAATTAGTTCTGAGGACAAATGTACATTTTCATTACTTGACAGGAAACCAGCAGTGTTTTGCAGAGAAATAATACAGACAGTGTAAAAATCAATGTTGTGTTATTTTGAAATTGTTGCAACTAGAAAATGGTTTGCGTTATAAGAACAATGAAAAATAATTAAGCTAAACCAAATTAGACGTAACCACACAAAGAATGAGTGTGATAGTAAAAGAATCAAGCCTTTTGAGCTGTGCTGTAGTTGTGCTGTTGTTATAATGTCATTTCATTATATACTTTCAGTCACAGTTAGTGAACTTTGGCAAAATATCGCAAGTTCATCTTGTTTCTTTTTATTAGTGTTTTTATTTGATAAGTCTCCTACTTAGGCATTAGGAATTAAATTATTAATTTGGAGACGTAGACATACCAGAGTGTAAACACATACTGTAGCTGTAGTGCTTTCTGCATCATCCTCCATCCTTTTCACTGTGCCTCAGGATCTAACTCATTTTTATTCTTTATATGGTAAGTGTTCAGTGGTTCCAGATTCAAACGTTTTATTCGTCACACACAGAGTTATACAGGTACAATGTGTGGTGAAATGAAAAGCTGGTCTACGCCAAAATTGTGCAAAAACAAAAGCAAACACACAGTAGAATAAATAATAAGAAAAGAATTTAAAAAAGTGGTTTTAAATGTCTTGGAAATATTGGGCTGGAGCAATTTTTGGGAAAAATACATTACTAATTCTAATACTGTATGTTGTATCTGAGTAATTAACGGTAGATACCCATTCTGGATGTAAAATACAACTCATGGCTTGTGTTGCTCATTTTGTTGTATTGTATTTATAACAATGAATAATGTAGGGTTTTGCTGTTTATTGTCAGTGTATAAGAGTTTATTTTATGGTGTATATTACTTGTATCTGTTTCTGTCCATCTTTATTCTCATTTTCTGAGTAAGACCATGCTTTGTACCTCATGGGAAGGATATGTTATTCTCTGATACCTAAATCAAAGCTCTAATTATGCAGAGTTGTTTTTTCGAATTAAGTTACTGTTTCACTTTAAAATTATGACATAAGGAGGTAATGCTTATACAAATACATTTTTTAATTTTAATTTTGTAATAGGTTAAGTGGAAATGTTTCTATATTATAACCTATGCCGTTCAGGTTTACCTGTATACTGTATACATCTGAGCACTAAATTTTCAACTACACTGCCATCTTGTGGAATATTATTTTTGACTCTGCAGAAACTGTAGTTATTATAGATTGTAGCATTTTATCAGTTTTCCCTTTGTTCACATAATTACAGCAGTTGTGAAGAGTGCATCAAACAGTGTGCTATGTCTGCAAAATAGAAAAAAAAATTTTTAAACTTTAAATGATTAATTGATTTTTATGAATATCATTATTTAAAGAAGTAATTTTCTGCATAATTAATTTTGTGAAGAGAAACCGAATACATCAACAAGATTAACACATTCCAGCATTTTTGGGACAAAGTACAAATTGTTTGAATTAAATGAGCAGTATACTCTTGAAATATTGATATTTTTAATTCTTTGTACCTAATGGATGTTCTGTCAGATTCATGTTTGCTTTTATTATTTACAGTAGAAAGACTGGAAAACTATGGGTTTTAGTTTGGGTGCTGCATGGAAAATTAATTTTACTTTTTAGCAAGCAGACTGTAGCTTTTTAGTTTCAGTGCCATACGGTATTGTGTAAGCACCATCCTGTGTAACTGCGCAGCATGTTTAAATGGGAGATACATTTAATTTGAATTTGTGAATTTCCCCTTGGGATTAATAAAGTATCTATCTATCTATCTATCTATCTATCTATCTATCTATCTATCTATCTATCTATCTATCTATCTATCTATCTATCTATCTATCTAAATGAGATAAAATTGAAATGGGTGAGAATGCTTTTAAATTTCCCTTCCCTCTTTTGTATTGATAAATTAAAACATGTAGGGCAGCCAGAGCTTAATTACACTATGAATAATATGTCTTAATAAGATTATATTGTTGCCTTTTCTGATTTTTAGCATGCCTTGCTGTTTGAAGAAAGGATGAGAAGCTGTCTCTATTGTACATTATTTTGATCAAAACCATGAATTCATGGAGCAGCAGTACATATATCTGATGTGAGGAATGCTCAGGCACAATAATTGTCAGTGGTTATCTTTGTCTGCAGAAAATACTTCAGTGCTTTTGCCTGCATACGACAAAATGACTCTTTAAGGCCATGATCCTGCTATAGCCCAGTTTTGTTTTTGTGTTTTTGTTTTTGTTTGTTTCTTTTTTCCTTCACGTGACACACATTTACTTAGTTTAGAGAAGTGTGAACAGCTAAAAACAAATGGAATCAGAACTTTTCAGATTAGATTTAGAACACTTTCACATGTGGTATTAAATCAGATATAGAAATATGTAAATTGAATGTTACCTCTGTTTTCTCACCGTAACTAATTTTTTGTCACTGTTTAGTCTACCTTTATCATATCTCTACATTAACAATCAAGATGGACTACATTACTGACTCATCATACTAATGGAAAGAAATCAAGGTGATGCATTTAATAAGCGTTTAGGGCAACTGCCACTTGCCAATATATCCCACTTGCTAGGTGTTTTCTGATGGAGTTGATGCACCTTATACATGTTTGTTTCTGAGGGAGTCTTGCAGACAGACATGGACACAAAGTAATCAAATGCCCCCTCATAATCCTTAAATATGAGTATTAATTGGTGAAAGTTATCAAAACATTTTTTATACAGAGAATATGCTGTGTTCGCCTGTGACCTTGTATACTGAATATTTTTCTGGAAACCCACCACGTGGCTGGCTTAGACAAACTTTTTTTTTTTTCCTAGTCTCCTTTGATGCTTTGGGAGGCCAGTGTGACAACACAGAGCTGTAGCAGCCATATTGGAAGGGGATATCTCCTTCCGATCGCATAAGCATAAAACTTTCATGCATGCAAACTGTAAGAGTACTCCATCATACATTTTATGTTGTTGCCCTGATCTGCTTCACGCATGCATTTAAACAAACAAACAAAAAATAATTGCAGTATTTTCATTTGAGGGGTTCATTAACTGGATATAATGAAAATATTGTGCACTCATGCATGCTCAATTATCCTCACAGGGTGGCTAGTCAAAACAAACCTTAAAGGAGCCATTCACCTTCCCCCTCACCCTCCCAGAGTTACAAAACACATGAGACCCTGTAAACTAATAATAAAGGTAGATTTATTACTACTTACAGTGTGTTTCTGTCTTCTTGATGGATGAAAAAAATGGGCTGTGCAATGTATTAAAAGTTCAAATTGTCATGTCGTCATATGAAAACATTGCCAATTTAGGATCAGGCGATGGAGAGATGGTTGTGTATTACAAATAATTCGATGCTTTACTAATGTACGGTGGACAGTTTGGAATGTGTTATAGAAAAAATAATTCTTCTTTCTTTTTATTGTGGTCTTTTAGCACATATTTTGCTCTTTCTTATCATCCATTCAGTGGCTCGAAGAATGAGCTGGCATTTCATAATACAAATGACCAGTTTCAGACTCCAACCAAGGGGACCATATAAAAGAGGCAAAAAGAATTTCAACTTGTGTAACTACATTGAGTGGTCATTTTAAGAATCGTGCGATGTAAAGAGCAAAAAACCATGGGCACTTGGAGCATTTGAGCCACGCAGTACGTGGCGCCATAATATTACCTGCACTCTTCCCATTCAAACTTTGTGCACGAAACATGGCTTACACAGCCTCTTCTCACCCGCAGGGCACTCCTGTTTGATGAGAAGTATAGACACGTTCGCAGTGGTTTTTAATATATATAAAAATTATTTTTCCTGTCTTTGTGGCATGCATTTAAATGGTCACTTAATAGCGTACTTTCATACTTATTTTGATGAAAGGAAGCATTGTATTTCACTGAAATTTCTAGCTCTTGACTAATAATATGTTAAAAGCAGGCCAGGCCCAGGTGGTTTCCTGGTTCTGTGGTCTATGTTCCGAGCCCTGTTACATCCACCTACAAACAAAATATGATGACTAATCAAGAAAGAGAAAAGTCAGCTTTACTCACCATGCTCTGCCGTGAACTAGTGATTCACAGTGATCTCTCAGACTGGGTGTCTGTATAAGGGATAACCTGTCAACATATTTTTTAGGTACTCTGCCCCCTCCACTTCAGCAAAAAAGGTCTCATGATGTATAACACAGGAATCTCACACATCTCCTGCTGTAAATAAGGCTGCTTGTCAATTTTAATGTGAGGTGCACAATACAATAAAAAAATAAATAAAGTGACAGTTACAATTTGGTGTTTTGAGTAAATAAACTACTTTCAGAAAATCATTTCATGAACAACTAGGATTGGGATTCATCATTTGAACTGAACAACTGCCTCTCTCCTCATTCAATGGTTGTTAAGTCAAAACACCTTATTTTTAAATTTTTCATCAGCAGTTTGTGAAACTGCACCATTGAATTGACCTCCAGCTTGACAAAGCACCTTGGATATGCACAAATATGAGGCACACTTTCAACCTGATAATGTTTTCACTCACGTTTCTTTCTTATTGTTCACCTCTCTGCAATGTTGATGTGATGTAAACCACCATGGTAGCCAATAAATGAGCCCTTTAATATGCAGGACTCATGACCAATGATGGGGGGGAGGCAGGTCTTCAATTCAGAATGTTGTTCTTGTTTGAGCACTCTCCCAAGCTATTCAATTTTTGAAATGGTTTATTTAACAATATTTTAGCAAAAATAAGCTTACATGTGTTTGGGATGTTGTGAGCATATGATTGAATATCTGATATATGGATTATATGGCACAAGTAAACAGATTTTTTTTCATTGATGCCCTCTGTGAAACAACATTAAACTTGGAATGGATTTCCTAGCCAGTACACAAAAGGAAAACTTTGGATTGAATCCTGAATATAGTGGTTTGTCTCTATTTTTTTTCAATCTGGACATTAACCGTATCAGTAATGTATTTACTTTGGAAATTGCAGTTACACGTGAATGTGAAATTTATGTATGCAACTAATGAGTATAGAATGTATGTGTGTTTTTTAAATACCCAGCTATAGATTTTACGAAATCTTTTAGTGTAATGTTCAGAAAAACAAATCATTGTGCTGTTATAGACTTTAATGTATGACAATGTTGTTGATATTTTAATGTTTTCCATTTCTGTCCCTTTTTTTTCTTGGAAATTTTAGTTTTTTTTCTCTAACCATCATGCTTTGTTCTGCCCCAAATAGATTTGTGATTTGGTTGGCATTCATTATTTTCAAGTAGATCATGACATGATGTGAAGTGCTGGAGTAATTATTTTGTTTGAATTTAATTGGGTTCATGTTGAAATAAAAGCCAAAATAACTGCATTTATTGTAAAGCTGGGAAATTACTTGTTACACAACATCTCATTTACAGAAACTCCTTAAAGCTACTTTTGTGACAATGCACTACTTCAGGTTAGGATTGTGTACAAATGACTTTTGCCATTATGGTATTTATGTTTACATCAGTACATCAAAAAAAATAGCTAGTTAGTAACACAGCATGAACTAAGAGCTTAATACTAATGCTCAATGAAAATTAATTAAACTAGACATGCTTTAGTTTTCAAACTCTTTTGTTCTTTCTCCACAATAAGGTGGTGTGTGGGGAATCAAAATTTTGTCATTCAAAGATTAATCCACTGTTTCAGACATTCTGAAAATAATAGTCTTTGTTTTTCTTGTTTTTAAGAAAACAGCCATTCCTTTGCTATTGTTTTTATCTGTGGACTCATCCAAAGTTAGCCTTTGAAAAAGACATTCCTTAAATTCATTGATGTTCTTGCAGCCAATGGCTGCATCTTAGTTGCTCCTGTCAGTCAGTCAGTCATTTTCCAACCCGCTATATCCTAACACAGGGTCACGGTGGTCGGCTGGATCCAATCCCACCTACACAGGGCGCAAGGCAGGAACAAATTCCCGGGCAGGGCGCCAGCCCACCAGAGGGCATAGTTGTTCCTGTGCCATTCAGATATGTGCCCAATGTGCATTCACTGAATTTGCCATATTTTAGCTGTATACTCCCCATTGTGCATTTCTTGCTGAAGCTAATATATAGAAATCTTGGCTTTAGATTGATCTTATGCTTACTTCAAAGCAGAACTATGAGCTTAGCCATGTATATGAATGTATGGCAGATGTGAAAGTTTTCAAACACTGACTAATAACCTGACACTTATAACATGCACAATCATAAGCGGTTAACTGATGTACAGTAGATTAGATTAGAATTTTTAAGAAAAACAGGTAAAGACTGATTCTTAATCTATTCACAGTTATTCTAACAGTGAAAAATACAATGTCAGAGGGGCACCAAGGTTGAATGAACACAGATAATGCACCAAGTGACTCAGTTTTGAAAACTGCTTTGTGTTGTTTATCTATCACAAAAGTAGATTTTCATCTGGCCGAATGCAGACCTTCATTGTAAAAAATTCCAACTCATCCTGAGCTGTGTACCCTTCTGTACTGAATAGAGTAGAAACTGCATCTTTAGTCATCGTCTTTTATTTCTTTAATGCTCTGGTATTTCATTACCTGCATAGTTATATTCTCTCTCTTTCTCTTTCTAGTCCTCATGCCTTAGATGGCAGAGGTGAGATAATGCACTGATATTTCATTACCTGCATAGTTATATTCTCTCTTTTCCTCACTCTGGTCCTCATGCCTCAAATGGCAGAGGTGAGACTGCATCCCGGCATTCATATTAATTGCCAACAGTTTTACCAGTCAGCTAAATAAGATCTCCATTATCTTGTTAAGTATTCTTTTGTACAAAGTGGCCCTCTGTCAGACACTCTGCATGTTCTGTTAACAGTGGTGTTCAGCCGTTGCATGGAATTTCTATGAATGCTACAAATGCACACATTTTCTACTGATTTCATGTAATGCAGAAGGCATATAGAATAACCAAATAGTACATAGTAATAGTTTTTGTCTAGCTTTGCACAACCCTATGCCAGACACACAGGTTAGATTAACTGATGACCCTAAATTGTCCTTATATGAGTTAGCTCTCATGCCTTGTGATAGAGAGGTTCCCTGTTTAACACTAGAATTACCAGAGTCTACGAAAAAACTTGTAGATCCGGCCCACCTTAAAACCGTTCACACCTCTCCGCCAGCGTCTTTTGTCTTCTATATGCCGATTTAAGATGATCAGCAAGCAGCCGGCTATTCCATCCCCCACCGTCGCAGAACGTTCACTAAGTTTTCCCAGCTCATGCCTTGTTTATCTGGGAGTGACTGAACTGCTGGAGTTTTAGAGTGGACATAATAGATCGTTATTTGAAACACATGCATTTCATGTGTGTTCTGTTTCTACAGTAATCTGTGTAAACACATTGTTAAAACAGAAACTTATTCATATTTTAGTAATAAATGTTACAAAATTTAGGCATAAACTATAGCACGTGTGAAGCCTGATTTCCAAAGATCAAATAAACACTTTCACAAAAGGTTCAAGAACGATACAACAGCTTCCGTGGTGTAGCGCTAAGATTTGCTGTCTTAGAGCACAGCAGGCTTGCCGTGCCTCAGAGACCTGAGTTTGATTCCCCACTGGGGAGAAAGTGTTAATTTTTTTTTCTTTTTAACCTTCGCTGCTCTGCCTGCCTGCAAGTGTCTGCTTCTTGCATACTGGGGCTTTTTTTTTTTCTTTTCTTAAGTAAATCATTAAGTTTAAAATGTCGATCGCGGTTATTTCTGTTGATTAATTCATTCTTTCATTCATTATAGCTAGTACTGTTATCAAGTGGTCGCTGTTTTTGCCTGTTGTATACAATCTATCTAGCGTCTTTCACATCTATCTCCACTCTCACTGCCCGCTTGCCTGTGTGCAGCGTGTGTTGATTGATATATGATTTAATGTATTTCTTTTTGACAATTCTCCGAGGTGTAAAATACATATCTATACTAATAAAAGGCAAAGCCCTCACTGACTCACTGACTGACTGACTGACTGACTGACTCACTCACTCACTCACTCACTCACTCACTCACTCACTCACTCACTGACTCATCACTAATTCTCCAACTTCCTGTGTAGGTAGAAGGCTGAAATTTGGCAGGCTTATTTCTTACAACTCACTTACAAAAGTTAAGCAGGTTTCATTTCGAAATTCTACACGTAACGGTCATAATGGTCGATAACGGTCGACAACGTCTGCCATGTTGAACTTTCTTATTTATGGCACCATCTTCACGAAATTTGGTAGGCGGATTCCCTGCGCTAACCGAAACCGATGTATGTACTTATTTCGATGGTATGACGCCACTGTCGGCCGCCATATTGAACTTTCCAACGTCACTAATTTTCCAACTTCCCGTGTAGGTAGAAGGCTGACCCCATCTTCACGAAATTTGGTAGGTGGCTTCCCTGCGCTAACCAAAACCGATGCACGTACTTATTTCGGTGGTATGACGCCACTGTCGGCCGCCATATTGAATTTTCCAAACATCACTAATTCTCCAACTTCCCGTGTAGGTAGAAGGCTGAAATTTGGCAGGGTCATTCCTTACAGCTTACTTACAAAAGTTAAGCAGGTTTAATTTCGAAATTCTACACGTAACGGTCAACAATGTCCTCCATGTTGAACTTTCTTATTCATGGCCCCATCTTCACGAAATTTGGTAGGCGGCTTCCCTGCGCTAACCGAAACCAATGTACATACTTATTTCGATGGTATGACGCCACTGTCGGCCGCCATATTGAACTTTCCAACGTCACTAATTTTCACAATGTCCGCCATGTTGAACTTTCTTATTCATGGCCCCGTCTTCACGAAATTTGGTAGGCGGCTCCCCTGTGCTAACTGAAACCAATGTACATATTTATTTCGGTGGTATGACGCCACTGTCAGCCGCCATATTGAACTTTATAACGTCACTAATTCTCCAACTTCCCGTGTAGGTAGAAGGCTGAAATTTGGCAGGCTCATTCCTTACAGCTTACTTACAAAAGTTAAGCAGGTTTCATTTCGAAATTCTACGCGTAACGGTCATAACGGTCACCAGCGTCCGCCATGTTGAACTTTCTTATTCATGGCCCCATCTTCACGAAATTTGGTAGGCGGCTTTCCTGCGCTAACCGAAACCAATGTACGTACTTATTTCGGTGGTGTGACGCCACTGTCAACTGCCATATTGAACTTTCCAACGTCACTAATTCTCCAACTTCCCGTGTAGGTAGAAGGCTGAAATTTGGTACTTATTTCGGTGATATGATGCCACTGTCGGCCGTCATATTGAACTTTTCAACGGTCTTTGTTAAGATGGGCACATCTTCAAGAAATTTGGTACGCGGGTTCCCAACGCTAACTGAATCCTACTTACGTACATATATACGTCCATAGCCTGCAGCTCGGTCACCGTGTGAGGCGGCGTTGGGTCCCCCATCCCAACGCCTCCCACGTTGTTAGCTGCCTGCCTATATAAGGCCGTCTGTCGCTCCAGTCTCTACATTCCCTTCCTTGCTTCACCACGGTATTCACGTCTCCCTGCTGATAACTACAGCCGTTTTATTTAATCCACGGCTTCTCCGCTGTTTTATTGTTCATTTATTATGATTATAGTTATTGTGTAGGTATTTTAGACTTACTTTACATTGTTCAGGTACCCATTTCCTTTATCATTCCAACCGTACCCCCATTAACATGTCTATCGAGGTGATCACCATCGATCAAAGGACTGTCACTTACCAAGTGGTTTCCATGCCGGAGATGGCACCTGCCTTTTCCATTCTCATTGTTACATATTGCATGGCCATATCAGGCTCACTCTTGATATCCAGAGGAACATTGTGTCTTATGTATTGAATGACTGGGACAGGTTCAAGGTGTGGACTGATGACGGTACAGGAGATAATTATACTACACAGGAGCACTAGAAGAGTGAAATGCTTTAGTGTACCGAAATGGCCAAATATTTTACACCTTTGGACAACCGCCAATGCCTCTTAAACATCTTAGATTCACAGGTGACGATTTCAGTAGTGGACACTTTGATGTTTAGAAATGTTTAAACTCTCAAAAGCTGGATGTGAAGTTATCAGTGAAACTGGTTGTATACTTACAACGCTTGATAGATGCCGAATGTCTCTTCAACACAAGTCCTACAAATACTGTCGTAATTGAAACAAACCATGAAACTCAAACTGATTATGACAGCAGCAATCCAAGCTGTGAGATTTGAAACAAGATTACTGTTCACATGGTCAACTGTACGTTGTATGCTCAAGAGTAAGCTCAGCGCAAAGCTACAGCTTGGTCATATTACAACTGGAGGGCCAACTGACAACGTGGCATACAAAGAGATCCTTAACAAATAATTATTGGTAGATTTTCCCTCAGTTTTGAAAAGGTTTAATTGTCTTCTTAATAAAAATTTTAAGGCAGTACTTCGCCGCTGCGAAGCGCGGGTATTTTGCTAGTACTTTATATATGAAACAAAACTACTATATAGCAAATACTGTTATGTATCTGTCTAGTGCCTTCTCTGTCTACCTATTATATAAGTGTCTTCCCTGTCTATTCATTTATCTAGTGCCTTTCACATGTGAATGTACTCTCACTGCTTGCTTGCCTTTCTACAGCACATGTCATATACAGTACAGTAATCCCTCCTCGATCGCGGGGGTTGCGTTCCAGAACCCCCCGCGATAGATGAAAATCCGCGAAGTAGAAACAATATGTTTGTATGGTTATTTTTATATATTTTAAGCCCTTATAAACTTTCCCACACTGTTAACATTATTAGAGCCCTCTAGACATGAAATAACACCCTTTAGTCAAAAGTTTAAACTGTACTCCATGACAAGACAGAGATGACAGTTCTTTCTCACAATTAAAAGAATGCAAACATATCCTCCTCTTCAAAGAATGCGTGTCAGGGGCAGAGAATGTCAGAGAGAGAGTGCGAGAGAAAAGCAAACAATCAAAAAATCAATATGTGCTTTTAAGTATGCTGAAGCACCGCGATAAAGTGCCATTTTTTAGAGGAGCGTCCGTATCCCCTAGGCAAACAGCCTCTGTGCAAACAGCCCCTCTGCTCACATGCCCTCCGTCAGGCAGAGAGAGTGAGAGAGACAGAGAAAATGCAAACAATCAAGCACCGCGTGGGAAGCACATCGTATATCATCGAGGAATTTTATTTAATATGTAATGCGTGCTCTGATTGGGTAGCTTTTCAGCCATCTGCCAATAGCGTCCCTTGTATGAAATCAACTGAGCAAACCAAGTGAGGAAGCATGTAGCATAAATTAAAAGACCCATTGTCCGCAGAAATCTGCGAACCAGCGAAAAATCTGTGATATATATTTAGATAATGCTTACATTTAAAATCCGCGATGGAGTGAAGCTGCGAAAGTCGATGCGCAATATAGCGAGGGATCACTGTTCTATCTATCTATCTATCTATCTATCTATCTATCTATCTATCTATCTATCTGTCTATCTATCTATCTATCTATCTATCAACTTCTGTCAGTGTGTGTCTTACAGAACTTAAAAATAAGAACAGTTTTAATGACACTTGTTCATGTTAATTGCAGTCTCAATTGTTAAAAAATATTTTAAAAGAAGCATCCCACATGAAAATATAACAATCTCATTAACTGACAGTGCATACCAATTTATAAATTTTTTGTCCGTTTGAGGTCTTAGTGCTACGCCACGGAAGCTGTTGTATTGTTCTTGAACCTTTTGTGAAAGTGTTTATTTGATCTCTGGAAATCGGGCTTCACACGTGCTATAGTTTATGCCTACATTTTGTAACATTTATTTCTAAAATATGAAAAAGTTTCTGTTTTAACAATGTGTTTACACAGATTACGGTAGAAACGGAACACACATGAAATGCATGTGTTCCAAATAACAATCTATTATTTCCACTCTAAAACTCCAGCAGTTCAGTCACTCCCAGATAATCAAAGAAGGCATGAGCTGGGAAAACTTAGTGAACGTTCTGCGACGTTGCGGGATGGAATAGCCGGCTGCTTGCTGGTCGTCTTAATTGGCACATTTAGAAGACAAAAGACGCTGGTGGAAAGGTGCGAACGGTTTTAAGGTGGGCCGGATATTCAAGTTTTTGAGTCCTGCACTGCTGGGGAAGACATAGACTTTTCATGACCCTGGACTAAATTAACAGGTTAGAAAATGGATGAATGGAATGGATAAACAACTGGAGCTACATCATTTACATTCACAAGGTGAGTGTGAAGACCCTCTTTCCTCTTTAGGGTATATAGTATATGATGTATTATTAGCCAGTGAGCCATTGCTCTGTCATTTCTAATGCCTGTTTTAACTCATATCTAGTTGTTCACATCATCAAACTATCAAAGCTCCACAAATCGTGTATTTTTACCTCTGAACTCTCACTCTAATAGAGTAATGTTAACAATGATGAAACTCTTACCAACTGGCCTGAAACTCCAAGTGTAGAAATGGCTAAATGAAATTAATTCATCACAGCTTAACTGTAGTCCACAATACCTATTGTATGACGTTACCTACGACCTGCTCACTTAAGAGTGTCATTCCTGAAATGCTCATTCCAAAGAATGTGTACTTATACAATACATTGCATTTTTCATTATGATGGAATCAGTATACTGCTGCCGCTATAACTTAATAAAGTAAAATTTAAATACAAGAAATGAAGGAAAGTTAAAATGGATGCCAGATGGAGGACTAATCCCCATTGGAGCCCCTTGACTAACAGTGACCACAGTGGTTTCAAATACAGGTCCTGGGAGGCCAGCATGCTATATTATTGAATGGGTTATATTGTATAGATAGATTTTTATCTATTTAAAGTTTCCTTTATTAAGTTTTGGTGCCCATATGTCTGTTATCTTAATTATGTGACACTTGGTATATGATTCTCAGCAGCATTGCAAATGTTTACAATGTGCTATCTATTGTAATAAAAAATGCAATGCATTTCCTATTACACGCATTACAAAATACATTTCAGTAGATGGAAAATCACAAGCCTTAAAGCAGAACAAACCCAACAAGGTGTAATAGTGGGGTGGACTGAAAATGTCTTGTGTACTCCTGAAAGGTGTGAAGGATTTTCCATCTTTATTAAACTTCTACCATGTGGGATATTTGAATAAAAGGCACGATTCCTACCATACTATGCTGAAATTAAAGCCATGACCTATATACACTGTAGCTACCAAATACTGTATAATGAAAGAAAAAAATAGAAAATAAAAAGTTGTAACATCATAGACTATGTTTTGAAAAGCAATAAAATTAGAATTTTTTTTCTTTTACTTTGTAATTTCCAGTTTATTCTTGTATTCTTTGCATCACTTTTATCTAAACCATTGAGCAATTTGCATTTTTATTTGAATGCTAGCATTGAATGGAGATGCTTGTTATTTGGTACTGAAAAGGTGGAATACAGTGGCAGCAGGCAGTCAGTGTTTTGTGCAGCCTGTTTGAGAATCAGATTGCAAACCAACACTGCGTTCCAATTATATTATTTCTGCATGAATGTGTTTATTAATTACATTAATCGGATGAGTTGACCTCCAGTGTTGGATTCCCAAAAGAATGTATGCAGCTGTGAATGACTTAAATTTGATTGTGCGGTTCACTGTATTTCAATCTACGGGGATCACAAAGCTTTAATAATTTGATCCTTAAATTGCACAAGATTGTTAATTTATTTTATTTATTAAGTTCAAAATTAAGTCTTGCAAACTTGAGTGTTCTTTGACTTTTTCTTTAATTTTTAGGTATGTACTGTATGTTGGTATGTAATGTGTATTTATTTATTGGAGTTAATTCCCCTTGATGTATTCTCTTTGATGTAATATTGGCAGAGTTTCTTTGCAGCCTTTGTCGATTTTCATAAAGCGTTCGACTAAGCTGATCGAGCTGCCTTGTAGCACATCCTGTGACTTAGCAGTATCTCCTCAAAGTTGCTGGATATCATGGCTGACCTTTACCCTGATTCTGTGAGTGCTGTGCAGAGTGGAGGCAGAACCTCTGCGTTTTTTCGCAGTTTATTCTGGGGTTCGTCAGGGTGTGTTCTTGCTCCTAATCTATTCAATTAATGGACTGGGTGTTGGGCAGGGTCATGAGGACCAGCGGCTCTGGGGTATTTGTTGGTGAAAAGAGATTCACTGAACTTGACTTTGCTGATGATGCTGTGATGTTCGCAGAGTCAATGGATGCTCTGATCGGGGTCCATGAGAGACTGAGTGAAGAGTCTGAGTGACTGGGCTTGCGAGTGTCCTAGATAAAACCAAGATCCAGGCTTTTAATGATCTCTTGGGCACAATCATCAGCAGTGTGTCTGTCTGTGGAGAGTGTCACCATGGTTGAGAGGTTTACTTATCTCTGCAGCAACATTCATGTCTTTGGTGACTCTTCCTATGAAATCAGCAAACCGTCTGGGAGAGCATGGGGGGGTCATAAGGTCACTGGAAAGGGTGTGTGGCACTCCCGATATATTTGCAAAAGGACGAAGTTCCAAGTCTTTAGAGTCCTGGTGCTTCCTGTTTTGCTATATGGTTGCGAGATATCCTTGGATACCACTGGTTTGTGTCGAATGAGCAGTTGCTCATGGAGTCCCACACATTACCTGAGATGCTGGACTAAGGAGATGCCCACGTAACACCTGGCTGCGGCAGATAGATGGTCATTTCTGGAGGATGGGATTGGACTACGTGTCTGCCTGGGGGGTTGCCAACCATGACCCAAGTTCATCGTGTGGTGGGTGTGGCAACACTGTACGAGTACATGCTCCCCAACCTGACCTGACCTGATGTGGTGTACTCTGAAAACATCTCAGTTGTTCAATTTTCCCAGTTGATATAGACTTAAGAATAACCAAGAATTTAATTCAAAATTATCATTTTGTATTTTTTCTTCTTATATTTAACTTTTGTATTCTGTGTTATCCTTGTATGTTGCACCAATACTATTAAGACAAATTCCTAGTATACATTAGTGTACCTGGCCAATAAAGTGAATTCTGACTCTGATTCTGATTTTCACATTTTAATATGGTACAGCATGATGTATGTATCTAAGATCTTTTCTCTTCATCCACACAAATAATTTTATAATTTCAAAGTGACAAAAAGAGTAACTTTTTTCTAAAATAATTAAGAATAAAAAATTGATTGCTACTATATTTTTAATAACTTAGGATCAAAAATGTCAGTTGTTATTTGAATTAGCCTCTCTAATCAATTAATCTACTGTACTGTATGCCCGTTTATTCAGTTTGTATGAATAGTTATATTTGCATTATTAAGATAATGATTAAACCCTTCTATTTCTTACTAATTATCTTAATTACACTTAGTTATATTCAGAGACTTTTTTTGCTTTCCACAAACCTACCTATCTATGCTTTTTCACATTATTTTTTGTGCTGTTGGTTTCTTAAATGCCCTTTTTTCTACTCTTTAAATTTTTTGTTTTGAAAACACAACCTAGTGAAGGGAAAAACGTAGTAAATTATCTTAAAATCTTGTAGATCATAAATGTTCACCACTCATAGCTGTTTATCTTAATATAACATGCAATTCTTTTTTGTAAACCTGCTTACTTCAGGAGCCTAGGAGCCTGGAATCTATCCTGGTAGCACTGAGGCCAATGCAAGGACCAGCACTGGATGGGGCACCAGTCTTATCACAAGACAAAAACTAAATTAACAGCTGTCCTAATCAACACTTATTTGGGAATGAGAAGTGAAAGTCAGAGTATCTGGAGGAAAACTCATAAACACAATTATAGTGTGTAATACTAACAGTGACTGGGTACAAGTTTTGAACCTAGAACACTAGATCTGTAAGGCAATAGTGTTTATCACTGTGCCTCCATGATATTCAGTTTTCATTTACAGTTTAAAATTACATATAAACTGATCTGTTAGTAAATACACAATGGCACCAGGCAATACTTTGATGGATGGAAGTAAGCTTGGATGCCCAGTTGTGTGCTACCTCACACCTTCAGAGTCCTAGGCCTGTGTGGAATCTGTACATTCTCACAAATTTGCAACCTAGTTTGGCCTGCAGTTTGATCACAAAAAAGACTTAAGCAGTGATACTAAACAAACAAAAAAATAATTTGCAAGTCTTCTACTTTAAAGGGAATATACTTCTTTGAGTTTCTGCATAATTTACCTTTCTGGTTTATATTCATTAAAAATGTGAAACATTTTAGGTATGTGTTCATCTATTGCATCTCTTTTCAAGGTTACATACACACTGAAAATTCACATGGGTAGTTTTATACATGTTTGATGTATTTTTACATCAAGATTATGAGTTTGTTTGTCCTATTATATTTAAATCCAGTTTAATGCTTAGTTGCATCTTCTGCTACAATCCTCGTCATATAATAGTTATATTCATTGTAGCATATTTTGTACAATGCTATTTGCTGAGTACCTACTCAGAGTGCCTAATATAATATAGTAGCAATAAATTAGTGTGAAAGATTGAATATAAACAAGTCATGATAAGGTAAATTCATAACAATTCAGACATGGCTACCTGACAATAGAGTATGGGAGAATAAAAACTCCAATTAACAGCATTCCTAGAGAAAATAAGCCTTTAGGGAGTCCACAATCATTTATAACAAACCACGTTTGAATACCGATTAAAGGAATTTAATAAAGTAGAACAGAATGAAACAGAATTGAATAGAATAGGTTCAGTTGCTGGACAAATGTTTTTAATATTCAAAGTTGTTACTGCTTCCTTCTTGTTTTTGTTGTTGAGCATACTTGTCTTCCTATTATCCTCATTTGGCCATTGATATTTCAACAAAGACGTGAAATGTCTCATCACGTCCCAAGATTTTTTTTATATAATAGACAGATATTTTGTAAAAAAGGAGACACATCAGAGTTAAAGATTTGGGGAGCACCACCCTGGGCGAACCCCATATAATAGTTTTCAGCACGTAAATCAATGCGGAGAAGTCTTTACAGATGTGAGTTCAAAACAGAACTGAAGTAGGATAGTGTCCCTCTTCATTATATAGGTCTTTAACAGGAAGGGAAGGGTCCAGGAGGGTGGACAACGGAAGTGACAT
Source organism: Polypterus bichir lapradei (assembly GCA_026402145.1). Taxonomy (NCBI): domain Eukaryota; kingdom Metazoa; phylum Chordata; class Cladistia; order Polypteriformes; family Polypteridae; genus Polypterus; species Polypterus bichir. The sequence goes on along the minus strand of JANRMT010062791.1, from coordinate 97,672,273 downwards.
CAGCACTGGAGTCGCGGTTAGGCTTATGTTCTGCATAGGGAGTAAAAGAGAGCAGGTAGTTAAAGCACAGCACCAACCCCTGGTTCAGTGAGTTATTACCATCAACTGAGCTCTTAAGCTGTCCCCATTGTGCATGTATGTAACAATAGATAAATACAAATATATACAGAGATAATATAAATATATATTTTTTTAAATTATGAAACAATAATACTGCAATGATCTGGCTGGAGACTCACAGCCATGGGGCCAGACTGCTATTGAGCACTGTGCTTGCAGACGGTGCAGTGCGAACTGCTTATTAAACACCTCATTGGGAGGAGTAGGTCCCAGAAGAAAGAGTGGAAAGTGCTGGCAGGTGTGCTTGTTTTTTTGGCACTGGGAACTCAGAGGAGGAGGACACAGTGAGCAGTAGCGGCATGTGTGGGGAGGAGAAGGAGCAGCATGGTGTGTGGAAATAGCACAGAGTTAATGATCTACTAGAGGGGAACAAAAGTCAAAAGAGCACTGTGCTTTGGGGCTGAAGCAGAAAACGAGCAGTGTAAAAGAGTCAAATGAGTCTGATTGCAAGTAGAAAGATTGAGGTGTCTCCCACGGCTAGAGGTTTGGGAGTTTAACTGGGAAGCAATCAATAAAATCTCATCAGTTTCAAACTCCTCAAACGTGCACTGGTGTTGTTCCTCCCTGACTGGTTGTGGGTGTTACAATACAAATAGATTAAGTGTGCACCTAAAGAATTACATACACATCCATCCATTTATATACTACCTTTAAAAATGTTATGAAATAAAGTTTTCATTTAAAGGTTTAACATTTCATCTTACGAGACTCACAGCGATACGCCACATGTCAATATGTAGCACTGGTGTTCATTTTCTTAATTTATACATACTGACATAGGTGCAGGGAAGTGAGAGGAAAGGGGGTGTTTATGGCAGCCTTGGTGCAATAAAGAAAATTTACGAAGGTAAAAATTGCACTTTTTTTTTCACTTCATGTTTCTGTAAGAAGGTCAAATCAATGTCATATCACATAAGTGCTAAATAAGTTTATCTTTGAGTGGAACTAAAGCCAAAATAAGTCTCTAGTGCCTATGTGTTTAACTCACCAGTCTGCCAGGTAGCTTACAGTGCTGACTGCCCTAATATAATGAGAAAATTCTACAAAACTGAAGTGTAATTATTACCCCTTCACTGTCTTAACTAAGTTATGCAAAGAATGCAACATAATCATCTTAGTAATGCACGGTGTCAGTTTTTAAGTAAGAGAGCTGCTATGGAGATCTTTTTTATTGTGCCAGGAGCAAAGGTGTAGAGCAGTATTCTCCAACATTTTGTCTGTGGTGGCACACTTTTTTTAACCCGAAAAATCCCAAGGCACGCCCCCAAAAAAGTATTAAATCTCTTTGACATGCTAAACTGTCCAGAGGGGCAGGACAGGGGGTGGCAAAAAAGCAGCTAGGAAATTGCAGTTCACAGACACAGAGAATGCGGTCAAAGTGCCCACTAACTGCTTTGTCCCTTTGCTTCACTCCATTGAGCCAGGGTAAGAGACAACTGGTATGCGAGAGTCGCTGATGAACACGCACACAGGCAGATAGACCTCTGACATGTCTCCTGGCTGCTAATGTGCTCTCTTATTGCTGTGTCTGCAAAATAGTGATCACAGAGCTGTCTTTATGTCGGCTTCTCCAGGTAGTCCCATCCTCCTCAGCTGGGTCTCAACCATCTGCGAGGCGTGTCTGGTTCTGGTCTAGACCCAAAGGCACTAAACTGCTATTTCCATGGCACATCAGTTGAAAAACTTTTAAATTATATTTTTGTTTGATCAGGTTGCTTATGTTCTATATCTAGAGCCCTGATCAGTATGATGGACCAAATGCTAGGGACATGTGTTTTGATCACCTCAGGCACTAATACAGGTACATGTCACTGGTGGTGAAACATATTTTTTATGCAGAAAACAGCTTGTGTCACCATTCCACTGTTTTGCAGTTTCAAACACACCATCACTGAGAGACACTTTGTACTCTCTATCTTTGCTATTTACAAAAAAAAACAAAAAATCTATGTTGACCATGCTGTAAACGGATCTTTCAGTAAGTACACAATGGCACCAGACAATTATATAATAATTTTCATTCTTGAAGAAGCTATGCAAAGTAAACCACTATGGTCAGGATGTTAGTGTTTCATCATAACCCACATGAATGCACACACTTGGAGGTTTCCTTTGCAATTTGCCATCTATGTAATATAAATAACTTTAAATAAAATTGTTTTATTAAAAATTACTTGAGGGAATCTAAGTGAATGGAAAATGGTAAATGTTTATTGAATAGTGAATGCAACAGCTCTCTCGGTCAGTCTACATGTTAAGCCAGTAACTGGCACATACACTTCTGCTCAGTTTTTCCAGTTTTTCTTCATATGTAATCAGTTGAAATGCAATGAATGACCTAAAATGGTGAAAAGGTAAGCAGTAAACAGCCAGAGGTTTAAATTTAAAGTTAGGTTAGCAAAAAGCTTGAAAAAAGGAAATAACAGAATATTACAAATCGGCTTTCTTTAGGGAACAACTAATAGGTTATAATCTACAGATGTTCTTCAGCAATTAAAGTAAATTAAACCTTCCACGTTGAAGCAAACAATTTACACAGGTGTCACAACTTCTGTTGATTACTTAAAAACCCTCTGTCTGTCTTAAAGCAGAGTTGGAACAGACAGTGATGGGCTGAGTGAAGCCTCACAAGGCATCGAAACATTTAAAGCAATTGTTTTGAAAATCGTGTCAAAGCTTCGAAGCATTTGAAACTCACCTCTCTAGTGACATCTCCTGGCAATTTGCATTAATGTAACACAAACTCATGGTCAAGTTCAATGACGTCTGTTAAAGTTTTATTACTTTTATTTTTCACTGCTATGGATTGGCAACAAAAAGAAGGGGTTGCCAGCATCTTCCAGTATCTGTTATCTAAAAAAATATAACTAATGCCTACAATCGGAATGTAATATACGATAAGCAAGAGATAAGCATGGAGCCCTAGTTCTTTTAATAAATATACCCCTTTTACATAGTATCATTGCTCTTATTATTATTATAATCCATCCATCCATCATCCAACCCACTATATCCTAACTAGAGGGTCATGGGTGTCTCCTGGTGCCAATCCCAGCCAACACAGGGCACAAGGCAGGAAACAAACCCTGGGCAGGGTGCCAGCCCACCACAGATTATTATTATTATTATTATAATTATTAACATTAGCCCTCATCTTTTTTTTTGAGATGACACTTAATTGACCATCGTTTAGGGTTCCACAGCCCTAATGTTGTATATTAAAAAAAAAAACCATAAATTGAAAACAAGCCTTTGTCCTGAAATATTTTCTTTGTTTGACTTATTCAAAACCAAGCAGATGGAAAATAAACAACAACATTCATTTATGTCGCACATTTTCATACAGAAATGTAGCCCAAAGTGCTTTGCAAGATGACAAAGAGAAAGTTACAAGAGAAAATAATTAAAAATAAGCAATACTATTAAAGAATAAATAACAAGACAACAAGGTAAGGTCAGGTGGCCGGGAGGATATAAAAACAAAACAAAACAAAAAACTCCATTTAGGCTAGAGAAATTTAAAATCTGCAGGGGTTCCAAGGGCAGTTGTCTTCACAACCTCCACTGGACATTCTACCTTACATTATTATTCCTAAATCAAACCTCGTAGATTTCATAATTCATATGATAAGATTTGATAGAGTTGGTCTCATAGACAGCTGAGACACCCACCTTCATTCCATCATCTCAGGGGGTTGCATGGTGCCTAGATTAGGTTGTGGAGGTGCAGATCGCCACCACAGAAGAACCAGAGAAAACAACAGAGAATAGTGGGGATTAGTACAGATTGCAGATTCTATGTCCATATATTCCATTGGGAATACAACTAAAATATAGCTACAAAAACATATTAAAGTAATGGGTTTTTAGCAGTTTTTTTAAATGTTCCACAGAATTAGCTTGTTAGAAAATTTCTATAGGTAAGGTATACCATATTTTAGGTGCATAACAGCAAAAGTCCACCTCACCACCTCTTTTAAGCTTTGTTCTAGGAGTAATAAACAGACCGCCATTTGAGAATCTGATGTTACGACTTGGAGTGTAGTAAGACAGGCATTCCAAAATATAGGACGGAGCAAGATTATTTAAGGCTTTATAACCATTAGTAGTATTTTAAAGCCAATTCTGAATGACACAGGCACCTAATTTAATGACATTAAAACTGGTTAGATGTGCTGAAATTTTCTTTTTGTAGTTTAGATTCTTACTGCTGCATTCTGCAATAATTGTAACCAATTGATATCTGTCTTAGGTAAATAAAGGCTTAAACCACTACTTTGCCGTAATATAGGCAAGCACATTTGAGAAAGAAGATGAAATCCTTGAATTAACAGATGTTATTATTCCACCAAGTAATAAGATATTTCAATAATTAATACTCTTTATAATTATTAATGCTTCATAATATTTTGTGGAGCTCAAAATTAACAAATTTGCTACGTACAAATGACACCTTCACAGTCAAATCTGTCACAAGTGCTGATCATACCATCCTGTGGCTCCACTGACTAAGGCTGTTGCTTATTGTATTCTGTGTGTATTTGAACCCTGGGTTCAAGTTGGATTGAAGAATCTCCTAAAAAAATGATCAAGTGTGATATATTTATTACCTAAATTGACACAATAATCTTGAGAGATACTTTGGAAGAATCGCTTAAGAGATCTTTTCTGGAATCATCCCCACTTAGAATCGCCATCAAAAATGCAATGACTGATTTGTGGAAGACAGCTCACGTATTTATATTAATTCATATAATCTATTCATTGCCACTTGGTGTTTATGAATTCCGCCATTGTAAAGGATGATAACAAGCCCACTGTGACAGATCAGGATGAATTTGCTCTGCTAGACCCAAAATTCAAATGTGAAAATCCGGAATACATCAAAGAGGTTGAAAGACATGGCTTATCACACACACGGGATACTCCAAGGTGAGCACTGTTAGTATTAAGTGATCCATACTCTATAGTTGATATCTACTGTGTATGTAAAGTGTAATGTAAATAAAAGTACATGCTGCATGACTAAATACAACTGTCATTCAAACACAAACAGTAGGCACTGTAAATGCCTTTGTGGTGAAAAGAGAACTAGGCTATTCCTATGGAGGTGAGCGTTAAAGATCCACAGAAGTGTAGCGGCAACAAAGAGCAGGACCTGCTTTCAAAAAAAGCATTTGACTCTGCCAGCAACATCTCTCCTTTGTGAACACATTCTTCAAGGTCCAGATAGGCGATCAGAACCAAGTTGTCTTAGTCAGAACACAGCATAATAATAAAATATTTCCTTAAATAAAAATGATAGTTTTCCTGTCCGTACCCTTCCTAACCAGTCTTTCAGTTACATAAGCATTTACTGTGTTACCCCCAATAACAGTCAAAATAGGAATAAACTCATCATGATTGATTTAAAATTTAGTAATTTAAACCCCTAAACCCACAGTCATTGGCCATAAGAACAACTGAAATTGTCAGTTACATATTTTGTTTTGTTATATACATGAAACAAGATGCACATTTACTTTTGATGTATCTTTATAAATTAATGATAAGAGGCAACGGAGGGGATATTTATGAGAAGAAAGTATTATGGTGACAATTGACAAAGGTATAATTTCTCGTATTACTAAAGCTCATCTTTACCATGTTATTTATTCTATTGAGTCAGAATTTGTAAGATGTATAATTTACAGTTGTATTTCTTGACACTAAGTATTATCTGGCACAATCATTTAAAATGTAGTGATGATCAACAAACATTAATTTCGTCTGACAATTTTGTTGAGTTTTTGAAATTTTGTGATGCCCTGCATAGTTCAAACAAAGCTCAATGAAAAAGGATTCAAAACAGCAAGCTGACTTGCGCACTGAGAATGGAGCATGAAGCATGGCCTGAAACACGGAGCAGACATGCACGCTGAGAATGGAGTATGGTTCAAAATACTGAGCAGACATGTGCACTGGGCATGGAGTGTGGACCGTGGTTTCAAACACTGAGCAGACATGCACACTGACAATGGAGCGCGGTTTGAAACACTGAACAGACGTGCACTGAGAATAGAGCTTGGTCTGAAACACTGAACAGACATGCGCAATGACATGAAGTATAATTTGAAACACTAAGCAGACATGCGTACTGAGAATGGAGCGTGTAACGTAGTTTGAAACATTGAACAGACATATGAGCTCAGCTTCTGCTATGAAGAGGAGACTTTGTGCTGCAGGTTTGACAGGGTGAACGGCACTAAGGAAGTCATTCCTTAAAGGGCAAAACAGGGCCTTGAAATACCGGCTGTGGAGTACTGCAGACTTGTCTTGTTGACCAATGAATCAAAATTTGAAAACTTCAGTTCATCACGCTGGGTGTTTGTACGTTGTCATTTTGGTGAAAGGATGGTTCCTCGGTGTGTGACACCAACTGTCATACATGGAGGAGGAAGTGTGATGGTCTGGGGTTATTTTGCTGGAGGCAGAGTTGGTAACTTACATAGAGTGACTGGAATTCTGAAGCAAAAGGGTTACCACCATTTGGCTGATACTGTACATCAGCAAAAGGTGGCTACTTTGATGAATCAAAAATATGAATATGATTTTGTGCATTTAATGATTCCTTAACTTATTGTTTTATTCACCATTGTTTATTTGTTTTATTCCTTGATTCCATAAAACATTAAGACATTAAACTGTAACAGTGAAAGAAAGATGCCCTTTCCCTAATACAAGATAGAGCATAGTTATGTGTGTCATACTCTCATGCTTCTTGTTCAGTGATTGCTATGGCAATGTCTTGTTTAGAATAGTGCTTTGTTTTTTCTTGTAAAATTGTCTTGTTGCTTGTTTATGAAGTGAAAAAGGTAGGGTACTTCTGTAAAATTCACTATTACTATTATTATTACTTATTAAAAAGCTTTTAAAAAAATATTTGTCTAAGATGTAAAACAGGAAAGTTCACAAAATATCAAGGAGTATCCAAGGCCAGACTTTTTAATATGGATTGGTTTCTTATGATGACCTACCTACAATTTGCCATAATTAAGTTTGTGACCAGTTCTTCTGTGTTAATAAAATAAAAGTAAATGAACAGAAATTAAAAATAACAACAGAGTAAATAAGTGAGAACAGTTATTAAATATTAAAATGTATAATGACAGGAATATTCCTTCAGTCAGCTATTCTGGTTTGTGAGTCTAATGTCGTGTTGCATCCCCACCTTTTCCCTTTTTCTTTTTTAGGTTGTTTTGCAAAGAAAGAATGTCATTGATGAATAGTACAGACAAGAATTACCTTTTCAAATTGCTTCCTTTTATGATTTATACTAAGCATGCCTAAGCTCATTATTTCAAAACTACTTATAAATGGGGAAAAAGAATGTTTTAGTTTTCATTTTAAGACCTTTTCAAAATAATCTATTCCAAATTGTTAATGGACTTCTTACAGAGGTTTATAACAGGAAAAGCAAAATCTGATGTCTCCAAAGAATATGAAAACACTGTGGTATATCTTCTAGATCTTTGCATTACCTGCTGCTGTTGTTAAAGCAGAATTGTTCAATACAAATGTTTAAAAATATAAAAAAGCATTTCACATTGTTGTATATAATGGACTGTAGCTTGCTTATGGACCTGGTAAAATTGCATTTTTCTTGAAGGCCAGGTTTTTAGAGAGAGATTATTGTATATTTTTCCATATGCCCTTAGTACAAAAGAGCCCCAGCAAGAATTTTTGAATGTAGGACAACTACAGCTTAGAAAATAAAGAAAATCTATTAACAGTGCTCTTATCAACAAGGCCTTCAGCTGAAGTACCAGAGGATTAATAAAAGGAAGCTTGACCTCAGGAAGAGGTTGGCCTATATGTTCTTAAAACACAGCTGGGATTCTTTGTATGGGAAATTAAAGTGTTTCTCTGAATAGCAAGCTGGACTAGTAAATAAAGAGTTTTATTGGTTATTTTCTTATATTGATTTGTTTCTCTTAGGTAATAGCTTTAAATGCTACCATAGAAAAGAAAACAAACTGTTACAATCAAAAGTTAACAATAATTTTAGTATCTTGTGTTTTTAATATTTCAGCAAACAGTATGTAATCATGGGCAGATGTCTCTAATCAAATAAATTAAGGTTACAATTTTTATAGTCTGTGGTTATTAAACAGTGAAAGATACATACATACATACATACTTTATTAATCCCAAGGGGAAATTCCTAATATAATATTCCTGAACTTGAAAAAGTTAGTTGTGAGGGGTGTTTTAGCGTGTATCTGCAGCAGAGATAACAATATTTTTGTCCAACACTGAAAAATGGAAATGATTAATGAGAAAGAAAATTAAATGCCTAGTAGCCAAAGATGCTTCAAGATCTGAAATGCCGAGTTTGTAACTTTCTTTTTCAGATTAACATTTACCTGTTTTTGCCTACTGCTCTCTTTTCTGATAAATGTGTTGAAACTCATCTAAACATAATGTACTATATCATTTCTTTATAACTAATTTAATCTTTCTGAAGATAGTCTTTTGCTTTACATGTTGCCTGTAAAAATTAAATGCTTCTAGAATGCGTTTATTGGCAAATGTTTTTGGAAAGGAAAATAGAAAGCATAGGTACTTTTTTTTTTTAATTTGTACATTCTTTCAAAACTCTAAGTATTTGTCTCTCTTCACAGTATGTTAGTTGAGAGTGTACTGTCAAAAATGAATGGATATCATAAATGACAAACAAAGAATATAATGCCAAATATTGACAATGTAGAACAAAACTAACAAAATACCATGTACATTTTTGAGGAATATATTACTGTAAAACTCTATAAACCTTGTTAAAAGGTGAAACAATGGCAGGCTCTTTCTTTCTTTCTTGGTCCACAGCTGCATTATATATTTATTAGGGCTGGGAACTGGTTAAAAATAATTAACCAATTAATCACATATTTGTTTATAATTAATTTTAACATTAAAACATGTAATTATAAAATAAATACATATATCATTAAGTAAATATGCACTGAAATTACAAAATTAATGTAGAATAAACATAAAGGAAAAAAAAATAATTTTAGCTCATTTTTTATAAACATTTTAAAATAATTGCATACTTAAAATAGAAGAATTTGAACTATCTGCAGATAAAGCATTAAACATGGAGTCAGTTAAAATTAAACTCAACCCACCTCTCCCCCTCATTCATTGGTCAAAAGTCACGTCTTCAGTTCAGAAGCACAACCTAATGTGAAGGGGCTTCCTGTTTGAGGAATACCTTCATTTTCCGAAGTTACTTATTTAACAATATTTTAGCAAAAAATGCATGTGCTTTACACGTTGTGAATATATGGCTGGGTGACTTGAAATGTGGATTATGCAACAATTTTTTCATGAATGTTTTTGATATTGTTTACTATTGTTCAGCACTGTTCACTGTATTATCCTTTTCTGTAAGAAATGCTTTTATGTCTGTTCTCCATGAAAACATAACATTAACAGTTTTTCTTGGACATCGCTACAAACCACATGGGGTATGTAACATATAGAAATTTAATTTATGGGTGGAATATTCCTTTAAGTAAAATGTTTTTGCCACCTAGCCAGTCCAACAACAATTTTTATCAACATTTAATCTACCCTGTGTAATTTATCACACTCCCTCAAATTGTACCAGTGCTAATATGTACCCAAGTTTTTTTCAGTTACGTCACATGTAAAGTTTAATATTTTTTGAAAAGATTCAATATATCTACATGTATACCTTAATGTAATTTCATTGCGCTTGTGTGAATTTGCCATTTAGTAATGAATTCATATGTGTTTATTGAGTTTGCCCTGGAGATATGGTCCACAGTGTCAGTGCTGTCCATATTTGGTGGCTGAGCAAGAAGAACCAGGTGGTGCTGCAAAGCACAGCACAGTGAAGCGTGGACAGATTTCATTCTGACATTTGCCATCACATACCGCTGGAGGGGAGGGAAAAATCTGCTTTTCCATATGCTTCTGGTTTAGTTTTTGCCTGCAGTTTTTGACCAGATGGCCCTGTGAACATTGTTTACCTTAAGTTACTGTCCCAGATGTAGCTTTTATCAAAAGGCATTAACATTTTGACTGAATTATTTTTAGTCACTCTTTATATTAGGCTTCATTTTTACTTTTATTGTTGCTAACAACTTGTGTATTCTGTAAATATTATAGTGACTAGGAGAATTTGGTGAATTTTATTAGTGTACTAAATATACTTTACCTAAATATCTTTCATGAATCTGTATTTTGCAGACCGCACATCCTCCTTTAAAAATAGGTTATTTTATCTTTCAGTCTTTACTGCTATCTCAGTCATTTCATAGAATGCACTTACTCACCAAATCGGGCTATGGAGCAACAAAAAATTTGAGCATAAAATATTGTTTACGAAGAAGTCATTTAGTAAATGAATAAGACATCCCAGGTACTACTACTTCTCTCTTTTTCTGTGTAACCAAAATATTTTGGCAAGTTAATGGTTAAACCTCTCATGCACGACCTTTATCTTTGCCTTGGTTTTTGGTTTGTCTCTGGGTATTGTGGAGCCGACCCGGACACAGACAGGCGGACATGTTGTTCTTCAAACCACCACACGTGTATTTACACTATTTACAATTAATTTGGTCACTCAGACCCAGAATAAAGTGCACAAGCCCCAACAATCACAGTCCTGGCCACAGATGCCTTCTTCTCGGGCCGCCTCCACTCTCCTTTCTTGCCTTGCCCTTCTTCCACCCGACTCTAGCCTCGAATGAAGGGAGACCGCCCCTTTTATCCAGTTTCCGGATGAGCCCCAGATGTTCCCGGCATTCCTCCCTTGGCCACGCCCCAGCGTGGCGGAGGTGCCGGCTGTCCTCCCGGCAGCTCTCCGGGTGCCGTCCTAAATCTTCCCCCCAGCACTTCCTGGTGTGGCGGAAGTGCTGGGGTAACAGGTCCCCAAGGCATTGGGGCGCGCCTCCTGGCGATGACCACGAGCCCCTACAGGGTGGAGCTTCCATGTTCTGTACCCGTGGCCCCCAGAGCAACCAGGAAGGCGGCCCCCACGTGATCCAGGGTGGGCTTTGACCCTCTTCCGGTCCCTCACGGCGTCCCGGCCGGGTCGTTGCCCCTGGCATCCCTGACAGTATTTACATTTAGACCGAAGTTTTGTCAAATATTATCCATATATTGTATATATACAGAACAAATGATTTTTGCAAGATGTTCTGATACTGAAAAAGTACTCACAAACCCAGTTTTTAAAACAGTACGATACCAGCATTTCATTAAATTTAGTACTAGAAATAAATGGTAGTTTTTAAGCAACTTTGTGCTGAGTCCTTTTTAGCAGGAGCATAAAATCATCCCCTTACACACCCTCGATGAAATACAAGTTACATCTAGCTAGATTCACCATGAGGGGGACCCTACAATCTTCATACATTAATATAAATGCCCTGGAGACTCTTAAAGTTGGATCCTCACTCCTTGTATTGATTTGCAGTGTAGAACCATGGTAGGGAGGCACACATTTATGTGGTGGAGCAGGGAGGTTTATAAGACTGCAGGGATTGGAGAGATATCAGTTATTTGGTACTGAGTTCTGAAAGCTGGTATTAGTACCAAGGTCAAAATATTAGTACTGATCGAACACTAATTTGCATGATTTTTCTAGTAAAACTTATATAATTACTATACTGTATATCTGTAGTGCAAGTTAAATTTGTGTACAGTCAATATTTATAGTAGCATATATTAAAAACATAAAACATAAATTAGAGTGAAATTATGCACAGTAACAAATGATTATATGTTAAAACACATACATGCAAAATTCTTTAAATATGAACTGTTAAGAGGAAAGTGAATTTTTATAGTGTACACTGAAAAAGTCTCAGGAGTTATTGATAACCTTGATAAAGATAAATAAAAAGGTCAATTTAAAATAGCACAGGGAGTAAAGTATATGCATTTTCTGAAACACTAGAAAAATTAAGAGTAGGGTAATAATCTTAAATATCAAAATCATGAATGTCATAGTTAATGAATCTCTTATATCTAGTACTTGGTGCAGTCATTTGTAACACCAAAAATAAGGGCAAAGACAGTAATGTTTAGTGAATTTGAAGAGCAATTTGTGCGGAATCTTGAACACTTCTTCTGTGTAGATATTTTCCATATTCTTCATATCATAGACGCTTGCTTCCAAACTTCCCTATACACTTTTTTGCTCATTTAAATATATTCTTATATTGTAACCTGAAACTCAAACTACCTGTACAAGTCTGACTAAGGCATCTGCTAGACCTGTACTTTTATTTTCAATCTGGAAGTATGACTCCCTTCATCCCTCTTCTCACAGGATCTCATGGAAAGCTATACTTAACAATATCTCCGAATCTTCTCTGCATCCTCAAAACACCAAAATTATCAACATTTGCAGTTTAAAATTGTATAGGGCTTTTACAGTAATTTACTCATTCTGCAATACAACATAGCCAAAACTAAGAACAAACTACTATGGAATAGAACACAGAAAAACTCTGCAGTAATGTTAATGTTAATATTAGTTTGCCACATAAAGTGGAGCATATTTTATAAATTTTTAAAAATAATTAGCCGGCTCTTGTGTTTTATAATGGTGCCAGTGAATACTGGATTCCCTTTGTAAAGAAAAGCCTTTAAACTTACCAAATATGTCCACTTTAAAGTAGAAAAGGTTTCAAGTTATGAAAATGTCCCTTCTGTATTTCTGAGGCATGCATATGGGCACCACTGTAAACTGAAGTAAACTGAAAATAATTAATTTTATCAGAGAAACTTGGTACTGTTTTTTGGAGGTATTCGTTTCTCGCTTCTCTGTGTGATGCACCCTGAGTGACAGCGTAGTTAAACAAGCACATAAGAGTTTCATTGTACTTTGGACACATAACAATAAATATGAACTGAACTGATTAACACTGCATTGTATTTTTAGTAAAAACCTTAGATTTTTCAAAGATCAATGCCATATTTTCTATGGTGGGCCCTGCACACACACGGTCGAAAAAAAAAAAAAAACACACAAAAAATGAAAAAGGTAGAGTGTGCAATAGAGCAGATTGAAGTGCCATAAATCAGTGGTCTTTTTTCATTTAATGCTTGTGTCACACTTGCTGTGGACATGATAAAAAAGAACTGAGTTCAGTATTTTTCATTGAGTATATTTACTGCCGCTGCTACCAATCAAACCGAAAATATGAGAGAATTTGCAAACTTCATGTAGAACCTGGTACTTTGAGGTAAGAATGACAGCTCTGCATCACTAATTTGTTCTTAACTTACTAAACTTCAAAATGATTAAACTTAGGTGAATTAACTTTCCTAAAGTTGTCAGCTTGTGTGTGTAAGTCATTCACCCTTTGATGGACAGGTGCCCTGTCCTAGTTTTGTTTCTGCTTTATGTCCAGCTGGCCCTCTGACCCTGTCCTGGATAAGCAGGTTAGCTGGATGGATAGATGGATGAATGAACATTTGTTCAATTCTTATCACATGATTGCATGCTATGCTCCTGTTCCATATTCTCTTTCACTGAAGGAAATTGTATTATCAGTAGCAGTAGCATGCAGTATCTGAGTAAAATAAAGAAATAAGCTTCTGTATAATGAAAGATATACAGTTAGGTCCATAAATATTTGGACAGAGACAACTTTTTTCTAATTTTGGTTCTGTACATTATCACAATGAATTTTAAATGAAACAACTCAGATGCAGTTTTGCTTTTCTACTGTCTCATAACCATGTGGATATGGTCTTTTGCAATATATGAGTAATCTTGAGATGCAGATCAGTACTCATAACATTTTTGGCTTGATTTGAAATTAAATGAATGCATTTAGTAAGTGTTAAGGCTTTTTTTTATAATGGGACTCTGGTACTGGTACCGATAAGCTCCATTATAAAACACAAAGTGGGCAAATTATTTTTTTAAATTTATGAAATATGCTTGACTACTAATGTAGTAAGCTGACATATACCACAATTGTGAAGAAATAGCATTAACTTGAAAAATATTAAACATATCCTTACATGCTCTGCTTTCAAAATAGCCTAAGAATATCTCATCAATGGAAGCAATATACAGTATAGGAAGAATGGAGAAAAATTTCTAAAACAAGAATTCAAGGACCCATACGTGGTGATAAAAACATTTGCAGGCTGGTAGTTTTTTCAAGGTGGCTGTTAATTAAGTACTTATTTAGTAGGGTACCAAAACTTTTGCACATATCACATATACTCTTTTATTTTTTTGTGTATATATTTTTTAATTTGTCAAATAAATCTTAACTGTATATTATCATTTTCAAAAAAATGTATTTTGAAAAGAAACTAAAACAATTTGCCATTTTTTTTCCTCAAATTTCTTTAAAAAACATAATTTGGATGGAGGTGGTCAAACATTTGCATAGATATGTGTTTAGGTTTAGTAGAGTTCATGATGGCACTGACTTTCACATGAAACCTTGGGCCAGAGGCAGTAAACCCACAGTTATACTATCATATTTGGATTTGAGGTTTTGTTGTTTGTATTTATTTCTTTTCCAATTCCATGTGTCATAAAAGAGTAATTGCATTCATTTCCAAAAAGCCCATTAATGTTGTATGACAGACGGGCATTATGCAAGGATGGAACCCTGGAGATGCTGCCAGACACTGTTAATGCCAGCTGAAAACATCTGATAAGATGAGCAATACCACACTTTTTAACATCAGCAGAGATGTCCTCAAAGACACGAACTAGAACACCCAAGTTCTGAACAACAGACCATAAACCAAGCATGAGTAGTGCTTAATTGACAAAACTTTGTACCAGTGGTCAACCAAGAGTGGCTTGTGTGCACCCATGAAGCCAATTACAAGACCTCTGTTGCTTCTGTTAAAAACCTCAACCACACCCTTACTAACTTCTTTTCTCATCTTGGTACAGCACAGCCTTGCCGCAATTTTTGCAATCCATAGCCAGAACCTATAGGTAATAAGGTATTCATTACCTTATTTATGATAATCAGAAACCAAGCAACCATTTGTCTTTTATGATGTTTTAGTTATTTGTATTTTCCCAGTACAATGAAAGTGTCCAAAAAGTATCTTACATTTATTTTGTATACCTGCAGTGTTGGAGTACACTCTTCAAGCTACTTGCAGAGTCAATGAAACAGATAACCTTTTATGCAAGTTTAGAGATTTCAAGTTGTCAGTTAACCAAACTTGCACACATACTTGGGATGTGAAAACCCAAGTAGATGTAGGCAAGTTGTATAGAATTTACTTAGAAAATGACGTGTCCAGAATTTGAACCCATTCCTCTGACCATTTATGTCACCACTTTTAGTATATTTAACAAGAATTGGTAAAAAAAAAAAAGAGAAAGCTATTGGTTGCCAAAGTAGAATAATTTTTATTTTTTACTGTGTGTTCATAGTGAATACTGCATGTTTTGAATCTTTGACCAGTCTTCATTTCTGTTATGTTTTAAACTGTTCAAATAAGCATTGAAAATGTATTTATTTTACTGTACCGTAGAACATTGCTTTCTCTAAACTAAATACTGTATTTTTGGTTATATTTGCTTTTTCTTTAAAAAAAAGTACATTATGTCTAGTAAATTAGGTAATGTACTGACAACAAGAAAGAAGACATCTCAGTTCATCATAAAGGTAACCAGATTTTAGTTTTGAGAAATCTTCCATGTTGGTTATTAGGAAATTTCCTAAATGCTTAATATAATTCTCTCAGTTTATTGGGTGATTGGCATGAAGTTCCAACTACATTAAAACTTCCAGAAAGGCATTTAGAAGTTAAGAGGTTTTATTTTTGTTGTTAAAATTAAAAAAATGACAAATATTCAGTTAGAGGATCTGTACAGATTTTTTTCAAAACATGGCAGGATCTAATCAGTAATATTTTAGAATAAGCTCTTAAGCACAGAGGAAGCAATTATTTCTTTATTTCTTTTTCTTCTACATTCATCTCTATCGGCTGATCAAACTCGTCAATTTAGGTATGTTTACAAGCCTTAAGTTTTACTCTGTTGGCCATGCTGTTTCTCTCAGGGGTGGGGGTCGACTTGTTCTCAATCTTACTTTTTGTAAAAATTGATTGATTTGCATGGAATGATTACAATAAAATTAATAAAAAAATATAAAAAAATAAAATTACAAAAATGTCTATATACATATTATTGGTTCTTCTAAACAACTGTCTCCTGTTGTATTCCCTTTGCTGTGTTCTTTTCAGTAAAGTATGGTAAGTCGAATTAACATTTAGAGATATCTGAAAATGAATTTCAGATATCTTAAAATGTAATTTACTTTTTAAGGTATCTGAAATTCGCTTTGAGATATCTTAAAATAATTTAATTCACAATTTAATATATCTGCAATACATTTTGAGATATCTCAAATGCATTTCAAGATATCTCAAATACATTTTCAAATATCTCAAAATAATTGTGTCTGCATTTCAAGATATCTCAAATGAATTTTCAGATCTCTTAAAATTGACCTTAAGTGCATTTTAAGATATCTTAAATGCATTTCAAGATATCTCAAAATGATTTCCTGTAAAACTGCCTTTTATTTCAATGGAACTTCTTGTTTATTATAAGATATCTTAAAATGTATTTGAGATATCTGAAAATTGTCAGGAAGCTGTTTTGAGATATCTGGAAATGTATTTCAAATATCTTAAATTGTATTGTACAGGGTGGTCCAGATCTAATTATGCAGATCCAGATCATCTGGATGACTTTGATTTATATGATTCCAGTTTGGCGCGAAGACAATTCTTCATGATGTCAGTTCACACACTTCTCGGTGGTCTGGGATTTTTCGGGCGATTTACTATGTAATAAACTTAATAAGTTATAGCGTAATGAAAATTGCATAATTAGATCTAGACCACCCTATAGATATCCACAGTCCAAAGACATGCAGGTTAGGTGGATTGGCGATTCCAAATTGGCCCTAGTGTGTGCTTGGTGTGTTTGTGTGTGTCCTGCGGTGGGTTGGCACCCTGCCCAGGATTGGTTCCTGCCTTGTGCCCTGTGTTGGCTGGGATTGGCTCCAGCAGACCCCCGTGACCCTGTGTTCGGATTCAGCGGGTTGGAAAATGGATGGATGGATGGATATCTTCAAATAATTGAGTGTCCTTTTAAAGATATCTTAAAATGCATTTTAAATATCTTGAAATACAATTTGAGATATCTTGCAATACATTGTTAGATATCTGAAATGGAGCAGAGACCCATTTTAAGATATCATTAAATTATTTTAGATATCTAAAAATGTATTTTAGATATCTCAAACAACAGTGAATTTTAAGTTATCTTAAATGCTTTTTAAGATATCTTAATTATATTTTGAGATATCCTAAAATAACTTCTCACTCATTTTGAGATATCTAAAATGTATTTTCAGATATCTCAACATAACTTCCCGCACATTTTAAGATATCTCAAATAGATTTTCAGATATCTTAAAATAACTTCCTGTGAATTTCAAGATATCTCAAAATACATTTTGATATATCTTGAAATCACTTCCTATAAAATTTCCTATTCTTTCAATGGGACTTCCAGTCAATTTTAAGATATCTCAAAATTTATTTGAGATATCTTGAAATGCACAGGAAGTTATTTCGTGATATCTCGAATTGCATTTAAAATATTTTAAAATGCATTTCAGATATTTCAAAATGTATCTTAAAATCTATTTGAGATATCATAAAATGCTTTTTAAGATATCATAAAATAGATGCATTTTTAGATATCTGTAATTCAATTTGAGATATCAAAAATGCATTTCCAGATATCTTAAAATACATTTTGAGATATCTCTAAATGTTAATTTGGCTTGCCATGGTAAAGAGCAGGCAAAAATTATGATGACTGATAATAACAATAGTCAATGGGTTAAACAGGATTTTTTTATATCATTTGCTGTTAACTTGTATGTGTGCTTTATATATACTGAGTATACTGTACATCTTGTTGAGCATATTCTGACATACTGTAGATTATGTAAATTGTCTAAAAAGTCACTACAGTATGATTCAGAAATAGTGGAATTTTCATTTATTGAAATGTGATTGAATGTAAAATTAAAGATTAAAGTGTTTTTTGTTCTTCTTAATACTGTTTTCATCTAACATTAAAGTATTGTTTTATATGTGCATCATCGTTATCTGAAATTCCAGCTTGTGATTGTTCAGTATCGCCTAATTTTGAACTTGGAAAATATTGCTTATTATTATTTTTTTTTATAAAAAGCATGTAAGGGGTGGGACCTTAACTGCATTCATTATTTAGTACATATGTGGTTTATACCCTTGTATCATATGAAAAGATCGGATCACTTGCAATAACTACACAGATATAATCATAATAATGTAGTGATTTAATTACCAATATAATTATTTATAACAATTACAATGCAAAGTTACAGCATTAATGTGTACCTTTCTGAATATTTTACATTTCTTTATTTTGTTCTCCATCCCCACATGAATATATCTGAAACTTCAAGATGGTAATTAGCAGTTGTAATCATCATGCAGTAGAATTGCTGGAAGGCATGTTGCAGGGAGGTACCAACCAAACTTGGTCCCAGTGTTCATTGGCATATTTATTTGCAAGTCTGTATAGAAAAGGGTTTGAAATAAAAATAGACAAAACATGCAACTTTCACAGCTGGGTTTACTGCTGCCCTATAGTACAAGTGGAAAATCTGCCAGCTGTCATCTGGAACCACAGAGAATATTAATGTATCAGATTTCTCTCCAGATGTTGCAAGATATTTTTTGTAATATAATTTTTAAAGGAATTTTAATAATTATTGTATATTCAAACAGTCCAAATGTTACATTGAAGTTATCTGCATATCTCAAATTGACTGATATGTCTTAAAGGCTACCAGTGTTCAGTTTGCTTAACAAATGAATGATTAGATTACCACTTGTGACTTGTATTTATATTAATATTTAAACAAATATCATCTATATATTTTTTTCAGGTTCCTCATCTAAAATAATCAAAATACGAGGAGAAACAGAAAGTAGTGACCTCATTAAGGGGAGAATTTCAGTCAGTAGCACATTGGTACCAGTGAAAGGCCTTAGTAATTTAGGGAACACCTGCTTCTTTAATGCAGTTATGCAGGTAAGAATTAATTTTCTCATACACCTATTTTTGTTTTGTCTTAATATTCTGTATTATGCTGTAGTTGTTTTTAATCCTGTAATAACATTTGCACAACCACAAACTTGACTTTTTTTTCTTTAATTGATTTGTTACTTACCTTTTAGTATTTTGTAGTCATTGCTAAATTATTCTTTTTGTATAGTTAAAAGAAATTTTTTGTCCTTTGTTCATTTATTTCTGGGCAAGGAATTAAAGGCTTTTCATTTTTATACTGCTTTTTCTGTTCCTTTTTCCATAGTTAAACACACTACAGTTTTTGTTAGCTCTTTTTCCAACTACGCATTTTATTGACCTGCCTAATCCAACTAGATTGTCAGATGATCAGTTTTGTTTAATTGTAATTCTTTAGTATAAAGAATGAATGTAGCTGTTTCTTGGCTATGAACCGTTAATTAAAGAGTTCCCTTACCTTGTGTTGACATAACAAAAGCTTGATTTCTACTACCTGTCTGTTGCTGCCAAGATACACTTCAATTACCATGATCATGAAATAAACCTGAAGAAAAAGGATAGATGATTTCTGGGAAATCACAGTATCACAGACATTTAAACATTAACATTTTTGCCTTCTGATATACTGTATTATCATGCTTAATTATATTTTAGGTGCATCTATCTACTTTTTTACATATTTTTTTCCAGCCAGCAAACAACCTTATTTGGTTTTATAAAAGTAAGCTACAATAAGCAGTGATTGTTTTGATATTTTGAGCACCCTTGTATCCACCTTGAGCCCCTACATATACGTGCTCTGCCTAACTGTTGGACTGGAGTTTGGAGGGCCTCCAAAGGGTACATGGATTTTCTTCAGCACTGTGTTCAACTAAGTAGACAGGGTAGCATGTTTTGAGGATGTTCTTTTTTTAAGCTGTTGTGTCTAACAGGTCAAGCTTATATTTCATGTTCCTGAGTAAGCTCATAAGGTTTCCTGTTGTAGGTTCTATAGTGTGAACATTGTCATATGAAGTGGCCATCCTTTGGTGATTCTAACCCAGCTTCTCAACAAACTTACTGAATGTTCTGGAGTTGGTAGTAAGATTGACAATATTAGACCTCAGGGTCCTGCCTTTAGGTCTGTCATCACTCAAGCCTGCAAATTTACATTGCTGGCTCTCATTCATGTAGTCATTTCTGGCCCTCAGTCATGCCCTTGCAAATTAAATAGTGATCAGTACGTTGCCTTGATGTACTTGTTATGGAAAGCAAGATTATTTTAGACCGTCATAGTGCCACAGTATTTAGTGCTGCTTTTTCATAATTCTAGGTGACATTGTTTAATTTACTGATCTTATCAGTGTCCATGATAGGTTTGTGTGTTCTCTCTGTACCTGCATGAGTTTTTCTATGGGTGATCTGATTGTCCTGCCAGATCACAAATAATTGAATAAGGTAATCTTGATTGGCCTGTTGAAAGTGAGTGTGCAAATGGGCCTGTGTGCTCTGCAGTAATTTTTGTGACCAACACTGACTTAATGATTTGGGCTTCTTACAGCCTTGAGTTTATTGAACAGATTTAGAAAATACATGGAATTGTAGATGAAGATATAAATTAAATGAAACTGAAGAAAAATAAAATTGCACATAGTTCACTGAAAGTATGTGGGGTTTTGATATTAAAGAAAAGGATGGCAAGAAAATCTGAAACATGTATATTAAGGATCACATAATATATCAAATTAATTTTCATCAACAGTATACTAGAAAGCCTCAGTGTTTTTGCGTTATTGCCTTTTTAATAAGAACTACAGAATGTACACAGACCCCTGCACACTTTATTGTGTTGTAGATTTAACTTTAAATGTATGCATTTGTTATTTTTTCACATCAATCTACATACACTCAATAACCCATAATGACAAAGTTAAAGCGTGTTTTCAAAAGGGTTTGTAAATTTATTAAAAATCAAAAACTGAAATCTTTCATTTATGTAAGTATTCAGAACCTTTACTGTGGCAGTCCAGATGGTGGTCATTAGTATCCCGTTTGCTTTAATTGTCCTTGAGATGTATCTAGAAGTTGATTGCAGTCCACCTGTAATGAACTGAATTGATAGGGCACAGTTTAGAAAGGCACACATCTGTGTATATAAAGTCCCAAAATTGACACTGCATGGAAAAGCCATGAAGTGCAAGGAACTCTTTGTAGACCTCCGTAATAATATTAAGGTGAGGTATACACCAAGAGTATTCCCAGGAGCATTTTGGCCTCAATGATTGTTTAGTGGAAGAAATTTTAAATCACCAGGATTGTTCTTAGAGTTGGTCATACAGCCAAACTGAGAAACTGGACAAGAAAGGCCTTGGTTAGGGAGGGACAAAAAACAAATTTTCACGCTAACAGAGTTTCAGAAATACTCTGCTGAGATGAGAGAACCTGTCAGAAGGATGACTCAGCAGCAGTCCATCGCTCTTGTGATAGAGTGACTAGATGGAAGCCACTCTTGAGTAAAAATCATATGACAGCATACTTAGAGATTGCCAAATGGCATTTAAAGGACTCTGGTCAGATGAGACAAAATTGAACTCTTTGGGCAGAACTCCAAGCACAATGTCTGGTGTTGATCAGGTACTGCTCATCACCTGTTTAATACCATCCCTACATGGAAGCATGATGGTGACTGCATCATGCCATGAGTGTGCGTAGAGGCAGCAAGGTTAATCAGAACTGAGGGAAAGATAAATGCAGCCAGTTGCAGAGAGGTGATTGAAGAAAACCTGCTTCAGAGTGCACACATCCTCAGAGCGATAGTTCATGTTACAGCATGACAATGACCCAAACCATACAGCCAAGACAATGCTGAAGTAGCTTCAAGGAAAGTCACTGACTGTCCTCGAGTGACCCAGTTTACCAGTTCGTCCCATCCAAACTTACAGAGCTTGAGAGGATCTGCCAGGAAGAATGGGATAAACTGTCCAAATTTGAGTTTGAATATTTTCCAAATCCACTGGAATTCTTTGTAGCCTTTTAGTATCCAGTCATCAGAAATGCTACACCTAGTTGATGTTTTAATTTCATACTGTATTTGCCTTCTTAGTTTAAAAATGAACAAAAAGAAAATGATAGAAAGATGTGATGAAACATACTGCATCATAACATAAAATAATCTTTAAAAAAATATCTTTTTTTATACTGAATATGATAAAATAATGTAATTGGCACAATTGATTTTTTAAATTATTTGTGTGCACCACACATTTAGGTGGCAGTATATAGGTTTCATCTCATTTAATTCTAGACCGTACCATCTCTTTTTTATCCCATATAAATAACGTTTCTCAGACTGCCTTCTTCCATCTCCAAAACATTTCTAGACTTCGTTCTGTTCTCCCACAACACAGTATGGAAGTATTGGTTAATACTTCAGTCACTTCATGTATAGATTACTGTAATGCTGTTCTGTTTGGCATCTCTAAAAACATTTCTGTTCCTTACAACTTATATAAAATCTACTGCTAGGGTAATTATCTGTTCTAAATCTACTGAACATATTACACCTATTCTCTCCCAACGTCACTAGCTCACTGTTAACTACAGAATACAATACAAAATACTGCATTTAACATTTAAAGCTCTCCACAATCTTGCCCCTCCTTACCTCACTGATCTTGTACAGACGTACGCTTCCTCTCGCTCACTCAGATTCTTATCTGCAGCTTTACTTTCTGTACGACACATCATACTCTGTTCTATGGGAGCTCGAGCATTTTGTCATAGTGCTCCTCAACTCTGGAATTTTCTTCAGTCTCATAATGTCAGCTAGAGTCAATAACACAATTTTAAAAATGCCCTCAAAACATATCTTTTCAAACTGACATACCATTTATGAGTTTACCACTGTTACAGCCAGTTATCTTTGATGTGTGTTACTACTTGTGTTCTCTTATTGCTGTTTGATATTATTGTCCTATTTGCTTTTGTCTTCATTACTGTTGTTTAATTCATTATTGTTAATATTATTATAATCATGTGATTACAGTCCTGTCATTAATGGTATGTTTTTCAGAATTTAACAAAGCTTCAAGATGCTTCAGCAAGTTCTAAGTTTATGTTATTAAAATTCTTATACAAAGTGAAGAAAATTAATCTATGGAATCCTATGTAATAATACTAATTTCACTAAATTAGTTTATGTATGAATCACTGATGACATCATTTAAATTATTTTTATTTATTTATTTAATTATTTTACTGTTTAGTTGCTTTGTTTAAGGATATCATATCTGAATTCTTATTTGAACTTATCCTCAATAAGTTCCTTAGCATTATTATTATTAGAATTTCTGTGTCCAAATGATTACCTTATGCAAGAGTAAAAATCATAGGCATCTGCATGACAGTAATTGTGGATCACTTCATGATAGAGATCTAACTTTCAAAAATAGGGAAAGAAGTAATAAAAAGCAAGGGATATGCTTGGAGTCCTGTTAACACTCACATTGTGGTGGAATGGATTATTTTAGGTATAAAGTGCAGTGTCACTAAGCCCAGTAAATAGTCCTGCTTTAATAGTCTTGGCAGTGTGCAATGCAAGGCAATCAGTATAATCCTTTTGAGCCCAAATCCAAGTCTGATTTTCAACTGCCCAAAACGAGTTTTTGGATGGAGTTCAGTCCTTCTGTGTTGTCACTTATCCATGGCTTGTACTGCCAGTGAATGAACATTGTTGGCTTCCATGGCCACTTTGTAGTAGACATGTGGTTTGCTGTGTCTGCCAAGGATTAATCCATGAATGTATTATTTCCAGTAGGTGATCATCCTTCTGTAACAAATAATGGGTGCAACTTTGGCATGAGTGCATGACATCAGGTGCCAAAGTGAACCACACATTGTTTTCTATCTGTTATTTAATTACAGTGTTATAATTTATAGCTTAATGCAGAAAAAATGGAAAGTGGGTTGTCTTAATTTAAGCGGATTAGAAAAGAAATAACCTGATTAGTTTTAGGTAATCTTGTAATATTTATAATTAATTTTTTCTTCAGTTAAATGTCAAAATAAAAGTAAAAATATGATTAGATACAACAGATAATTTAAAGACATACTGCATTTTATATGTGTTATAATTTTTTTCTGCATTTGTTCATAAAAATCTTACAGTAGAAAATTTAATATAATCAGTTTTTTATGTTCTTTGTTTTTCTCAGTGAGAGTTGTGTTTTCTGGCTACTACTGGGTCATCTAAAAGTTCTAATGTTTTATATATAGTGCATAGCATAGCATAACATTTTCCAGCCCCTTTGTTCCATTTCAAGTCCAGAGTCCACAATACAGCATTGTCTGCAAGGTAGGAAACAATGTTAAACTGGGTTCAGTCTGTCACAAGACCCAGACTGCCAGATTCACACACTTGGCAATTTGGAATCATCAATACATTTAACACATATGTATTTGGGAATGTGGGTGGAAAATTGGAGACATTGTTTAAAATCAATTTGGGCTTAGGGGAGAATTGCTAACCATTGCTGTACCAGGCTTACTGCAAATGTTCCTAATTATTTCTTTTTGCAATGGATCAAGGCCAGTGTCAAATTACAATACCTGGATACTGGAAATAATAAATAATAAGCTCTCCACAGGGAATCCCTTGAAACAAACATGCAGAGTGGTGTATTTTATTTCTTCTTGGTGTCTGAATTTTATATACCTTTACAGTATGAACTCAGTTTTACCTGTATCTGTTCACATTCTTTACCATGTCAGGCGAATGAGGTTACAAGAGCCTTTCTGAACGCAGTTGGAACAGGCTGCATAATCCACAAAGCAACCCAGTGGCTTAGAGTCAATGAGTTTTATTTAGAGATGACAGTCAGCCTGATAAATTGTCTTTAGAAAGTGAGGAAAATTAATGTACCCAGGAAAAACAGTGCTCACAAACACACAGAAGCACAGTTTTGAAATTGGATCTTATTTATTTTGGTGACAAAAGAGGATTGTAGACATTGTGTAGTTGAAGAAATGGTAGATGTACTACCTCTGTTATTTATTAAATCTGTAAAAAAAAAAAAAAAGCAGATACTGTACATACTTCTTTTCAAAAAAGAAAATGGTAGTATGTTGTGTTATTGAGTTAACTTGAAATTATCTCAGGATTCAGTGCTGGCATTTAATTTGTTTCCAAGAACCTTATGTTTAAATATATTGCATGTCCATTCAAATAAAAATAAATAAATAAGCTAATTTTGGAGGAATTCCTCATCCAGTGTCTAAAAATAAAAGGAGTTTGTTCAAGAGCTTGAAGCTCCAAAGAAAAAAAGAATAATAATATCATTAGATTGCAAGTAGGGTGATTTTTTTTTTTTGGGGGGGGGGGGGAGAGAAATTTACTGTCAACTAACTTGTAAAATGAATTCTTTCTTAGAGGCAGATTGTGTCAGTATAATAACAAGACATTATGAAACTCACTTTATCCAATTCAGAGTTGCAGAGGAATAAACCCGGTCTTTACAGTACTGGGCTTAAGCAAGGAAACAGCAGTGGACATTTGCTTCTCACAAACACCTTCTCATTCCAGCACACACAGGACCCATTTTTGAATCATGAATCTCTTTGCGGTTGTTGGATGAAAATTGGAGTACCAGAACGAAAATGCAAGCAAGCACATGGAGAATGTGCAGACTCCACGTGGACATTGACCAAATGCTGGAGCTATGTGACACTACTGCTGCCATTGCACCACAGTGCCACCGTGTGCTACAATTATGATTCTTTTAAATGTATTTTTTTGTGTTTAATTTATTTGTTCATTGAGTTACTTTTATAGCCTTTATTTAACACTAAAAGGTATACCAGAACTATGACAGCAGAAGAACTGTTAAATAAAGTATTTTACTGGCATGTAAAATACTTTGATTTGCAAAATTTATGCAGTTTTTTTGCCAGTAAAAAAATCACAAATCATATACATTTAATTTTTTTATGCCTTTCCTAATAAAGTCTGGAGGCTACTCTTTCTTTCAATAAGAATCATCAGTTGAAAGGAATTAACTGGTCATGGAGAGACAGACACTAAATTTAGAGGCCTGTAAACTTAATATTATTTCTTTTCATTATGAGAAGAAACCTGAATATCACATGAACTTGTAAATGATATTGAAACAGCACATACAATACATCCCACCCATATTGATTTGTTCCTTGAGACATTAGTAATGCAAACTATCATATTCATTAAAATCCTTGTTGAATCTGTCGAGTTCTGAGCATTTATGAGGTGAAGACCCCAGTGACTTAACACAGTATGTTTGTATTTATATATTAGCTTTCCACATGACAATACCTCTACACAGCAGTTTTCTGTTATTCCATTTACAGCTGTTTAGTGTGCTCACCTTCCTGTAGGGACTATCCAGTAAAAAGTAAGGTCTTGCAGAGTAATTCTTGGGAAGTGACCTGGTGAGAATGGCAAAGAGTTATTATTGCAAATATTAGGGTGACCTTGGTCATTATTGATCATTGTTGTAGTAGTTCATGGAGTATTTTCTGAGATTACAGTTTGACTCTAAAAGTTGTTTTCATTGTTGTTGATGGTATTCAGATATTCAATATGAAAAAGTAATTGCACCTTAACTCCTGTTATAACAGAACAGGTTATATAACAGAAATAAAGCCATCATCAATTTCAAATGTTTGAATGCTTTAGGCAAAGGCAAGCTTTGTTTTAATCAGCCCTGTCCAAATTAAAACATTTAGCTCTTACATTAGTGTGGAGCTGCCCACACATATATTTTAGAAGCACATTATTCCACAATCAAAAGACTTTACTTGAGACTTCAGGTGAAGTAATTGAAGTGTTTCATCATGGAAATAGATCTAAAATCTCCTGTAGCACTCTGCACTTTTGTTGTAGCACAGACAGAGTCACATTGTTCAAAGAAATTTTAAGTTTGAGACAGCACAGTGTAGTTCCCACTCATCTGCTTTAGCTATTCCATGCATTTGGTGAATTCCAACAACAACACACCTGATTGAAATTAATGAGTTAGTGTTAATTAGCTAAGCCTTGTGTGCTAGGGGTCCAATTTAACAAATAAACGGGTATATTGAATAGTCACCACAAATACCAGGGTAAATCAAAATAAAGGTTTGGAAAAGGCTTTGTTAGTTAACACAAATTGACAGGCATAAAATCATGAGTTTACAGTAGTCAGCAACTAACTGTATATAAGACAGATTTTCAAAATGTTGTTTAAGCTTTCATAAAGAACTTTGCAGAAACAGTGCAAATTGAGGACTTGCAGGAGAAGATCCATATCCATGACTTGTCTGCATCTAATGAAGAAAACTTAAAGGTCACTTTCTTTAAAGACATGAGGGAATCCAATGCAGTTATTGTTCAGCATCTGGAGCAGACATCTGGTACCAGACTGCATACTTCTCCTGTTTGAGGAAGTCTTAAAAAATAATCTTGTAGGACATGCTGCAGAAAGGCAACAAGCAGAAGAGATTTATAAACATGGACTATATGGCAATGTTATGTGTTTTGTGTGTGTGTATAGTTATATCTATAATGCAGTTTGTATCTATTTTATTCTCGTTCTATACAAATTGTCCTATAAGTTCAACTAATAGTTATCTGTTGTATTTTTGCATTGGATGCCCGGGATTTGTTCCCTGCCTTGCGCCCTGTGTTGGCTGGGATTGGCTCCAGTAGACCCCCGTGACCCTGTAGTTAGGATATAGCGGGTTGGATAATGGATGGATTTCTGCATTGGAGTTATCATTTTATATCATTTTAAAGAACAAATATTGGATGACTTTTTTTGTTAATATAGTAATTAACTGGTGTGGTAGATAGGGGGCGCTCTCGCTCCCTTGAACCCCTGTCCACGACTCCAAACACCAGGTAAAAGTCCAAATGTTGACTTTATTTAATCCCCACAGTGCACAAAGCACGCTCTCCACCACAATACTCATATAAATCACAAATCACTAACAATAATACAATCCTCCACTCCCAGACGCGTTGCCACCCTTCCACCCAGCTCAGCTCGCCATCTGGGAGCTCCCACAGTCCTTTTATATCTCCTGAC
Organism: Polypterus bichir lapradei; assembly: GCA_026402145.1. Taxonomy (NCBI): domain Eukaryota; kingdom Metazoa; phylum Chordata; class Cladistia; order Polypteriformes; family Polypteridae; genus Polypterus; species Polypterus bichir. Next base: position 97,643,902 of record JANRMT010062791.1, on the reverse strand, counting down.
CCGGAAGTGTTCCTAATCCCTAGTCCATGTGACTCTCAATCACTTCCGGGTCAGGTACAAGTTCTTTTCTTCACCCCGGAAGCACGTCATTCCTCTTGTCCACGTGTGCTTCCGGGGCGTAGGGAAAATATCCATTACTCCTCCCTGCAGCGTCCCCTAGTGGCCCCCATGGCATCCAGCAGGGCTGTGCATAAAAACTACATTGTCCATGATGCCCTGCTGGTCTTCTGGGGACCTCCATTCTGCAAGGAGGGCTCCACCTGGCGGCTTGGGGGTATTGGCCGGGATAAACGGCCGGCCATCCATCACACTGGTTGTCCCTTGTATTCTTCATGATGGACAGAATTGTCTTACAGTATTTGGACATAAAAGTTATTGTGTTTTTAATTTGATCACATAAAATCAAAGCTCTTCTGTCCTAAAATTGTCTTACAGTATTTGGACATAAAAGTTATTGTGTTTTTAATTTGATCACATAAAATCAAAGCTCTTCTGTCCTAAAATAAATAGTCCGAAACAATGGAACCTGCCAGATGATGTATTATTCACGAAAGGGCCCATGTGGTTTAATTTAATCTTAAATTAGCTTTACATGATGTTATTTTTTGTTAATTGGGCTTTTACAGATTTTTAGTATGTGGTAAACTTAAATGCTGGTGTTTGTTTGCTTTTGCATTATTGAAAAGTGTGTTTTATCTGAACATAATTAAAATTACTTATTCAGTAACTATCCTGTGTTGTATATAGCTATAGGCCGACTAATGAAGTATGTCAACCTTGAATATCCCAGTTAATCAAGATACTTCATCATAATTTTTTCAGAATCCTTGACCGGTGTTTTGCCAGCATTGTTCAAGGTTTTCCATTCAAAAGAAAGGCAAAGATATCTTGCACAAACACCTCCAAGAATTACTTTATGATGGAAGCGCCTCCCTTACAAATTAAAAGCAATACAGCAATTTATTTTTTGGTTCATTTTTAAATATTTCTGTACTCTTTAGAAAAGTGATGTGCCTGTATTTATCATGAGCACTATCAAAAATCAAGATTTTACAAATATGAAAAAAGTAATATGAATATAAGATTAATGTGGATCTTGTTAGGTCTCATTTATAAGCAGTATATTTTATTGTTAAAGGATTCACATAAGCTCAGTGCAATTTTGTATTGTTCAGGCACACCTTGTGAATGGTCTTATATTTTATCTCTGCTGACATAAAACACATGATACTAGAGAATAGGGTATAACTGTTGTGTTACTGTTTTCAAACATTAATTGAATCTTGTACCCCAGCAATAACTAAGAAAGCCATGAATATGTTACACTGTGTTCAGGAACTCAATAAAAGAATTTGACAGGGATTAAAATGTCAAAGCAAAGGTATATTACAAGATATATTGCTATTGACAAATTATTAATTTAGCCAATGATTGCTTCTTAGCTTAGTCTGTGGTTGCTTTTGAATGAATTGGAAAAGTTAAAAAACATTTTTTAAATCATTTTCTTTTCACCATCCTGAGCCAATTACAAAACTGTTTCTTATTAGATTAGATAAACTTTACGATGCCTGTAAATGTTTTTCTAACATTTTCTGCGTAACCCAGTAAAAATCACTTCTCTCCTTACATTATGGAAAGAATTACACTCACCTAAAGGATTATTAGGAACACCATACTAATACGGTGTTTGACCCCCTTTCGCCTTCAGAACTGCCTTAATTCTATGTGGCATTGATTCAACAAGGTGCTGAAAGCATTCTTTAGAAATGTTGGCCCATATTGATAGGATAGCATCTTGCAGTTGATGGAGATTTGTGGGATGCACATCCAGGGCACGAAGCTCCCGTTCCACCACATCCCAAAGATGCTCTATTGGGTTGAGATCTGGTGACTGTGGGGGCCATTTTAGTACAGTGAACTCATTGTCATGTTCAAGAAACCAATTTGAAATGATTCGAGCTTTGTGACATGGTGCATTATCCTGCTGGAAGTAGCCATCAGAGGATGGGTACATGGTGGTCATGAAGGGATGGACATGGTCAGAAACAATGCTCAGGTAGCCCATGGCATTTAAATGATGCCCAATTGGCACTAAGGGGCCTAAAGTGTGCCAAGAAAACATCCCCCACACCACTACACCACCACCACCAGCCTGCACAGTGGTAACAAGGCATGATGGATCCATGTTCTCATTCTGTTTACGCCAAATTCTGACTCTACCATTTGAATGTCTCAACAGAAATCGAGACTCATCAGACCAGGCAACATTTTTCCAGTCTTCAACTGTCCAATTTTGGTGAGCTCGTGCAAATTGTAGCCTCTTTTTCCTATTTGTAGTGGAGATGAGTGGTACCCGGTAGGGTCTTCTGTTGTTGTAGCCCATCCGCCTCAAGGTTGTGCATGTTGTGGCTTCACAAATGCTTTGCTGCATACCTCGGTTGTAACGAGTGGTTATTTCAGTCAAAGTTGCTCTTCTATCAGCTTGAATCAGTCGGCCCATTCTCCTCTGACCTCTAGCATCAACAAGGCATTTTCGCCCACAGGACTGCCACATACTGGATGTTTTTCCCTTTTCACACCATTCTTTGTAAACCCTAGAAATGGTTGTGCGTGAAAATCCCAGTAACTGAGCAGATTGTGAAATACTCAGACCAGCCCGTCTGGCACCAACAACCATGCCACGCTCAAAATTGCTTAAATCACCTTTCTTTCCCATTCTGACATTCAGTTTGGAGTTCAGGAGATTGTCTTGACCAGGACCACACCCCTAAATGCATTGAAGCAACTGCCATGTGATTGGTTGATTAGATAATTGCATTAATGAGAAATTGAACAGGTGTTCCTAATAATCCTTTAGGTGAGTGTATATTGCATATGTACTGTAAAACACTTTGTGAAGGTGTTCATTGTTAAAGGCTTTGCATTAAATATAAACATTTTTTTTGTACCCACTGAATAAATTCCTTATAATTTTAATTTTTTTTATTCAACCAATTCCTTTTTCCATGGTATAATTTTATTGTAATTTTATTATAGAAGCACAAATAAACTCTTGATGTTTTTGACAAAAGTTACATCTGGTTGCCATCACGAAAATACTTTAGCAACCCCTGTGATTAAGGTCTCGGCTGAAAGCTAGAGCTGCATACTTATGATCAGTCTGAGCTGCACTGTGGCACTTCAGTTTTTATGGCATAGAATTAAAAACACAAGGAGAATATAAGATACTTTAGCTTGTATTTAAATAGGGTCTAAGCTGTATGATTCTTTACATACAGATAATGAAGCAATATTGAGCATCATTAATAAATACATCATATTTAGCACAAAACCTTGTCCGCACAGTCAACCGTTTTTTTGTTTGCAGGAACTTGTTACATATCATTGCCTCTAATGTCTTCATAGTACTAATGCTGTTCCCATCCTCGCATCTATACGTCTGAATTCATTTCATTATTAGAATGTTTTATTATTATTTGATACAGAATGTTGACTTGCCAATTCATATTCATGGTAATATTCTTGATTTGATTTGTTCTACCAGTTCGAATGATATATTTGTCTCTGGTATGTCTGATCACAAGCTTATTGAATGTAGTTTTCACATTACTATTCCTCTTTCTTTGAAGAAAATCTCTGTTACTTATAATATTAGGTCTGTCAATTCCAATCTGTTTGCTCCTTCTCTTCAGTGTTCATCTTTGTCTGACATACAGTACATAAATGTTCCTCTCCTGATAATATGGTTTTCCTTTATAATGTTGCTGTTTCTGGATTGTTTAATGATATAGCCCCCTTAAATAATGATGCTTTTTCTGAATTGCTTAATGTTATTGCCCCCTTAAAGAATAGGCTTGCCCCAGCAGCCCACTTGTACCCTTGGTTTATTTACTCAAAAGCTCAGGTTGATGAAGGCAACTGACCAGTGTCTTGTGTGCCTTTTTAAGAAAACTGGCCTTACTGTCCACTGTTTACTATATACTGAGCATAGCTTGCTTCAGTTACTACTCCTCCATCTTAACTCATACTAAGTCCAGGCCAAGAACACTCTTTAGGACTATTAACAAACTCATTCATCCTCCTGTATGTCCAAATACAGTTGAACAGTGTCAATTTTTTTGAAAACAAAATTAACCAGACTTGAGTTACAAAATTTACTTGATTTACACTTGTTGACTCTCTTTTTGTCTCTGCACTCATCATTAAGAACAATCTTGCCTTCTGTCAGCTTGACCCTGTCCCCAACTTTTCATTAAAGATATGTTTCTCTACAATTAATATTTCAGTTGCTATTATAATTAATACATTTCTCTTTTGGTTCTGTTCCTATTGCTCTTAAAACTGTTGCAGTTACTTCTGTTCTTAAAAAAAACCCGAGTTGCATCCAACATCTCTTTCCAATTGTAGAATCTTCCTTTTCTAGCTAAAGTGGTGTGAAGAGTGGTAGAGTTCTCACTTGTATGAAGTATTTTGCTCACATCACCCAACCCCATTTTTTTAGCTACATTGGTTGGCGGTTCAGTTCTGTATCAAGTTCAAGTTCTTGTTTCTCACTTTCAAAGACATCCATAACCTTGCTTCTCTTTACCTTAGTGAACTCTTGATCTCTTACTTTCCCTCTTGCTCTGTCAGGTCTTGTAGCCATAATCTATTTGCCCACGCACCAGATTTTCAACCTTAGGAGGTAGGTACTTCAGTGCCATGGCTGCTAATCTCTGGAATTCTCTTCCCCAATCTCTCTGTGACCACACTTGCCTTTCTACTTTCAAATCTGATTTAAAGATGTTTCTCTTCAATGAACATTTCTATTATACCTCCATTGTTTAGTCAGTTTTTTTCTAACATATCAATATATGTTACTGTGCTGAGAAATCATTAATTTCTAAAATTCGGAACAATTTTTTTAAGAATATATTGAGTGCTTAATTTGGGTCTTATATATATATATATACAGTACATGCCAAAAGTTTGGACACACCTCCTCATTCAATGTGTTTTCTTTATTTTTATGACCATTTACAGCACTCCATCACTCTCCTTCTTGGTCAAATAGCCCTTACACAGCCTGGAGGTGTGTTTGGGGTCATTGTTCTGTTGAAAAATAAATGATCGTCCAACTAACCTGACTTCTGCACAACACAACTGCTGGTCCCAACCCCATTGATAAAGCAAGAAATTCCACTAAAAAACCCTGATAAGGCACACCTGTGAAGTGAAAACCATTTCAGGTGACTACCTGTTGAAGCTCATCGAGAGAATGCCAAGAGTGTCCAAAGCAGTAATCAGAGCAAAGGGTGGCTATTTTGAAGTAACTAGAATATAAAACATGTTTTCAGTTATTTCACCTTTTTTTGTTAAGTACATAACTCCACATGTGTTCATTCATAGTTTTGATGCCTTCAGTCATGAAAATAAAGAAAACACATTTAATGAGGAGGTGTGTCCAAACTTTTGGTCTGTACTGTATGTACCTAGTGTAATCTTTGTTTGACACTGTTTGCATATAGCTGGTCCAGCAATATCCGCTAAACTGTAGTGACTGTATTTGCTGCTCATTTTTAAGTCTGCAAGACATTTATAAATATATACTAGTGGAGTTTGCCTCCGGCTCGCTTCACTTGCCCACCCCCTCCCATCCTCCCCCTGGGCGCGTTTCGTTCCATCCACTTCGTGTCTCTGCCACTCGCGTTGTCAAGAGGGGGGGCTGAACGCATGCTGAGGAGATGCGGTCTGATCAGCTGCTGTCTTTCTGCCTCTGCTGCCGAGCTGCATGTTCTGCTTGTCGCGTTGCGCACCACTTTGCGATCATTTAAAAGCCTATACAGCAGCTGTCCTTTTTTCTCACTGCCTTGTCACATGTGACGTTAAAGTGTCTCTCACGGGACATCAAATTGTCTTCCGAGAAGATCACGTATCATCTCCTTCCAAGCCTTCCAAGATTTTTTTTTATAATAGAGAAATATTAAAAATACTTTTTAAAAACCACGCTTATATTAAGTTAAAACAGTGTACTAAAAAGTAAAAAATAAACCTCAATAGGAAGTGGGTTAAATATTAAGATTTGTACCAGACAACAAACAGGTGAAGTTAAAATAAGCGTGATAATAATAATGATAAAATACAGCATTTAAAATACAAGTTAAAATTGATTTAAGAAAATATCTTTTATTTAAAATTAGTAAGAAACTTCAATTGATTCTCCGTCTGGATTTCCATATAAGTAGAATGTGATTTACTTGACCAATTTTCAAATTATTTTACTAACTGTGACTATTATATTACCAAAGCACAGTTTCAGAAAGTGCAAAACATGGTAATGTGCTTATCATAGTCATACAGAACATTCTGGAATTTTTAAAATGGCAATTTACACTCAAATATTTTCCACACATGTCATGATTGCTTCAAAAGGCGTAAAACTTTCCAAAGACAGAAATGTTCCTGCTTCGACAATGTGGTAGTGGCAGTTTCTTTTCAGGGTTTAGTTAATTCTTAGATTCAGTGGAAGCAAAGTTTGTATTTTCGCTTAGATAATAGTATACTTATGAAGTTGTCTAAATTTTTTGTCTGCTTATACAGTACATGTTCTTATTTTTATGGGACAAATCATACGTTCTTGAAAATGTACTATTTTTTGCCTGATTTTAAAAATGTACATATTTGCATATTTTGTGCAACAAATGAATTGACCATATTTAGGCTGACTCTCATCAAACCTCATATTTTAGTCCAGGTTGAAAAAAGTGCACAAGAAGCCTCAAACATCATACATTTGAAGTTGTGGTGTAGTGGGCAAACGTTTCTCCCATTCTTCGTAGTTGACTGATGGACTGGTATAATAAATGTTGTCCATAGACGTATATTTTCTCAATGCAGTCTGTCATCATATGTAAAATGACACTTGTTGAAGTAAATTTTTGGATTACCTCCTGGACTAACATTCTGTTGTTGTAGTGCTGTAATTATAATAGATGATATCAACTTGATACAAGCAAAGTTACTAGTACCCTGATTATTAAACCATTTTCTGTAAATAAATAACATCTTATGGAGTGTTCATTACTAATGGATAATCTTATGTCGTATGTAATCTTAATATTTTTTTGGATTCACAATCATTAAAATGTTCTACTTTGTTTTCAGAATTTGGCACAGACACACTTAATGAATGACTTGATTACAGAAATAAAGGAAAAGGGATCAAAGTTAAAAATTTGTCCTCCTGCAGAAACTAACTTGGTATGTATAATGAACTTCTAGCATAGCTCTCAACCACTTCTTTGTTAAGTAGTAATACACAGCATTGAAGAGAGCTTGATGTCTGATATGCTGTTCTTATTATCTTAAAAAAGGGAATAATATGCAAATATTACAATTTGCACTGCACAAAATCAACTCAGTTGATGATGGAGACAATATTATTTTCAGTGAACTGGTCATTTTACATATTTTAATAGTTTTATGTATTTAAGCCAGTTTGAAGGAGCCATGCTTTTGAAGGGAAACATTTGCACGCATTTTACTATATTTTAAATTGTTTACTTGGTATTTTTTATGAAATCAGGTTAACTCAATAATACTTTCTTAAATGCAGTATTTTTCATTTAAATTAAAAATGGACACAATTATTAATAAAACTATAAAGAGAACACAGTATGTTAGAAGATTTTTGCCTATTCTAAGTGTCAGGACTTATGTTTCAGAATCTTGTGGCTGGTAGGTTCCTAAAACATTAATCACCTTATTCAGTCTTTTTTTATAAACAGTATTACACAGAGAACAACATCAAAACTGTTAAACAGAGAATAAAAATGATTGTTGCACTTAAAATAGCACAGTATGTTAACATTGTTTGCAGTTAGCCAATGTGAAGTTTGATTTGCTTTTCACAATGACAGAAAATGCTATATATGCTATATATATATATAGATGCTATATAGCAAATACCAGAATTTGCCGGATTAAAGTTGTGTTATAATTTAGAATTTGTTTTTCCCCTCATTGAAAAAGGAATATATGAGGGAAAAATCAAGTTCAAATTGATAAAGTGATCTAAAATTACTCCACAATGATGTTAAAGAATTTAGAAGAAAGAATTGTCCCCAAAATATGGCTTAACATATGAATATTTTCATTTGCTGTACCTTGGAAAAAAAAACCCATGCTGACATGGACAGAATGTACAAATTTGGCACTGTGGCATAGTGGTTACTGTTCTTGCTCACATTGAAGAAAAAATTGTCCCCAAAATATGGCTTAACATATGAATATTTTCATTTGCTGTACCTTGGAAAGAAAAAATCCATGCTGACATGGACAGAATGTACAAATGCGGCACTGTGGCATTTGCCAAAATTTGTGGAGTTTACCAAAAGGCATCTGAAGGACTCTCAGACCATGAGAAACAAAATTCTCTGGTCTGATGAGACAAAGATTGAACTCTTTGGTGTGAATGCCAGGCATCACGTTTGGAGAAAACCAGGCACCGCTCATCACCAGGCTAATACCATCCCTACAGTGAAGCATGGTGGTGGCAGCTTTATGCTGTGGGGATGTTTTTCAGCAGCAGGAACTGTGAGACTAGTCAGGATAAAGGGAAAGATGACTGTAGCAATGTACAGAGACATCCTGGATGAAAACCTGCTCCAGATCGCTCTTGACCTCAGACTGGGGCGACGGTTCATCTTTCAGCAGGACAACGACCCTAAGCACATAGCCAAGTTATCAAAGGAGTGGCTTCAGGACAACTCTGTGAATGTCGTTGAGTGGTCCAGCCAGAGCCCAGACTTGAATCCGATTGAACATCTCTGGAGAGATCTTAAAATGGCTGTGCACTGACGCTTCCCATCCAACCTGATGGAACGTGAGAGGTGTTGCAAAGAGGAATGGGCGAAACTGGCCAAGGATAGGTGTGCCAAGCTTGCGGCATCATATTCAAAAAGACTCGAGGCTGTAATTGCTGCCAAAGGTGCATCGACAAAGTATTGAGCAAAGGCTTTGAATACTTATGTACATGTGATTTCTCAGTTTTTTTATTTTTAATAAATTTGCAAAAACCTCAAGTAAACTTTGTGTTGTGTGTAGAATTCTGAGGAAAAAATGAATTTAATCCATTTTGGAATAAGGCTGTAACATAACAAAATGTGGAAAAAGTGATGCGCTGTGAATACTTTCCGGATGCACTGTACCCAGTGCTGCCACGTTTAGTTCTTTCCCCTGAATTGTGACACTTGATTAGAACAGGCAAATTTAAAAATGGATGGAGGTATGGATTGATTATTTGAATTGGAATTAAATTTGCTTTTAATAAATGTATATATTTTTCATGATGTGTTTATATTTTAGTACAGTATTTGTAATAATTATATATAAGTGTTGAGCTGGTTATAACATCAGGAAATGTGTGGTGATTTTCATTTAATTTGATTTTTTTTTATGAAACACCACTAATATCTTTTCAAAGGCATTCATGTTAATCTAAGTAAAAAACAAATATAGATGCCTATGGCATAGTGCTGGCTGGTATACCGGTTCATACCGAAAACCGTTTTTAATTTTTGTTATGGTATGGATTTTCCTTATACCGCAGTACTGGTTTAAATAGCCTAAACAACGTTCGGAACATGGCGCAGCAGGAAAGTGTTTAAGGGGGGACCTTTTTCACTGCTACACCGCTAAACACTCATCCAACTGAGTATATGCGTTAGTGGAGGTATTGAGCGGTGAAAATGGACAGAGAACATTATGAAACTGAAGCTGTAGCAGACAATAAAGTTGAACATAATGACAAAGAAGAACTTTTGCCAAAAAAAGGAGCCATGTATGTTTTCTGGAGATACTTTGATTTTAAAAGGTTGGATGTGGACCAAACAACTATTTACTGCAAATGCAGTAGAGTGAAAGTTGTCGCTGGAGGCGGCAACACAAGCAATTTGCTGCACCACCTTAGCCGCACACATGCTTTGGAGTACCATGAATGTATAGAGCTAAGATTGGCACCCTCCACGTCCTCGGGTAAAACTGAAAAAGCTAGAGTTAGACGTCGCTTGTAGACACGTTTGCTAGAGGTACTGCCTACGAAAAAAAGAGCAAGTGGTGGATCAAGATAACAAATGCCATTACAATCCATATTATTGACGTGTCAGTGGACAGAGATTGTTAACATTAACAGAAAGTGTAGTTGGTTTACAAAAAATATTTATTCCTTTTCTAAGACATGTTCAGTACAATACAACTTTTGACAAGCACCTCTGGATAATTTACTAAGTCTAAATGCCACTTCGAATGTTGTCAAAATTATAGTTTAAGTTGTTTGCAAAATTTATTCAATAAAAAGGTTCTATATTTTGACTGCAACGGTCATGCAATGTGATTCCTTCTCTTCATTAGTGCCATCACTTTATGGGGCCGTGCAAACCTGTATTAATACTTCTGTGCACATTAAAATGTTTTTTTTGTACAATGTACAATTCTCATGACAGTGGAATAGGTTATTCTTAGCCAGTCTACTGCAGTAATTGCAGTGGAAAATGTAGTTAACATCCACTCATGCATGGGAAACAAATACCATTGAATACCGTAAAACCGGTGTAATTTTGAAAAATACCGTGATATAGAATTTTGGTCATACCGCCCAGCAGTACTGTGGCATAATACCTTACTAACACCCTAGTAACACCAGTACATGGAGTTCCTTTAATAAGCAGTATGGGAGATTTGAATGGACTCTGCTACTTTCAATTATAGCAGCATGAGCACTCTTATTTCATAAGTGCACTATGGATTTTCAAAGGTCAAATAGCAAGACATTATAAATAGGGTTTGTCTTTAACTATTAAAACACCAGTGTTTCCAAGAGTAAAATAAAAAAAAAATAGTGTGATTAAGAAGAAAAGTTCCACAGGAATAGGGAGCCTACCAGCTGCTTGTGTTAATTGTTGAATTTGAAGACCTTATTCTCACCTATATACATGTTAATTTTATATATGTTTTTGTGTATTTTCACGTTTTTTTAATACATGCTATTACACAAAAGTTTTTATGTTTTCATGCACTGATTCCACAAGTGTATGCCTCTCATTTTTTGTTTTTAAAAAAGTTTTCTAGTGAAAAAGTAATAACTGGAGTAATTTCCTGTTAGATGTGAACATTTTGTTGATTTGTGTGATGTTGTGGTGTTACGGTATTATATTGCCCATTTTTCCAAATATGATGTCAGTCATGGTAATTGCAATACTAAACAAGTGTCAGAGAGAGAGAGACAATGTTTGGTACTTACCTCAGTGATACCTGAGGTATGTATGCTCAGCCTCATATGTAGAAAACTAGAAAGAGAGGTTTATAGAGAATGGAAAGGGATGGGCTTTCAGCATTCTGTGTTTTCCTGTGTTGCCAAAAACATTTTTGTGCAAAAAATTTGCAGTATATCAGATTTATTTTATAAACATGCTTTGTTATTCTGTATTTTTGTAAATGAGGATAATAGAATATGCAGAAGTGTAACCTTCAACCTTCAGGAGTTTTATTGGAGTTTTAAAGTAGCCAAAGAACACACAACAAATAAATGAGTAAAAAACACTGCAAAAGCAAAAATCTATTTTATGTCATAGCTCCCTATTACCTTGGTGAACCACTTTTTTGTGAGTTTAATTTTTTTTTCCTACAGGTTAGGCCTGTGATGCAGAAATACCCTGAAATTCATTAACTAGTTGAACAAATAAAGAAAAGGAAGCGTGTATAAATATTCAAAGGAAGGTCAAAAAGCTAGAAGGTTATATTATTAGTACAAATTAAATATGCCATGCAAGTCATCTTCAATTGCCTGGAAAAAAATACTAATTTATGCAAAAATCTTTAATCTGTAACTAGTAATACAATACATGCTTTATTTATGGCTTTTTTACATTTAATGCAACTTCACAGTGTATATTATTCATGAAATAAATCAAGCTGTTTTCAGATTTTTTTTTTTACTTTTATTACTTTGATTTTTAGTTAATGAAAGAGTTTTGTCCATATCTTTCAGTAAAGTTTTGCCTGGAAAGTGATGATGGTGTTCTTGCTTTTTTGTTTTTTTTACCTGTAGGATCCGTTGGTAGTGACCCTTCCCAGCCCCGAGCCATTGACATCAGCCATGTTCCTATTTCTTCATAGCATGAAGGAAGCAGGAAAAGGACCTATTTCTCCAAAAATATTATTTAATCAGATGTGTCAGAAGTGAGTTTTCTTGTAATTTATTCCAGTAACATTAGTCTTTTATTCTATTTTTGTTTTTATGGCTTTAGTTCTTATTAATTGTATTTCCAGAACTTTTATTTAAAAACCATAGCTAGCTGATATTTATGGCCTATAAACATGCCTCACTTCATTCTTTATTAAATTAAGATTAAGTTTTTTGCAGGACTTAAAAGTTTGTAAATCAGTTTTGCCATTTTATTTTGTTTTTGGAAATTCAGATAAAGGAATCTAGAGGCTGACCAAAAAGTTTTTTTATTATTGTTAAAAACATAATAAAAATTTTTTTTACACGTTATTAGTCCGACTGCCAAAAACAAAAACTTTCCAAATCCTTTAATTGTACTTTTTGCTGAAACTAGTACAAAATTGGACCTTTACCATTTTCTTTATTAATCTCATTTTAAAGTAAGAATAGAAACTGCACTTCTAATGAATTGCATTCTCTGCATTAATTAATAAAATAATTGTTCGTAATTTTACACATTAAAAAAGACAAGATTTTGCTCCCAGATCAGAAACAAAACATCTACAAGGTAAAAACACAGAGGACAGACTCTTTCTTTTAAAATGGTTGTTGACTTAATGGCTCCTGTGTCACACCTGAATTACAACCAGATTATTTTTTTAGCCCTTATTAGTGTTTTGTTATTTTCTAAAATCATTTTATGGTAGTGTTTAGAAGGTGTGTGCCTCTTGAAATAAATTTAGGAAATTCCTCCTCCTAACCAGTTTCACATTATAGCAATAGCAAGAATGGTAAGGAAAGTAAATATATCCACAGTTTTGCCAAGTCTTTTGTAAATTAAATAGAGGAAATATTTGCCATTTTTTTAAATCTAAAAAGCATGTGAAAATTCAGGAATTGTTTCACTAAAAACTGTTTTATTTCATTTAACATGTGAAGATACACAGCACATTAGCAGAAAAGGAGGGTATGGGGTTGTATTAACCCATCATTCAAGATTAGTTTTAATTATTTTAACACATACCCAAAAATGCAATCCTTTCCTCATAGCAAGTTTGTTGTAATACAGAACATTAATGTAAGGAAAGGGTAATGATGATAAATTATTTTTTATTGATTTAAAGGATGTTTTTCTGTTTGCACCCAATGAAAGGCGTATATGAGTGTAGGGCTGGTGGTCTTACATCGCTGCTTTAGGCAAGGTGAATAAAATTATTTTAAAAAAGTGGGTATAAAATGTAATGCTAGCTAAAAATACAATAGTTTCCCGTATTCATGATTTGATGAGCCCACAAATTTTTATTTTAACTCGGTTTTTGTAAAAATGTATTAATTTAATCTAAAGAGGAAGGAACAACATAAAGTTAATTCCAAGATAAAAAAATGAAAAGATGGTGGATTTTCATATTTTTTTTTCATTTTTTAAATGCGTTGCTTATAGTTTATAGCAGGGGTCTCCAAACTTTTCAGCCCGAGGGCCGCATTAACAATCAAACAGCAGTTTGGGGGCCGACTACACACTCGAGGTCCAAATAAAAAAGAATCAAAACATAGATGTTGTTTTTAATTATTTATTTAATATTATTTTATTCAGTTATTATTTAATAACACATTGATACACTACACATGAACACCTGTATTAGTGGGAATGGTGAAATTGTTTCCTGGATGCCAAAATAGCAGACATTTCTGGCTTTAGATTTGATGTCCCTAACATCGACAGTGACCTGAGATTATCATCAGACAAGTTTGTTCTCAAATTGTTCTTCACCTTTTTCATTCTTGAAAATGTTTGTTCACACAAGTATGTTGTTCCAAAGATTGAAAGGTACCTTGATGCAAATGTTTTGACATTAGGAAAGTCTTCCTTGGGCAAAAACTGGTAAAAACCCACCAGTCCTTCTTTGAACTTGTCCTTAAGGAAGTCATTTGCTTGCAACTCAATGACCTCCAGCTGCAGTTCATCTGGGCAACTGGCCACATGTGCTTCAAATGGGTTTTGAAACAGTCTCACTTCTTCTGCCTTTGAATCCAAGTCAGAGAACCGCTCCTGAAACTGCAGCTGGAGGTCTTTGATGATCTCGCATGCAAATGACGTGGGGAACTCAGCAGTTGCTTCAGCCATGAAGACCTTGCACTGTTGAAAGTGCGTCAAGTTGTTGACCTGTACTTGTTCCAAAAACAAGACAAGTTTAGGCCTTTAGGTGGGTGTATAGATCAGAATCTAGATTTTTCTCTCCTTGTAGTTTTAGGTTCAGAAAATTTAAATGACTAGTTATGTCTGCAGCAAAGGCCAATTTCCATACCCACTCTTCATCAGATAGTAATGGCTGTGGCTTGCCTTTACTTTCCAGGAAGTCACCTATTTCCTTTCTTAATTCAAATACTCTGCTCATAACTTTCTCACAACTTAGCCATCTTACTGCTGTGTAATATGGTAAATCTTGTGATTCTGTGTCAGTATCTTTCAACATGTCTCTGAACTGTCTATGGTTGAGCCCATGTGACCTTATTAAATTCACCATCTTCACCACAGGATTCAATACACTGCTAATGTCCACATATTTAGCACACAAAGCTTGCTAGTGAATAATACAGTGCAGGAACATTGGTTGTGGAATGTTTTTCTCATTACACATTTGCTTCACTTGTCCAACCAAGCCTTTCTTTATTCCACTCATGTTCTTTCCTCCATCAACAGTCAGACAACTGAGGTTAGTCCAGTCCAAGTTATAATCAGCAAATGTTTTTTTCAATTCATTGAATATATCCTCTCCGGTAACAGTGCCATACATGCTATGTAGGGAAGCCAGCTCTTGTGTTATGTTCATGTCTTCATCCACACCTCTAATGAACACAAGCAGTTGAGAGGTGGAACAGCTGTCCAGCGATTTATCCATTGCAATTGAAAAATGGCGAAACTTGCTTGCATTTTTCGCTATTTGAGTCACAATGTTTTCACCCATGTCTGCAACGTGGCGGGCAATGGTATTTGCACCCAAAGCTACATTTTTTAATTGTTTTGACTTTTCTTGGCAAAGTTCCTTAGCCACCTCCAACAACATTCCTTCACTACTTCACCATCTGTAAACGGTTTGCCACTTTTAACCAGGACGTAGGCAACTTTATAACTGGCCTTAGTTAAGGATTCATTTTCATTTGAGGATTTACTGAACAATGCCCTCTGAAATGTGAGTTGATTTTGTAATTTAGAAATTTTTTCAGCACAAACTTTACCCTCCAACTGTGCATATTTCTCATGATGTTTGCTTCGATGATGACGGCGCTGGTTGTATTCTTTCATCACAGCCACGGTTTCATTGCAAATCACACACAATGCTTTCTCACCGGATTTGATGAAGAAGTATTTCAAACTCCATTCTTCTTAAAATTGCCGACACTCATCGTCTATTTTTCTTTTGCTCTTCTCGGCCATCGTTGGGCACTAAAATAAAGTGACTTCAACATGAATAAATAGTGAAACTGAAAGTATCTTGCACACAATATCGCTCAAAAAACCTGATTATGCGAACTAATTTCGTCACAATTATAGCTGCAAATGACCCGAAACAATTTTTAAAAATTCTTATGATTTCTTAAGTTAAACTTACCTGAATATAGTCTGCAAAAATATCCACTTATGGTAGAGAGATTGTTGCTTTTAATGTTTCCTCTTCAGAATATTCGGAAAATTCTTGTTAAACTAACGACATTCCCAATACTTTATACACACTGGTAAGTAATTACGCGAAGGAAATTATCACTAAATAAAATAGAGTGCAACATGTTTCGCAATTAGATGCTAACTGACACCAACACCTCCTCATCGCAGCAGTCAACCGCAACTGGCAAACTGTGATGAAAATAAATCAAGTCTTGAACAAACAGCAAACCTCTGCCACTAGATGGCGTTTTATTATCTCATTGACTGTGAACAGAAGTAGAAAAAGTAAGCAGCGAATAAGGTTTTGCAATGTAGTGATCGGTTGAAAAACATAACACACTACTGCGCACCTCTATTTTAATTTGGTAAAAACGTAACGTCCACATAAGCGGCAGCTGATCTTGGCAGGATACACGTACATTTCCGTAATTTTTTTCCGTAGATAAAAAAGTCTCCACAGGCCGGATGAGAGAGCCTCACGGGCCGCATCTGGCCCGCGGGCCGTAGTTTGAAGACCCCTGGTTTATAGCATTAATATTTGCCATACAGTAAGCATATCAGCAAATTATTTGTAAATTAATTTTTTTTTCTGTAAAGTTTTACATAAAATTCCAACAATGTACATATCATTAACCTTTGTTTTTGCTTAAACAACCAACACCTGTTATATTGACCTGAAAAAGGATGTAGAAATAGATGGATGTATGTTGTAAATGATCCTTTTAAAACTGTTAGCACTTTAAACTTCACCTCTAAGTAGCAAAAAGGGTTAACATACAATTGCCCTCCATAATGTTTAGGATAATGTAATTTTCCTTCATTTAACCCTCTGATCCTTTGATATTTGTATCTATTATGGGTGATCTCCCCGTGAAACATAGTTTATCATTGACAGAAAGTGATTTCTGTTATTCCTTATTGGCAGCATTTCATTTAAGAGTAATCCAGATCATGAAAGAGTAATGGATGGACCATCTTTCTGTAGAGACAAATGGAGCTGTGTTGTTTATCATGCATGCTGATCAGTGATCAGGGATACTGAATGAATCAGAATATTCCTGCTTCACAAGTAACTGATGTTTTGTGCAGGAGCTGAAGTTAAAAATCTGCTTGTGTATCCATTGTATGCTACACTCAAAAAGTATACTAACAAGTATTCTATTTTTCTTATTATTTTAATCCTCATTTTCATGTATTTGAAATCTACATACTAAAGCTGACTTCCTCCGGAGACTAATTACCCTGGGCATTTATTAGTCCTTTCCCACAGGAGGTCCAATGCTGAATTAGTAGTGTGTGCGTCCGATGGTGTGTATGTTTCGTATGTGTGTGAGTTTTAGGGGCAGTTTAGCTATAAAAAGAGTTAAACATCAGTTAATTGTGTAGCAGGAAGAGTTCTGCATCCCTGGTCACTGATCATCATCTACAAGAAACCATGCAGCTCCAGTGTTTCCCTCCATAAAGAAGATTATCCTTTCAGCAAATGTGACTCATCCTTCCTGACGTAAATCGTCCTTTAATGAAACGCTCAACATTTGGTTAATGTTAAACTAATCATGGCGTGAAAAAAGGGACAGACAGTGGCCGCGATAAATGCTTTCCAATAATTTAGGTTTTGAGAAGAATCTATCATGGGAGAGGCAGAAGGAGCTGGAGAGGCAGGCGGCACAAGTCAGGGTGGGATGGAGCTGGGTGGGGAGGCAGAGATCTGAGCGAGTGTCTTAAATAATGAAAGAAAAAAAAAAAAATAAAGTATAGTACTTTGGAATCAAGAACCCCTAATCAAGACGGCTTGTGAAATAAAACACACCCAATAGGCATATGTTTTTTTTTACAGAAATAAAAATAATCCGTTCAAACAAATTACATGATGTAATTTGTCAGAACAGATAAATAATTCGCCCAAACGGATTCCCGTCTTTTGAGCAACATCAGTCTTTGCAACACCAACCATTAAATCTAAAAATGTAGATTGCGAGGCTGTTTTATCCCTGTGGACGCCTAGACGCTTGCTTTGAGCAGACTCAGAAGTCTGTCCTGTTAGTTTACATGAGGCAGAGATTGCATGGGCTCTCAAGGCGTGTCTTTGATTGTTTTTTGCAAAGTGAGGACATACTTGATCATTTCAGCTTGCACATTCATTAAAACAAGTATTAAGATATTATTGTAGGTGATATGTATTGCACACTCTTTGGGTGAAAAAACTCCATACAGGTAGTGGCAGTTACAGTTCTGGCAAGTACAAATCAAGGCACATTTCAAATTAAGTACCAGCTGCTTCTCTGCAATCATGCTAAAATTAGCTTATATTATTTAGATTCTAAAATCATCACCTTTTGATTAATTAACATAATCTCACACTGAAAGAAATAAGAGAAATCCAACCTTTAACTGAAGTAAACCTTTTCTTTTCTTATCGATACAATGCTTAAAATATTGAGTTAACGTTATGGGACACGTAAATGTGCAGCCTGTAACATCAGTGTTGTATGTAATAAGTTAAAATAAACCATGATTCAGTGTATATTGCTTGTGCTCTAAACCTTCCAAAACTTTGTAACTGTGCAAGATTACAAATCAAAGTGTTTCATTCACATCTTACTGAAACTACCATTATTACAGAATCTGCTACAGCAGTGGTTCCCAAACTTGGTCCTGGGGACCCCCTGTGGCTGCAGGTTTTTGTTCCAACCAACTTCCATTTTCCCTGGACTCCTAACTTAATTAAGTGAGTCATTTTTTCCAGTTTCTTTGTTTTGGGGTCAACACAGAAATTACAAAATTGGTAAATTTATATTAAAATGTATGGGGAATTTGTATTTTTTAACTTGTTAACAGTATTTTCATCCTGATGTTCATTCTGTTTTTCCAGGCGATCTGCTAATTAATTCATTATTTACTAATTAGTGGATCTTACTCTGAAGTAGTTGGAGCTTTCATCATCCAGGGTGTCAGCTCTGCTTGCTGTTAATTGTCACTATTAGGGTTAAATGAAGAGAGAAAACTACTTAGAAAAGGGGAAAAATAATAGGAAAACAACAAAAGAGATTTAATCATTTAAGGCTTTAGAAAAAAATAGAAATATTTCTAAATGCCTTATAAATGTAAAAACCATACTGCTATGCTTTTCTAAATGCAGAATAAGAGAACAGAAGAAAGACCAGCTAATTAAATGAGATCAGTTGTTATCAATTATTATCACTCATTATGATTCTGGTTGGAGCAAAAACTTGCAGCCACACGGGGTCCCCAGGACCCCGGGATTGAGTGTGGGAACCGCTGTGCTACAGGGTGAAATTGTATTTGTACTAAAAATTTCCATTATTCCTGCTAATTATCTGTTTGAATTGAAAAGAATACAGTTTCTCCTAAAATTGTATTTTGCAATGACCATCAACAAAAGCCTAGTCACTAGGAAAAGCAAGAATTGATCTACACCAGAAATCTTTTACTCATTTGCAGTTGTATATAGCATGCTCAAAAGTTGGCAGCACAGTGGTGCAGAAGTAGTGCTTCTGGCTTGCGGTAAGGAGACATGTCCATGGTTCTTGTCCCGGGTCCTTCCAGCATGGAGTTTGCATATTTTCCTTGTGTCTGCAATGGTTTCCTCTGGGTTGTCCGGTATCTTCCTCTAGTAAAAAGACATTTAGGTTAGGTGGATTTGGGACAGATGGTGTGCATGTGCGTGTTTGCCCTTTCCAGGAATTGTTCCTGTCTTCCACTGTATTCTTGCTGGGTTAGGCTTCGGTTTCCCCCACAATCCTGCTCATGATTAAGTGTGTTTAGAAAATGGTATCGTATTGTATATTCAAGAGTAAGGAGCTCCAATGAACTATTAGCACATGAGTTAAAAAAAAAAAGATTTTTTACAGAAAAGTATTCTGTTTATTATATAGTATTTCTAATACATTTGGTTATCCCTTAGCTTTGTAACCAAGGCCCATTGTCTTAAGAAATTTCTTGGGGTGAAACCCGGAATGTATGTATGTTGTGTGTGTATATATAGATACACACAAATGTATTTCACAAAATTAAACATTAAGAAATAAAAAACTACAGGGTTCAAATACAGTAAGAACCCTGAATGAGGGAAATGATTTTTCAAATATTTGAGACAAAATTGTATAACCTGAAAGCTCAGCCCAGTGGAAAACAAACAGAAGGGCCCTGTAGCAAAGTAGGCAATCTGTCTCTGCCAAACGTCTAACAGCTGCAACATGAACAAAATTAACAGCGGATGAATTAGTACCAGACACTAAGCAGTTTGCTGCAGAGATAACCATTCAACTATGTACTGTAATGACTTTTTTCTCCTTATAGTTTTTATCACTTCATTTAACCTTTATGGCATACAAATTGCGTATTCATTAATTATACTAACTGCAGGTGAAGCTTTTAAGCAGCCATAAAGCAATGTCTGATATTCTTAAATCACACTTTTTATGCATTCTTTTATACTAAAAGCATGTGTACAGTCTAAAAGATCAAGGTAGTTGGCACTGTATATTAGATTTGATCCTTTAACAGTAAATAAAAAGGTAATTTCTGAATTTCTTGTAAGAAGAAATTAACTCACTTTTGATTTTTAAAGAGTAATATGTTCGCTTTGTTCATCAATCAAGACTAAAATGAAAAAGTACAATACAATTTTCATGTTTTCATTCATTAGTAATAAACCAACAAAGTTTGGTTGGCCCAGAGCTTATAACTAGGGTGGGGCTTGTGGCTATGGAAAAGTAGTAATAAATAGAATTATGTAATGAGAGAACTTCAGGTGATATTGCCTTCATTTTGAGTCATTTTGTATGTAGGTATTCTAAATATGGAATTTATTGGTTTCCTGAAGATGACCAAAGAGTTAGTTTATTTGTAGGGGACACTATATTTGATACTGGATTGTGTTGTGGAGGTTGTGGCAGTTGTTCTGCTAGCAAGGAACTGAGGCCTGATATATTCTTTTTCTGTGGTTTACTGAGATCCCACACATTATTTTATTATGTTATTTTTATTTACTTTCACTAAATTTGAAAACAAAAATGTTGGTAGAATGTATATTTGTGGCGCTGACTTATGTAGAACACTGTATACTGTACTGTTGTACAATAAGATTTTCACCAACAGATTGGAGGGATTGGTGCAGCTACAAGTCTATAACACATACATATTATTATTTAGATTGTTTTGGTTTTAAAGATTTTTGAATCATTATTTGTTATGCTTTGTAGGTTTAATATATCTTTAGTATACTCTGAAGGACTGAAATAAGAATTTAATATAAAATACATAACATCATGACATCATTTTTGTTTAATTTTCCACCACCACCACATGCAAGTCTTCTCTCACCACATCCAAAAAACTTCTCTTAGCCCTTCCTCTTTTCCTCTTACCTGGTAGCTCCATCCTTAGCATCCTTTTCCCAATATATACAGCATCTCTTCTCTCTCCTGTTCCTACTGACCTTCATTACTTTCCCCTCTAGAGCATATCTCTACCTCTCCAGGCTCCTCTCATCCTGCTCTCTGCTCTCAGTACAGATCACATTGTCAAAAGGCAAACATCATAGTCCACAGGGACTCCTGTCTAATTTTGTCTGTCAACCTGTCCATTGCAAATAAGAAAGGGATCAGACCCAATCCCTGATGTAATCTCACCTTCACCTTGATAGCATCTGTCACTCCTACACCAGATCTCGCCACTGTCACACTTCCCTCATACATATCCTGTACCACTCTTACATACTTCTGTGCCACTCCCAACTTCCTCATACAATACCACAACTCCTCTCTAGGCACGCTGTCATATGCTTTCTCCAGGTCCAAAAAGATGCCATGCCACTCCTTCTGGCCTTCTCAATACTTCTCCATCAACACCCTCAGAGCAAACATCACATCTGTGGTGCTCCTTCCTGACATGAAACCATACTGCTGCTTGCTAATCATCACCTCCCTTAACTAGTTTCCACTACTCTTTCCCATAACGTTATGCTGTGGCTTATGAATTTAACCCTCTATAGTTACTATAGCTCTGCACTTCCCCTTATTCTTAAAAATGGGAACCAGTACACTTCTCAGGCATCCTCTCACTTTCCAAGATTACATTAAACAATCTGGTTAAAAACTCCACTGTCATCTCTTCTAAACAACTCTGTGCTTCCACAGGTATGTCATTTGGACCAACGGCCTTTCAATTCTTCATCCTCTTCATAGCTGTCCTTACTGCCTCCTTGCTAATCTGTTCCTGATTCACTATCTCCAAGTCATCCAACCTTCTGTCTGTCTCATTCTCTTCATTTATCAGCCTCTCAAAGTACATCTGCTCAACACACTGTCCTTGCTTGCGAATAGATTTCCATCTTTATCATTTATCACCCTAATCTGCTGCACATCTTTCCCAACTCGGTCCCACTTTCTAGCCAATCGGTACAGGTCCTTTTCTCCCTCCTTAGTGTCCAACCTCTAATACAGCTCATCATATGCCTTTTCTTTAGTCTTCACCAGCTCTCTCTTCATTTTTCTCCTAATAATCCTGTCTACTTTCTCCATCTTGACTATCCCACTTCTTCTTCATCAACCTCTTCCCCTGTATACTCTCATGTAATTTCCCATTCCACCACCAGGTCTCCTTTTCCTTCTTCCTCTGACCAGATGTTATGCCAAGCACCCTTTTTACTGTCACTTTACTACTGCTGCTGTTGTTGCCCAGCTGTCTGGTAACGCTTCACTGCCACCCAGTGCCTGTCTTACCCCCTCTTTGAACTCAACCTTGCAGTGTTCCTTTTTCAACTTCCACCATTTGATCCTTGGCTCTGCCCTCATTCTCCTCCTCTTCTAGATCTACAATATCATCCATTGCACACCCAACTTGTGGGGCATATGCACTAACAACATTAATCATCACATCTTCAATTTCCAGCTTCATAATCATAACTCTGTCTGACAATCTTTTCACTTTGAAAACACTCTTGACATGCTGTTCCTTCACTATAACTACTACCCCATTTCTCAACTTATCCACACCATGATAGAACAATTTGAACCCACCCAATCCACCTAGCCTTACTCCCCTTCCATTTAGTCTCTTGCATGGGCAATATATCAACCTTCATTCTCTCCATCACATCAGCTAACTCTCTACACTTACCAGTCATACTGCCAACATTCAAAGTTTCTACCTTTATTTCCACTCTCTTTACCTTCCACATCTCCTCCTGCCTCTGGACACACCTTCCCCCTCTTCTTCTCCTTCTTCAGCCAGCAGTAGCCCAATTTCTGCCAGCACCCTATTGGTAAACAGTACTGGTGGTGGCCGTTGTTAACCTGGGCCTTGACCGATCCTTATGGAAATCTGTATTGTTGTCCACATGTTGATCTGGAAAAATTTTACACTGGACGCAACCCTTCCTGACATAACCCTCCCCATTTTTTCTGAGCTTGAGACTGGCACAAAGAAACACACTGATTTGTGCATCCCCTGTGGCTGGGTTAAATCTGTTTAGGAATATTCCTTTTTTTTAATTTGATTATTATTTCAGGTGGAGCAACTTTTAAAACATTTTCTTTGAACACTCCTTTAAATATTGCTGACACATATCTTGAAAGTAAAAGCTTCACAAATTAGGTACAAACAAGTAGCTTACTGTCTGTCCTTTGCAATGTCCCAGGCAACTGTCCTTATATTTCTATGACCATTAACAGCAGTTCAACCTGTTCTGTCATTTTACTGCCAACATTGTACAACAGGTTGCTGAGCATTGGCACTGGCCTCCATATGCTAGCACATCTGTGCATCTAAGAGGCAGTCATTCTGGCCATTATGTTGCTTCCAGTGTGTTTTTGGGGAACTGAGAAATCTTTCAGTTATTTATTGTAAGTAATTATGTCAGCAGTAAACCTTTTAAACTCATCACCTACTTTTCAGAATGGCTATGCTTAAATGAAATGTTTTTAAGTCTAAGAAGACCTGTGGTGTTCATGTGTGATTACTACAACATTTCAGTCTTATTTGGATTTTTTACAGTTTAAAAATGTATGATGCTTCACAGATTGCCTTGCAAAGTCCGGTAAGAAATAGTAAGATTTTTCTCTTATAGTTGCTTCTCTGTCATGACATCACCGTCGAGCTTTTTAATCTGTCTGGAAGAAGATGTTAACTAATAAACTGGATAGTTAACTAGATGTTGTCCCCTTGCACTATACATGAAATACTTCAGATAAACCAGAGTATTTTTTTTGATAATAGTAATGTTAATTATTTTTCATCACCAAAGTGTTTTATTGATGTATTTTATTGGGATAAAATGTGTTTTCATTCACATGCCTGAACTTGATTAACAATTCTATTTTCCTCGTTTTTTCCATTATATGGTTATAAATGTCCGGTACCATTACTTACAAGACCAGAGCATAAGCATTGTAATAACATTTATTGAGTCATTTTCACTGTATAATGGTGACTAATTGCCCACTAAACAATGATTTGACTTAAAATATTTGTTTTGAACTTTACTGTGTGTATAAGAAGTTTGAACTATTAGAAAAATATTAAAACTAGTTACAACAGTTGTCTTTGATTACTTTTTTTCATGAATGGATCAGGGTAGTGTTGGGAGATTGGAATTGTTGTTAATTTCTTTAAAAATATTATATGAAACTGCAGTTCCCACCTATATCTCTGTTATATATTGGTGCTTTAAGAGGCGCTTCTGAGTTGTACCTAAACCCAAATGATGCTTGTTACAAAAATAAGGAAAAAAAAACCAAACGTGTTAAACAAAAACAAATGTTTGCCCCTCCATTAAAAATACTGTGTTGACCATATATTAATCAGTCTTGACCACCCAATGAGTAATCCATAGGGAAATTTCTCGCAGCCTTCTTCGCTTGAAACAAATTTAACTAATTTATCAAGTCACTGTGAATTTTTAAATACAACATAATGCCCAAAAATTGTCTATGTTGTTTGTTTACATTTGTGTAATGATCCTGTTCATATTTTGGTGTTCCTTACGTTGAATAGTTGCCAAAATCAAGCTCACCTTGTGTTACATATGATATACCATGCGTGTCCGGGAATCAGCTTGAAAACTTGGTGGTAATCTTGTAATTGTGATTCACTTACGGTGACAGCTTCACTAAATGATGAAAAAGCATTGCAAGTTGTTTCAATATGTGAATCTATGTATAGTTCAAGTACAAGCACTTTATTGTCATTGTGTAACACAACAAAATTACCTTTTGTGACAACCCCAAGGTGCATTTAAAGAAAAGTCAAATAATTCCAAATATGTTGTACTAGCCAACCCGCGGCGTACCATACACCGCATAATCTGGCCGGTTTTTTAATGATTTTTAAGCACTGGGAGAAAATTAGCATTTGAAAACTCGGTAATGTAATAAATCAGCAAGAAAAGCAATATTGTAACAATGCACGGAACAAACCAACACACAATCGTCCGTGACTGAAAACTGGCGACCGCCATCGCGCCTCAGTTTGCTATGGTGCATGCGGTCGTGCGTCGTAACCGAAAACTCGGTTTTTAAAGACTGCTTACTTCATTGTGTTTTAACCTCAGTTGTAAAGGATTGTTTTAAGGATCCCATGGGATAACCCTCGCAAACCGTTTTACACGCTGCATATGGCTATTCACCTCCGCGAGAAACATGCCTCTATGAACAGTCAACATGGCTCGGAGGTGCATGTGGCCTCTACGACAGACGAATATAAATGAGGCTGTTTTTTCTGTGTCGTCTAGTCCGAGTTGGTGGGCGTGGCACTGCGAGTTGTTGTCGTATCCAATGGTCTTGGAGTTGGTGGGCGTGGCTCCTTCCTGCATGCGCCATAGGTGTCTTACTTGTCGGCGGCTTAGTGAATCCACGCCCCTTCCGTCGTGCTTTCCATGGGTGTCTTGCCTTAGTGAATTATATATATAGATAGTGTTAAGTGATCAAGTAGCCAGATCAAATTATTATTGCTCAAAGTACAGTAGCATAAATTGTTATTGCACCTGTTAATGAATAGTACATTACATATATTGTATTTCATTAGTACATTGCACATTGCCAATATAGCTTATTGCACATGTTCAATTAAAAATGATCTCAGACTAAGGAGATTCAGAGTTCAGATGAAGAAGATGGGAAAAAGCTATTTTTTAGTCTATTTGTGCGTACATGGATTGACCTAAAGGTCTGCCTGACGGGAGGAACTCAAACAAAGAATTTCCAGGATGAGTTCCTGGAACTTCTTCCTTCGCTTGCCCCCCACCCAACCCCTCTCTCTGGGGGCGTGCTTCACGCTTGCAACTTCGCATCTCTGCCGCTCGTGTTGTGAAGGGGGGCTAAGGGGGGGCTGAACGCACACCGAGGAGATGCAGATAAATCAGCTGCTGCTACTGAGCTGCGTGTTCTGCATGTTGCGCTGCACGACAATCATTAAAAAGCGTGTACAGCAGCTGCTGCTACCAAGCTGCGTGTTCTGCATGTCGTGCTGCGCGACATTTAAAAGCCTGTACAGCAGCTGTCCTTTTGTCTCACTTCCTTGTCTCCCGAGACGTTAAAGTGTCTCAGAGAAATTGTTTGTAAGTAGGGCGTGACGTGCAAGTAGTCTCGCAGGACTTCAAAGTGTCTCCCCGAGATGATCACGTTTCGACCCAAGATTTTTTTATATAATAGACTAGCAGAATACCCGCGCTTCGCAGCGGAGAAGTAGTGTGTTAAAGAAGTTATGAAAAAGAAAAGGAAATATTTTAAAAATAACGTAACATGAGTGTTAATGTAATTGTTTTGTCATTGATATGAGTGTTGTTGTCATCTCTCTCTCTCTCTCTCTCTCTCTCTCTATATATATATATACACATAGCAAAATACCCGCGTTTGGCAGCAGAGAACTAAAAAGAAAAGGAAACATTTTAATAATAACGTAACATGATTGACAATATAATTGTTTTGTCATTGTCATGAGTGTTGCTGGCATATATATATA
>JANRMT010062791.1:97547502-97616653 GCA_026402145.1 Polypterus bichir lapradei | reverse complement strand
CTGAATATGGTTTTATATGTCACTCGCTCGCTTCTAATTGTTTCGCTGCCTTCTTAATTATATAATGCATGTTTTCTAAAGCGCGTTTTGTAGCTCTTCCTGGCTTTCTACGTAATGCGTGATTACGTGAGAGGCGTGATGATGTCATACGAAACTCCGCCCCTCCAGCTGAACTCCATTACAGTAAATGGAGAAAAATAGCTTCTAGTTATGACCATTATGCGTAGAATTTCGAAATGAAACCTGCCCAACTTTTGTAAGTAAGCTGTAAGGAATGAGCCTGCCAAATTTCAGCCTTCTACCCACACGGGAAGTTGGAGAATTAGTGATGAGTCAGTCAGTCAGTGAGTGAGTGAGTGAGTGAGTGAGTGAGGGCTTTGCCTTTTATTAGTATAGATAGATAGATATATACAGTCATATGAAAACGTTTCTGAACCCCTCTTAATTCTTTGGATTTTTGTTTATCATTGGCTGAGCTTTCAAAGTAGCAACTTCCTCTTAATATATGCCATGCTTTATGGAAACAGTAGTATTTCAGCAGTGATATTAAGTTTATTGGATTAACTAGCAATATGCATCATAACAAAATTAGACAGGTGCATAAATTTGGGCACACCAACAGAGATATTACATCAATACTTAGTTGAGCCTCCTTTTGCAAATATAACGGCCTCTAGACGCCTCCTATAGCCTTTGATGAGTGTCTGGATTCTGGATGGAGGTATTTTTGACCATTCTTCCTTACAAAATCTCTCCAGTTAAGTTAAATTTGATGGCTGCCGAGCATGGACAGCCTGCTTCAAATCATCCCATAGATTTTCGATGATATTCAAGTCAGGGGACTGTGACGGCCATTCTAGAACATTGTACTCCTCCCTCTGAATGAATGCCTTTGTAGATTTCAAACTGTGTTTTGGGTCATTGTCTTGTTGGAATATCCAACCCCTGTGTAACTTCAACTTTGTGACTGATGGTTGAACATTATCCTGAAAAATTTGTTAATGTTGGGTTGAATTCATCTGAAACCTCGACTTTAACAAGGGACCCAGTACCTGAACTAGCCATACAGCCCCACAGCATGATGGAACCTCCACCAAATTTGACAGTAGGTTGCAGGTGTTTTTCTTGGAATGCGGTGTTCTTCATCCACCATGTAAAGCTCTTTTTGTTATGACCAAATAACTCAATTGTTGTCTCATCAGTCCAAAGCACTTTGTTCCAAAATTAATCTGGCTTGTCTAAATGAGTATTTGCATACAGCAAGCGACTCTGTTTGTGGCGTAAGTGCAGAAAGGGCTTCTTTGTAATCACCCTGCCATACAGATGTTCTTTGTGCAAATTGCGCAGAATTGTAGAATGATGTACAGATACACCATCTGCAGCAAGATGTTCTTGCAGGTCTTTAGCGGTGATCTGTGGGTTGTCTGTAACCATTTTCACAATCCTGTGCATATGCCGCTCCTGTATTTTTCTTGGCCTGCCAGACCTGGGTTTAACAGCAGCTGTGCCTGTGGCCTTCAATTTCCTGATTACATTCCTTACAGTTGAAACTGACAGTTTAAACCTCTCAGATAGCTTTTTGTAGCCTTACCCTAAACCATGATACTGAACAATCTTTGTTTTCAGATCTTTTGAGAGTTGCTTTGAGGATCCTATGCTATCACTCTTCAGAGGAGAGTCAAAGGGAAGTACAACTTGCAATTGATCATCTTAAATACCTTTTCTCATGATTGGACACGCCTGTCTATGAAGTTCAAGGCTTAACGAGCTAATCCAACCAATTTGGTGTTGCAAGTAATCAGTATTGAGCAGTTACATGCATTCAAATCAGCAACATTACAAGGGTACCCATATTTTTGCACAGCCAGTTTTTCATATTTGATTTAATTTCATACAACTAAATACTGCTTCACTAAAAATCTTTGTTCGGAAAACACCCCAGTACTCAGATGTTCCTAAGAAATGAAAGACATACCACTATTATCTTTTTTGTTGAAAGTAGAGTAAATTATTATGTAGTCTGAGAGGGGTTCCCAAACTTTTTCATATGACTGTATTATAATGGTATATACTAGCTGTCATCCCCTACGGCTCCGCCTGCGTAGGAGTGAAACACGACAAACCTTAAAAAGCAATAAACAGACGGATATCACTAGTTAAGAGGAGGCAAGGTCTGCTCCAAAACGTGGCCAGGGGTAGGCGATTTGAACGGAGGCTGGCACGTGAGTGAGGAGGGCCCCACCCGGCTCCCCACTCCCCTCGGCCCGCAGCCTCTGTCTTCGATTCACAGAACAAAACCAGATCTAAATCCGTTAAGTAGTTCTCTCGTGAAAACCAGATAGACAGACTTTGGATTTTATATATATATATATATACAGAGAGAGAGAGAGAGAGACCTGGCAGTCTTGTAGTTTATGTGTTTTTGCTTTATTAGGCCTTGTCTTTTCTGTTATCATCTCTAGTTTGCCCTGCCTGAATGACAGAAAAAGAAAACTAAATAGTGTATTAGCAGTCATTTCAATGATGTTTCATTTTCCTAACATCAAAATGTAAAACCTGCAAGGCCGTAATTCCTTACCTTAAATCCTCAATTATTGTCTCGTTTTTGTCACCATTATTTAGCTCAGAATACTTACATGTATGTTTTTGCTTTTTTTTTTTTTAAGCAAGCACTGAGTTAATGTGCGTTTATACTTTTTTAGTTATAATGTGGTATGCTTGGCTTCTGTAAATTTGAAAAGTATAACAAGTTAATTATTTACCTTTCGCTTCTCACAGAGGTCAATCCTGATATATTAGTTTGTGGAAGACAGTTAAGCATAAATAAAAGAATAACAAACACTAAACCATTTAATCAAATAATGTTCAAAATGTGATTTAAGCAGCAGTGACCACACAGTCAATCAGCTATGACTGAAGCTTAGACTGGTAGCAAAGTTAATGTACATAAGCGTTTTATCACCAATTTCGATTGATACTGTATAATGCTATCATTTGCCACCCTATCACCAGAAAGACTGAGAACAGCACTCATTAATACTTGTACAATAAAAAAGTGGCAAATCTGGATAATAAATAATGTATTATATGCATCATTTTTCAAAACAGTTATTGTAAAGCTATATATTGTTTGTCTAATTTGATATTAGGTACTGTAAATTGTAAATTTTATAAGCCTGAAAGTTAATATGCATGTCTTCCTTTTTTCTTGTTTCTTTCAAGCTACAGGATCTGCTTACAGAGGTGTTTGCTACTCACTAGCTTTTGCTTTGACAACTTAATGGATTGCTGACAAAACTATTTTTATTTATTTTTTCTTTGTTATTATGGGGAGAATGTTGACAGAATGTGTAGTGCTGGTAGATCACACTATTTTTGGCTGCTCTAGTTTTCCTTGCATATTCCAAAGACACTTATGCAGAGTTAAAAGGGCAAATGTGCATTAAATCAACGTGAATGAGTGTGTTTGTTTAGGAGTGTGCCCAATAGACTGGTACCCTATCTAGGATTGGTTCTTACCTTATGCCTAATCCTACTTTAATGGGCTGATATTAAACTGTGTTAAACAGGTTGAAATGTTGATACATGAATGTTTTTGTGTGTTAAAACTTAAATGTTCACTTGCCTTCTTTCCTTTCCACTTCACATTTTGTAACTCATTAATATTGCCAAGATCTTTTGAGAAGGTGGCAAAAGGCCACTTTTTATTCAGTTTCATCACTATTCAAAGATCTGTTTTATATACTGTACAGTATAAGTTTAAAGGCATTTTTTCACATTTGCATTTACTTCATCTTCCTTACTAAAGGAGCCTGTGGAATAATTATAAAACAATTCACTTGCAAAAAGTAGCTTGTCTGGATTACAAGTGCTCTGTATATAAATGCATATTTATCTCATTTTTATCTTGTGAGACTATATTGTAAATAGGGGCCTTGTGGGGGTTTATGGAGCTTTGGTAAATCTAATTGAGGTCTGTGCAGTCACTGTAAAATTAGAGACAGAGGCTTTATATTCCACAGTGAGACTTATAGTCAGCCATACATTGTTACTGCTCTAGTAGCTTTTAATTTTAACAGCTGTGAGTTAAGATGTGACCGATGTTCTCTCTGGGGTTGCAATAACATGTCTGTTTTTTTTGTTTTTTTTTAAACAAGGGATTAACTTTATAGTAATATGCCTTTTGTAATATTTCTAAAAGAAATGCTTAGATTTAGTACAATTTCAAAAAGTCAAGTGTTGCTAACAATGCTTACAGCAGGATTCTTATTATTTCATAAGGAAAGACAATACAAGTTTTATTTAATAATGGGAAGATGCAAGAAATAATTTTTCACATAGAATGTGCATGTATAGTAAGGTTAAAACATACTTATGTATACTGTATGAATGTTGTTTGTTTCTAGATAAAATATCTGTAGAATTATTTAAATAAACCAAGAAGCAGGCCTACCTATGGTTACACTTCAAATAAGTAGGATGTGAAATAAATATTATAGCAGTTGAGGGCTCGTAGTGCTAGACCAGTAATAATACAATACGAATTAAGAGATATAAAGGATTCAGCTTTGAGAGCCAAAGGCCAGCATATATACAGCATTTCAAGGATACAATGTTTCAATACTTGTACATTAAAAAAGTGGCAAATATGAATAACAAATAATGTAATTTTATGCAGAAAGTTGTTGTAAAGCTGTATATTGTTTGTCTAATATAATGTATATTTCATAAGCCTAATAGTTAATACAAATTTTTTTAAGCTGCAGGAGCTGCTTACAAAGGTGTTTGCTACTCACTAGTTTTTGGTTCAACCACTTCATGGATTACTGACAAAATGTTTTGTCTGTTTGTTTGTTTTTTGGGGGCGGTGGGGGGGGTTTGTTGACAGAATGTGTAGTGCTACTAGGTCACACTACTAGGTTGTGAATTAAAATACTGAATCTGCTTAGGGGTTTCCTTTGACTATTCTGGTTTCCTTTTTATAGACACATATGTAGGGTTAATTATAAAATGTACATTAACTCAATATAAATGAGTGTGGGTTTGTTTAGGAGTGTGCCCAGTAGACATATAAAGAAAATGAAGTAAAAAGCGTGCGTTTGATTCATATTTTAGCCCTTAGTTCCTTCCTTGTGTCTTGAACTACAATATAAAATATTTTCTGATTCAGTTTTATAATCTTCATTTCGTTAAAAAAAAATTATACTTTTATTTACCAGTTTAGCTAATGAATAAAAAGCAACAGTAAAGAGAGAGCCCTACAAATATACAGTATGTGTGAAGCTTATTGCTTTATGCCATACAAAAGCAATTTGAAGGTATTCATTAACAAACAAAAGTTACTTATTTTTAGATATGCTGATGCTTTTGACCTTCCTTTAGTGTGGATTTACTGTGTTGATGTTAGCTAGATTACTGGAGAGCTGTCTCCCAACATGGCAAGAACAAACAGATATCTCACATGGTCCACCACCTCCCAATGGTAAACTACACTTCACATTCCTAAGCAGAAGCTCCTCTCCACTGAAACTAGGTGTCATTTGGGTCACAGTTCTCTATCTTTGTACATTTCAATGTTCTCTGTCTGATGATGCCCAGATGTTATTGATGATATTGATAGAGCATGATATTGATAGACATTCCATGTTCTGTCACTGGACGCCTCTGTTTCCTCCTTTGCTCGTGTTACACTGTGTCCATTGCTTTGTTTTATGTTCTAATTGTATGTAAAGTCCTTTAACATAATCTGTAATGGTGTTTTTGGTTGTATTTAAGTGCATTCATTAATGGTGTTACACAATATGGGTATGGTTCTTACATTTTTTACATGTTATTTTTACATCTATGTTAGTCCCAAGGCAGGTTTTGAGGGAAGCATTTAATGAATATTAAAGATTTTATGTATTAAATAAATTAAGCTCAAGTGTTTGAAATTGGTTAACCATGGTCACTGACAGAGCTCCAAGTATACAAGCTTTATTTTGTGAGAATGAACCTGCATGTTTTTCTTCTTAATCTTCTCCTTAACCAAAATCTGGTTGTTGTGCTTTGTAAGATCATCATGAGTATATTCTGTTAAACACAGTTGTACAGTTCTCCAAGATGCATTTTTTAAATGATTTTCAGAATGTCTGGCCTTAAAGACAATATAATATTTGACAACTAGTCATATCTGGATTAAGCTATTTTTAAGACACTGTGGTTTTAGTTAAAATTGTACACATTTATTAGATATTCATTGTAATGTGAACAATCTACAGTTGATCTGACCCAAAAAAGTACTGCAATTTTGCAAGTCTGTGTGCTCAGTGTTTTTAATAAAAGAGCCACAAAAATTAATTCAACATTTAGTACATATGGAAGTCATTAAGTTTTAATACACCATGTTGCTTTCCTGTTTGAACTGATGTTACACATCAACCCGACAACTGGTACTGGCTGATTAGTGGGATTCATAGAAGGACACTTTTCATAGGCTGACTATCTTCTTGGACCACAGAAACTGACTCATCCAAAAAAGCAAAGTCTGATTTGTCTGCAACCATATGCACATCTGATTACAGACAAGCAAGTCAGATATTTCTCATTTAATACTAGATTCAAAACAGTTACTGTACCAAACCTAAAATATTAGTACTTGAAAGCCCCACAATGCATCCATTTACGAATTTACTACAAATGTCTGTTTGCTTTCTAATGAATTAGGAGAGGGCATGACCTCTCAATCAAAAAATAATGTTTTTAGATAAATAAATACAGAAGGTAATTGTCTCAGATGCAAAGTTTCCTAGTAATGCAACTTTGCTGAAATGTAGCTATTACATAGAATCTAACAAAGCTGGGTTTTTTCTCTGTCACTGTAAAACCAGAAAAATAACATCATAATTATTGTGTGATGGATTGCTAGTTTCATTAACTGAAAGTTAGAGAAAGACATTTTCTCTTTGCTGAATGTTCACCACCTTAATTATGCAACAGTATTCTCATTCATATATTGATGCTTTTTTAGTGCTTTTAATTAAAATTTCCTACCATCTCTTCTATCCAGATTTTCGTTCATCACAACTATATACATAATATCAAGAGGCATTATTTTGTCTCATGAGGTTCAATAGTGAGGTGGACAAATTATCACGAATTACCAGACCGAGTACTACATTTAAAATGACATTGCTTTACGGCAGCTGAAAACAACAAGGTGAAACAGTCCTTCACTTCTAAAGGCACAATGTGTTTTAAAAAAAGACAGGATCTAATAATGCAGTATCAACATAATGCATAATCAATGCAGTACAGCACACCCCCAAAATTCACGGGGGTTACGTTCTTGGAGCACCCGCGAATTGTGAAAAACCGAGAATTTTGGATGTGGTTAAAAAAAATGCCTATTTTCATAGTTTAAACCCTAAATATGCCCCCAAAACACTTTAATTTCAAACTCAGCTTAATACATTACCTAAAAATAAAGAATGTAAAGGTATACTGTACTGCTATGTCTCCCGCAGTGCTAGAATGTAAAATACCGATGTTACCACTATATGTACTGTAAATGTCACAATTCACAAAGAAAAAGTGAAATTTTAATGGAACACATTTTTTTCATGCAAAGAGCATCACAATTACTGCAACACTCATCATTTTACACACTGCTAATGAAGTGTAAAAATTATTTGAAAAACTACTGGAACAATATGTACAAAGTGCAACTGACACCATGGATAAAACTCATTAAATCACTGAGCCAACTGCGCTTGAACTGGCTGCACGCGCATTGATGTTTGCAGGCTAGTCTTGTGCAGCGGCTCAATCCCAGGGGCAGTGAGGCTGCAGTGCTGCAGGGTGTCACGCTTGGGTCACAGAATTGCACAGAAACACAGGAGATTGTAGAGACAGGAATTTTATTCAAACACCTCAAACAAACATGTCTCTTTCAGAAGTAAAAGGAGCTTAGTATGCAGTTAATTATCGATTAAAGAATAGACAAACATTATAGGGGAGCACAACTCCCAACAGGAGCAGAGAATGTCAGGGTAGGAGAGAGAAACAAAGCAATCAGCCAAAAAGGACAGGTGCTGTTCAGGCTTTTAAGTAAACATAGTGTTGCGCGAGAAGTAAGCCCAGCAAGTAAGGGAGCAATGTGAAGGTAATCTATCAGCATTTTTTAAGAGGGGGTTTTTGAGGAGCGTCTGTGTCTTCTAGGGGTGCATTCAGCCCCCCTGCTCACAAGGGGCAGCCTCTAAAATGCACACTGTCGAGAAGACGGTGATTTATTTATTTTTATGGTGGAGATTCCAGGGACGCACCCAGCCTTAACCTTACCCGCACGCACTCACAAACAGAGACAAAAACAAAGCAAACCGGTAATCAAACAGCAAATAAAGAATGTAATGAAAACAAATGAAATAAGAAAACAACGATACCACCCCTGTTCCCATTTGTTGTGATTACACAACAAATACAACAAAGCACAAACAAAACACACACAGTAAATCATGAAAAACGGCAACGGATGAAATGTAATGATGAAAATAGATAGTCCAGAGATCCGCATGTTGAATGAGAATGTACAGATAGTCCTACCGATAGTTCCTGAAATGTTGATGATGGGTTCAGGAACGCTCCTTTCTCTGCAACATGGCCATGAATCCACTTACAGTCCTCATGTACACAGGCAGACAGCAGACAATCCAGACGCACAAAACAATCCAGGACAAAATGGGGTACAGGTAACCCAACAGAAGGCAGACAGACAGGAACTTGAAACACAAATTACAATTTTTTTTTTTTTTTTTTGCTTTTGGTCACTGGCCCCCTTTTTAAAAGCCGCGCTGACATCCTTTGACCTAAACAGCCCCAGCACCCTCAGCAGAAGACCAATCAGAGCCACTGCAGGGACTGCTGGTAGTTGCAGTTACAAATTCTATTGGCTACTTTCACCATCCCAAGCCGCAGTTGTTTCTGTTCTCTCTACAGTAGAGTATTGCCACGATAAAAGCCATAAAAATTGCAGAGGATATTTACGGTTTCCACTAACAATTATTAGTTAGGTTCTAAGGAAAAATCTGCAAATGACTAAGGCCGTGAACTCTGAACCACGACTTTGCAGGGGTCTACTGTAATTGCTTGTCTTAGCCCCATTACTTTGAGTGAGAAATAAAGAGGTACTATTGACTTTGTGTGGGGTTAATTTTGTCTCATAAAGTTCACTATTAAAATGAATGAATTATTGTGGAGTGCAAAACTAGTAGCAAAATAATTGATTTATTTCAAATCTGTTAGTTTGGTTCTTACCAAAGTGCATCAATATAATTTGCATACCAAATGTATATATGGCGGCATGCTGTCGCAGTGGTAGCACTGCTGCCTCGCAGTTTGGAGACCCAGGTTCATTTCCCGTGTCCTCCCTGCGTGGAGTTTGCATGTTCTCCTCATGTCTGAATGGGTTTCCTCTGGGTGCTCTGGTTTCCTCCCAAAGTCCAAAGACATGCAGCTTAGGTGGACTGGCGATCCTAAATTGTCCCTAGTGTGTGCTTGTTGTGTGGTAGTGTGTGTGTGCCCTGCGGTGGGCTGGAGCCCTGCCCGGGGTTTATTTCCTGACTTGCGCCCTGTGTTGGCTGGGATTGGCTCCAGCAGACTCCAGTGACCCTGTAGTTAGGATATAGCAGGTTGGATAATGGATGGATGGATGTATATGTGATTTCTTGTATATAAAAAATAAAAAAATGTAAAGGTGCACAAAATGCACAATGCAATTCAACAGTGGATCTTCTCAATCTTGCTTCATTCAATAAAAAAAACATAAGAAAAAAATGTATAAAATTGAGTGTGCAGCAATGCATGATGCAAGCAGGCTTTATTTTGTGGTAAATTAATTACTCTGACAGTCCAAACAGTAGAATAGGTGAACATTAATATTGTTAAAGTTTGTACTCTAAAAGATACTTTTGGCGTTTTCCAAGTTCTGGTTATTTTCTTCACAATTATAGTGTACATTAATTTGACATGGGAAATTGTGTGCTAAACTGAAGCTTTTTTATTGTCAAAAATACATAACCTGTTATTCATTTTTAAAATGAGTGCTTACAGGGCTCTGTCCAAATATGAAATCTAAAGTCTTGAAAAATTATTGTGTGCATTCTCTTTGAAACAGCAAAGAGTTTGATTTCAATGAATATGTCCTACACATTCCTGAGGATGTTTATGACAGCAAAAGGAAATTAGAAGTTATACATTTTATTACTGATTCCAGAGACAGTTTTTCCTAAGATAATTACATGTTTTTGTTCACTTGTCTCTTCACAGTAAACATCATAGTTGGAGTATTCATGGAAATGTAAAAAATAAAATCACACACATACTGGAAGCTATATTGGGAGGTGAAAAATATATCTGTATAGTATTAGTAATGAAAATGCTGTTTACTAGAATACTTATTACCTTATTGATGAGTATACCTTATATGGGGCAGCATGGTAGCACTGCTGCTTCTCAGATCTTATATCTTCAGTTTAAATTTGTTGTCCATTTGTTGTGGAGTTTGAACATTGCCCTGGAGGTAGTATTGGGTTTCTCCCACATCTCCAAACATATGCAGGTTAGGTGCATTGGCGATTCCAAATTACTCTGAATGGGAGTGGTGATGAGTGTGTGTGTGTGTGTATGTGTAGGTATAACATGACAGATTATTGTTTAAATCCTGAGAAAAATCTTACCCGATATCATAGTGAGGGCTCAAACAAATTCAACACAGAATCATGGCTTTGGTTTCTTTTTTAATCAAGCATTGCCTTTCCTCAGCTCCACCATACAAATTATTTTAATTTCACAATAAATATGACTGAAAGTGCATATACAAAAGACTACAGGAAACAGAACTTCATCCTACATATTGCAGTATTACAAGTTAGCATTGTTACTCAACAAGCCCAAAGCCAAGTAGAGATTGCATCTATCTAGTACCCATAAATGCATGGACCCACTCATTCAGAGAACCCAACACACAGCAGTGTGCAACAAAAGAATGTAAAATAAATGCAGGCATAGAAAATCAAAATGACTCTTCAACACCTTAACTTACTACTGCATTCAGCTATGAAGACTACTAAAATAACATTGGTAATATGCTGTTAGTTTAATATTTAGCTAGCAAAACACTTTACTATAGATAAACTAAAACTGCACCAAGGCTGATGTGTGATACTACTAGGTTAAAACACATATACAAGGCAGATGCTCCCCCATGGCGCTGATCGTGCCAAAAGCAATTTTTCCATTCATGAAACAATCTACAGGTAAACACACCCCAATAGGGTGAAACAATGGAAGGTTTGCAAAGTACACTTCATGAGAAGGAACTAAGAGTCATAGCAGACTCATCACTGTCCACATCCATGTAGTTTACAATAACCATTAAGAAGACTAACAGGATGCTAGCATATACAAGGGGAGTCAAGCTAAAGTTAGAAATGGGATTTATCAAGAAATGGAATGACCATTAACAAAACTGATAATGTCATTTCTCAATGTAGTCTCCACCCTTCTCAATGCACTTGTGCCACCTCCAAGTGCCTGGGTTACAGCAGAATAAAAGGTTTTGTCTTGTCCTTGCAAGTGCATTGAGAAGGGTGGAGACTACATTGAGAAATGATATTATCAGTTTTGTTAAGGTTCGTTTCATTTTGGTAATAAATCCCATTGTCTAACTTTAGCTTGACTCCCCCTACTTTATAGGGCAGTGTTTAGAATGTAAGGTTAATATGATATATAACACAATAGTGAGGTCTCACCTGGAGTAGTGTGTACAGTTTTTGTCTCTATATTACAAAAAAGACTTAATAGCAGAACAGAAATTCCATCGAAGAGTGAATAGGCTGATTCAAGAACTGAGAAGTATTGGCTAAGAAATGTTGAAGAAGCTGAACCTCTTTGGTTTAAGTACACAAAGATTAAAATGTAAAATTATTCAAGGTTTTAAAATTATTTAGGGAATTAGTACAGTGGATCCTAACTCTTACTTTAATTTTCATTCTTCAAAAAGGACACAGGGCACAAATGGAAAGTTATTAAGAGAACAATTAGACCATTAGAGCTATTGTGATAAGAACAGGCCATTCAGCCAAACAAGCTGGTCAGTCTTTTTCATTTGATTTCTCCAAAATAACATTGAGTTGAATTTTGAAATTCACTATAAGTACCACTCTGTATCATATTTGTTAGCAGGTTGCTGCAAGTATCTATGGTTTCTCTGTGTGAGGAAGAACCTTTTCAACACTTGTGTGAAATATTGCTTTTAACAAGTTACAGCCAAATTTATTTTAAGGTAATAGTTGGAATCCACTGTACTATTTCTAGTGGTGCTACATCTTTTTTGTAATATGGGGACTGTACATAATACTCCAGGTGAGGCCTCACTAGTGTGTTTTATAGCTTAAAAGCATAACCTCCCTTGACTTGTACATCATGTATTGTGATGCATAAGATAAAAGCCTGTTGGTTTTCTCGATATATTATGTACATTGTCTTCCATGGAGAAAGATATTTACTTCTATACATAGTACCTTACATTAAACCTCATGCCACAAATCTGCCAAAGCCTGTATGCTCTCCAGGTCCATCTGCAGCAATTTAGCTAATTCTGCATTATCTGCCCTTATACCTTCCAGCTTGTTTGGTATAACCTGAAAGCTTAACCAGCTTGTTTTTATTTTCACATCTTGTTTCTGTATTTATATTAAAAAGAGCAGTAGCCCTAACACTGATAATTGATGGACAGTACTTTTTACATCAGCCAATTAGGAAAAAATTTCTGATACTACAACTCTTTACCTTCTGTGTTTGGGCCTATATTGTACTCACCTATACACTATGGCTTGAGCTCCCATCTCTTTTAATTTGATCACTAACCTTTCATGCGGTACTTTATCAAAAGCCTTCTGAAAATCAAATAAAAATGTCATGTGCTAATCTCTCTCTATCATATGCTTTTTGTTCCTCTTAATTGAATTCCAGCATAATAGTAAAATAAATAAAACTCACAGTTTAACTATTTACACCTATTCTTGGCATGTGTTACTTTGACCTTCTCCTTAATAATTGCCTCTGTTAATTTATCTGTGATGCTTGTTAAGCTTACTGTCCTATATGTTATGTAACAGGATACAGTAATATTTGCTAATTTTCAGTCTTTAAAAATTTCCCCAATTTGCCAAGATTATTGAAAAATAGCTTCAAAGATTTATATATGCACTCACCAACTTAGTTAAGCATTCAATGATACATTTTTCTGGTACGGGTGAATTTGCTTGATTTCAGTCTATTTAAACCAAGCAGTACTTCTCCTGCTATAGGTGAGAATATGGAATCAGTGCTGGTGACATGTAAAGGTTAGAGTGGTACTGTCATTCACACTAACTAATCCTACTTTCAGTGTCTCCCTAGAAAGCATTGTACTTTTAATCCTGTATGTAGAAAGTTCACAGCATTTGAGAACTTTAGAGATTTGTACAATAATAACATATTTACATTTTTTGAACAACAACTTTAATTACTTAAGTTTTTCACTATTTCAAAAATTCAGATTTCTAAATTTTCTTTAGTTTGAATATGAAATGGTCTAATCCTATTTTATATTATTCAATACATACTTTTCTCTCTTAACTCAGAAAGTGGGGCTCGACAGAGATAGGGTGCGGACCAGGATTTAAACCCAAAACACTTAATCTGTGAAGCAGCATCACTACCACTTCACCCTGTAAACCATATCTAAACTAGTCTAGTATTAGTAAAAAATAAAAAAATTCCTGTAACTTATATTGATTTTATGTAACTCTGTAAATATTTTATTTTTAAAAATAACTGTATATTATGTAATAAATACACTCTTGATTGTAGTCTTTCTGACTTTGTAAAATTTCACTCTGTGATTTTTTTAATAATTTAGCTGTTTTTTCTGATATTAACAAGTTAAATAAAATTGGATAACCTTTTCTACAGAGCGCCACGCTTTAAAGGATACCAGCAACAAGACAGTCAGGAATTACTTCATTATCTGCTGGATGCTATGCGAGTTGAAGAAACAAAGGTAAATGATGGTACAGCTGCTAAATATTTCATTGCTTTGTGTATCCAGCTTTTGTATTGGCGATTATGATTAAGTAGTAATGAAAATAATGATATTTCAATATTTGTGTATTTTAGTAAGAGAAATTAAATATTTTTCCATGTCACTAGATTCTTCTGTTTTTGTGAGTGTTGAAATACATCATATATTTAAGACAAAATAAATTATTCCCTAAAATATCGAATAGTCAATTTTTCAGTTGCAAAATTAGACTTTTCCAACCTTGAATTAATGGGGTAATGAAAGTATACTGAAAGGCAGAGCATGTTTTGAACATTAGTAGCTGTTCTTAAATGCATCTCTTACTAAACACCATAAAGTATACAATGCAATGAAATATAAATTATATGAAATGATGTAGTCTTGTAACAAGAATGTGGGAATTACAAAATATATTGCCATTGATCTTCATGCAGAATACTGGGCAACCAGATTAGATAGAAAAATCAGAAAAAAAATCCTTACAATTAATGTAAAATCATTCTAGAGCTGCTTAATAGTTTTCATATGTAAAATAATGTTTAATTTTAATATGGCCTTTGAATAAAAAAGACTTAATAAAGTAAAAATATTAAGTTCTTATATTTAACTGACAAGATACACAGATACACTTAACAAGCATTTCCATTAAAGGCTAACACTGCTAAACATGTTGCCATTGTATCTTCATTTCAAGTATGGTGTTCGTATATTTGATGTGTCTTTGTACTCTAGCTTTATGGTACATTGTTCTTAGCAAGTGCCAAGTTACTCCCACTGTGTACTACAATTAAAACCACTTTCAGCTAAAACACTTTTATTTTTTCAGCGGTCATTGCATGTCCTCAGGCAGCTTGTTTTAAAAAGAAAAAAAGGACACTGACTGAGTCTCTGCTCTGTGGGACCTTAAACATTGTGACAAACTAAGAATGGCAGGTCTATAGATCTGTTCAAACCTGTGAGCACTGACAGCCGTGCCAGTCACAAAGAACAAGTACCCAATCTACATTATTGTGTGCCCTGAGAACTTCACAGCTGTTAATCGAGCCATTGTTGTGAAGTATCACTAGCATGCGTTAGTGACTGGAGTGTTAGCCTTGAGCAGCACATTGGCCACCAGAATCAAAGGTGGTTGTACTTGCTAGCCTGCAAAGAGTCATACAGTTCTGAAATATAAGCTTTCTCTACTGATACAGGAAAAGTCCTGCACCTGCCAAATTATCTTCATTAACTGTTTATGTGATGAGTATAATTCTCAAATCATTTACAAAAAATGTTAAATCATTTTGCAAAGTCAAAAATTCTTTCTAATACAGTTAATTTAAAAGAATACATTTCATAAAACAGTTCCATTTCATAATACATGCTTATTATCTTCTTTAACATTTAGCAAAAATCCCCATCACCATTAACATGAACAAATTCCAAGTTGTTTTGTCCATAATTTTAGACTTAAACTGAGAATAGCACACTTTAAAAGGCACTAGGACAAATTTTTGGAAAAGTAGTTCAATTCCATATTATTAATGTTCTAAGTGGTCTGGTCTTGCCACTAATTGATTAATGTCTGGTGCCCCAGTCATCCAGTATCCATGCTTTTGACCTAAATTAACAGTCTATTGCACTGATTTTGAACAAAAGGAGGTTACATGTTTGGTCATAACCCATTTAGACTCAGAGACATTGCCAATTATTTATTGATTGCTTCTTGGTTTTATTGGCTTAAGGATATACAAGGACAAATAGAGAAAAGATCCACTTATTGTGTAACATTGTGTAAAAAATAAATTTTGTGTTAAATTATTAAAGAAAGTTGCACATGAAGAGAGTTTGCAAATTGATTCTCTATGATCCTCTGTTTTTGAAGATAATTAGGATAATTGTATTCTTGTTTTACTGTGCTAAAATGGGCCGTAAGAAAAGACAATTTTATATAGTATAAATAAAAAGTATTATTATAATTTTTATTTTTAAGAATGT
Source organism: Polypterus bichir lapradei (assembly GCA_026402145.1). Classification (NCBI taxonomy): domain Eukaryota; kingdom Metazoa; phylum Chordata; class Cladistia; order Polypteriformes; family Polypteridae; genus Polypterus; species Polypterus bichir. The sequence goes on along the minus strand of JANRMT010062791.1, from coordinate 97,600,575 downwards.
TAAAATACATTAATTTTTAACAGATTTTTAAAGGAAATCATTTATATATCAGTTTTTATGCCTTTTTTTAAATAAAGAAATGGGTTTTACTTATATTTAACAGGTGTACTGCAACCTTTATCTAGGTACACTGTTTTTCCTATATTATCCAAAGACACAAATTTATTAATTTTTCAACAGTAAAACAGTCTAATATAAGTGGGCGCAAGTATGTGCTTCAATGTACCCTGCTGTAACCTGGCATCCTACTTAAGGTTGTTTTCTGCCTTTCGCATAGTGTTTGTTCCTGGAGAGGAGAAGCAGGATACGAAAACAGGGGGATGAATGGGAAATAGTAGCTATTATCATCTGGATTATAGTAAAAGTGCAAATAGATGTAATTTATTTTTACAATATTGCGTTACAGCGTATCAAAGCTGGCATTCTGAAAGCTTTTAACAATCCCACAGAAAAGACTGCAGATGATGACACTAAAAGGCAAGTGAAAGGTAAGATTTCATATTATTGTTATTATAGTACATTGGTTCCACCTAATGAATTCTGTAGGAGAACTGACGAATCTGTTTTCAATGTAACAGTCTTTTTCAAATTATTTCTACCATACTATATATAGTGTTAAAAAAATTATAACAATATTGTAACCATTACCTCTCATTACAGCTAGTGCATTGCCACTTAGTCTCTTCTACAACTCTAGAGTTTAATTTACTTGTCTCGAGGCACATTCATTTTCCTTTTTAAAAAGAATAGGTTTTGTTCTTTTTGAAAGGAAAGGAGAACTTACCTATTTATAAATACCCCAATTCATTTCATGTTTAAAAATGAAGGAGCTATAAAAAATATATTACACAATTCCATTTTCATGTTTTATTCTAATTAAGTGAATGAGCCCATGTAAAGACATAAAAATCCGACTACATTAAAACAAACTCCAAATTTTTATATTTTATCTAATTATCTTCATTTGTGTTTTATACCAAATAATGTCACCACAACAGAAAGTACTGTATAGAATACATTTCTGCTGTAACAAGACCACTAGGGGGTATGCCAGCCACCCAACCCGACACAGACAGACACTAGAGGCACACTTATAAAAACACAAGGTTTTTATTCTCTTTTCTGCGCCTGTGGGAAATGCCTTTCCCATTCCTACAGGCAGAACACAGTCCCAATAAGCACAATAGCACACACTACTTGTAATAAATCTTCTCTTCTCCTCCACTCCTCTCCGGCAAGCTTTGTCTCCCTCCTCCTGACTCTGGCTGCTAGCTCATATTATAGCCCACTCGGAAGTGCTCCAAGTGTTTGATGACACATTTCCGGGTGTGGTGGAAGAACCACCCACATGGGCTCAGGAACCACAGCAGCGCCCCCTGGCAGCACCCCCGGATCCCAACCGGGGTGTAGAGAACTCCATCTCCCATGGAGCCCTGTGGGAATCCGAGGCACCACTGCCACCCAGGGGGCTGCCGTCTAGCGTCCCGGGGGAGGTATTGTTCAGTCCATGCTTGTTCCCCCGGACCATATAAAGAAGAGTTGTCCCGGCCGTCCGCCAAACTGCTTTTAATCTTTGTGGAACTTAAACAAGAATGTAATAGGAGAATTTTGCTCACCTTTAAAAGCTGCAGCTAACTTACACATTGGATTTCTCCACTTACCAAAGCTTAACTTTTGGTAAAAAAAAAAGTGATAGCTAAGCAGATCTACTCAATATATTAATAATGTCTCCAACAAGCAAGTAGAGAGTATCTCTTATTATGTGCAAACTGGAGAAAAACTGTGCTAGCCTCACAGCAGGTCAATGTGCTGCTGTTATTCTGATTAAATGTTTTGCTAGTGGCCTCCTCCTAAAACATAAGAGAAATCTTATTTGCTGCTTGCTATTTCCAATCAAAGTTTTAATGGGACGGTTGTTCATTTAAACACCAAATAGTGAAGGTGAGATGCTACCTTGCCTAGACCCATGGAACCAAATGAAACAGAGTCTGTGGAAGTGTTGGAATAATACTGGAGTAATAATACAACATATAAACATCTGAGATCCCAAGCCCATTAAGGGAAATTGGAGGATGTACTGGTTAGGATCAGGTAGGTCAGGGGTACTGAGCTATTTATAAAGGCTTTCTAAGTATATGAATATACTTTTCCCTTACAAGTGCAACTGTTCTCAGAAGTCTAAGATGCACCAGCTTATACTAGTCCTGTGCCCATTAGTATCAGGTACCTGTATTGTCCAATGGCATAACTCCATGTGTCATGGTAAATTAGAATGCAGAGAACTCCATTTGGATGGATTCATTTGCAAGACCTTCTTTACTCTATCATTTGCCTTTGGCATATTAAATGCTTGGTTGCATATTGCAAAATACCATATCTCCCTGTGGGCAAGTGTGGCTTAACTGAGATCAAACTGCAATGAGAATATGTATCCCTCAGATAAGCAGATGTTTCAGCATTCAGTTCACTTCAAAGAGATGTTTGTGTTTTTAATATTTAATGGGAAATACAAACCCCATTTCCAGAAAAGTTTGGATATTTTCCAAAATGCAATAAAAACAAAAATCTGTGATATGTTAATTCATGTGAACCTTTATTTAACTGACAATAGTACAAAGAAAAGATTTTCAATAGTTTTATTGACCAATTTATTTGTGTTTTGTAAATATATACAAATTTAGAATTTGATGGCTGTAACATACTCAACAAAAGTTGGGAAAGAGCGAGAGAGAGGCATGTTTACTATTGTGTTACATAACCTTTCCTATTAATAAGACTTTTAATTGTTTTGGAACTGATGATGCTAATTGTAGTAGTTTTGCAATTGGAAATTTTGTCCATTCTTGCTTCATATAAGACTTCAACAGCTCAACAGTCTATCGCCATTGTTGTCTGGTTCTTCTCTTCATGATGAGCCATATATTTTCAGATGGAGATAGATCTGGACTGGCAGTAGGCCAGTCAAGCACATGCACTCTGTGTCTACGAAGCCACGCTGTTGTAGCCTGTGCAGAATGTGAATACGCATGGATGTCCTGGGAAGAGATGGCAACATAAGTCTCTCTAAAGTCCTAATATATGCCTGAAGAGTCAATGGTACCTTCACATACATGCAAGTCACCCATGACGTGGGCACTGATACACCCCGATACCATCACAGATGCTGGCTTTTGAACCTTTCACTGATAACAGTCTGTTCATTTTCATCTTTGGCATGGAGAACTCAACACCTGATTTCTCCAAAAACAAGCTGAAATGTGGACTTATCTGACCACAGCTCACACTTCCACAGTGTTTTGGTCCATGTGAGATGCACTCAGGGCCAGAGAACTTGCCAGCGTTTCTGCAGAGAGTTGATGTATGGATTCCTTCTTGCATAATACAGTTTCAACCTGTATTTCAGGATACAGAGAAGGACTGTGTTAAGTAACAGTTGTTTTCCAATGTACTCCCCAGCCCAGATGGCTATAATTGTCACAGCAGCATGACGTCTTCTTAGGTAGTGCCATCTTTCATGAAAAGAATCAGCAAATGTTGCATTTTTTTTGTCATTCTTTCTTTTGTTTCCAATCAAAAAAAAAATAGTAAAGTCTGATCACTTCTGCAAAGTAACTTGAAAATATCAGAACAAAGGCTGTTTTATTGGAATTCTGAAATCTTTAATTAACAAAAGAAATCGATAAAAATGGATCAAATCTAAAAAAGATGGGAAATATTTAGAAAATGAAAGTATCTGTTGTATGACATTTTAAATTTTACTTAATTTGACTTGTGGATTAAATTATTCTCTTCAGTAAGTGTTATTAATCTGTCTCCGCCATACACTGATGAAATCTCACAATAGCAGATATCATAAACCTGACAAAATATTTTTCCAAAGAGCTTGATTTGAAATGTATGTTGTTATAAAAGCAGCTGAGTAAATTAAAGTATTCTAACCCATGTTATATTCAATCATTTATGTGGCAATAACCTAAGTATATCTGATTTTTTTTGGTATTGGTTTTAAGCAGTGATCTATTTCTCAACTTAAGTCAGAAGTCAAGTCAAATTTTATCTTTAAAGCACATTACAAACAGCCTAAACTGAATCAAAATGTTGTATAAGATAAGCTAAAAGAAACAGTTAAAATATAGATATACACATATCAAAGCCACAGATCTTGACAAACCATACATAAAATATATACTTAAAATAGACACTTTTAGATATGAATGTACATGAACTAACATACTGTATACAAACATAATATTTAACCTGTTATGGGTGCAAAGGCCTGTGAAAAGAAATAAGTCTTTAATGATGATATAAAAGTAATTAATGTCAGGGCAGACCTAATATAATATGGTATGCCATTGCAAAGAGAGTGAGTGACCATCACAAAAGCTTGATTCCCCACCTTTGCTTCAGTCTCGACCTTGGCGCTACTAAGCATCTGGCTAGTAGACTAAAGTACTCCTGTTGGCTTGTAAACATTAAGGAATTCCAAAAGGTAAGAGGGGAACATTCCTTTCAAACATTCAAAAACAAGTAACAAGATTTTAAAATCAATTCTGTAGCAGACTGGAATCCAACATAGTGACGTCATTATTGGTAATATGTGGTCGCATGTGCGAGAGGCTGTTAATGGGCGAGCAGCAATATTTTGCATTAGTTGTAGGTGTCGTAATAATGCCTGGTCAATAGCTACAAACAGAGAGTTGCAGTAGTCCAAGCGTGATATTATAAAAACATGAATGGCTTTCTCAAAATCACTAAAGGAAAGTTATGCCTTTACCTCAGCTAAAAGTGTCAACAGGAAAAAACTACACTTAACCACAGAGTTTACCTCTTTGTCGAGCTGTGAAAAAGCATTCTAAAGTTCATAACTTAAGGTTTATGTTGTATGGCGAGTGATCCAAGAACAACATCAGTGACAACTCAAAATTTCAGGGTATCTGAACATCACAATCCTGGGTTTGTTATCATTAAGTTTAAGAAAATTCAGTGCCATCCAGGTTTTATATAACTTAAACACGCTTGGAGAGACTGCATAGTTTCACTCTGCTTTAATCTCAGTGGCAGCTAGAGTGGAGCGTTATCAGCATAGCAATGAAAATAAAAGCCATACTTCCAGAAAACTGAGTCAAAAGGCAGCAGGTATATCAAAAAGAGAATTAGCCCAAGAATGGAAACCTGAGCATCCCCATAAGTAAGAGGGGCTTGAGAGGATGAAAACTTACTTAGGTGAACAGAAAATCTCCCATTTCTTAAATAGTATATAGACCTTTTAAGGGATAAGGGCATTGCCTTGGATGCCTATATACTGTTCAATGTGGGATTATAAGAATCACATCATCCATATCCTATATATATATATATATATATATATTGTGGAGGATGGCCGGCCGTTTATCCCGGCCAATACCCCCAAGCCGCCAGGTGGAGCCCTCCTTGCAGCATGGAGGTCCCCAGAAGACCAGCAGGGCATCATGGACAGTGAGAGTTTTTATGCACAGCCCTGCTGGATGCCATGGGGGCCACTAGGGGACGCTGCAGGGAGGAGCAATGGATATTTTCCCTACGCCCCGGAAGCACACGTGGACAAGAGGAATGATGTGCTTCCGGGGTGTAGAAAAGAACTTGGACCTGACCCGGAAGTGATTGAGAGTCACAGGGACTGGGGATTAGGAACACTTCCGGGTCAGGAGATATAAAAGGACTGTGGGAGCTCCCAGACGGCGAGCTGAGCTGGGTGGAAGGGTGGCAACGCGTCTGGGAGTCGGAGGATTGATTATTGTATTTGTTAATTGTGATTTATATGAGTATAGTGGAGGAGAGGGTGCTTTGTGCACTGTGGCGATTGAATAAAGTCAAAGTTTGGACTTTTACCTGGTGTCTGGAGTCATGGACAGGGGTTCAAGGGAGCGAGACCTTCCCCTATCTACCACTATATATATATATATATATATATATATATATATATATATATATATATATATATATATACACACACACACACACAGTATATCTCTACTAATAAAAGGCAAAGCCCTCACTGACTGACTGACTGACTCACTCATCACTAATTCTCCAAATTCCCGTGTAGGTCGAAGACTGAAATTTGGCAGGCTCATTCCTTACAGCTTACTTACAAAAGTTAAGCAGGTTTCATTTCGAAATTCTACGCGTAACGGTCATAACGGTCGACAACATCTGCCATTTTAAACTTTCTTATTTATGGCCCCATCTTCACGAAATTTGGTAGGCGGCTTCCCTGCACTAACCGAAACCGATGTACATACTTATTTCGGTGGTATGACACCACTGTCAGCCGCCATAGTGAACTTTCCAACGGTTACCTATGGGTCCATCTTCAAGAAATTTGGTACGCGGGTTCCCAGCGCTAACTGAATCCTACTTGCGTACATATTGTAAGCTGGAGGGGTGATCGCACCCCAAGAGGACACAGAGCTTTAGATACAGCCGAGGAATTGGCCTTTTTCAGGGCAATCACTTCTGGATATCGTGTTGCATAGTCAACCAACACCAGCAAATATTGGTACCCATTCTTAGTCTTAGGTAAAGGACCCACAATATTTAATCCCACACGCTGAAAGGGAACTTCCAAAATGGGCATAGGACAAAGGGGAGCCCGAGGAGGCTTATAAGCAGAGACGATCTGGCAGTCTGGACATGAAGTACAAAACCGTTCAACATCTTTTCCCATATTCAGCCAATAAAATCGTTTTGATAACCGCTCTCTGGTTTTGTCAGCACCGAGGTGCCCTCCCAAGATGTGTGAATGTGCCAGGTGCAAAACAGTTTCCTTATGTTCTTCAGGTACCACCAGTTGTTCAATAAATTCCCCCTCCAAATGATCTGAGATCACTCTGAAAAGGCAACCATCCTTTTCTATAAAGTGTGGGGTCTTCACAGCTCCGGAATCATGCTCTTGGTAATAAGAGTCATTAGCAGAGCGAGCCTATTTAAATGCATATTCTAATGAGCTATCAGAATGCTGTAAACGCAAAAAATCTGATTGTTCCTTTATGCTCGGTTTGTGTTCGGAGGGGTTTGCAATCTGGGAAGATGTAGAAGGACCAGTCCATTCTGGAAAATTGTCGGGGGTGACCTCCGTCTCACTAGAAAGATCGGGTTCAATATCTAAGTTGGGTTTTAGATTTTCCTCGGCCGCTACCAGTTCGTCTTGGTTTTCTTCTTCTCCCCCCCAACCAAGTTCAATATTGTATTCGATTACTGGTCCCTGACATTTATTAATTAGTCTAGGAAAAAGGGCATTTCTCCGTCCTATGAGTAATGGCCATGGGCAGGAATCTGAAACTGCAGTCCAAACTTTAAAATGACGACCCCTGTAAGTTAAAGGAAGAAGTAATGTTTGATAATCTTTAACATCACCATGTACACATCGTATTTTTACAGTCTCACAGTCTCTAAGGGATCTTTCATCAAGACAGTCTCGTCTCACAATACAAAGGTCACTCCTCGAGTCTAAAAATGCTGAGATTTCTCTGCCCCCCAATTTAACCGGGATAAGCAATCCATCTTTTCCTTCCGAAGAATATGTAATATTTGAGCAACAAACCTAGGCCAGTCCAACTTCCATCGACTGAGCTGGAGACATGCGACATTCTCTTGCCAAATGGCCAAGCTAATCACACCGGAAACATCTACGGTCGGTGCCGCTTCCGAAATATCCTCTGCGACGTCCACGGTTTCCTCCGCCCGCTGTTACCGTTTCCTCAGAAATAGGCATCTCTTCTACGACTGGATTCCCCGGGGTCTTACCTGACCCCATTCGATTTTCAGGTCCTGCAGCTTGTCGATGTTGTTGCCGTCGATCGAAACGAGGAGAATGTCCTGGACGTTCGTTCACAATTTGCGAAGCAGCACCAAATCCACCGCTCTTTCTCCAAGCAGACTGTAAACCCTCCAATCGTTTGGACATAATCGTTAATGATTTAATATCTTGACGCAGAAATTCATCTCGAAGAACTGCAGGTATCCCGGTCAGTAATATATTCATGACAACTTTTTCCATCACGTCTCCTTCAAACCAGCAGTGTACTTTATGTATCAAATCTTGAATTTCCGCATGGATTGGGTCATCCATGTTTAGTTTCCAGTCTTCAAGTGCATAACTTTTAGCCATTTGAAATATGTCTTCGGCGGTATCCATCTGTGCAACCACTTCTGGTACCACTTGTCACGCTTGGGTCACAGATTTGCACAGAGACACAGGTGGTTGTAGAAAAGAGGAATTTTATTCAAACACTGCAAGCAAACATTTGGTTTTTTTTTTTTTTCAAAAGCTTAAACGTGCTCCATGACAAGTCAGAAATGACAGTTCCTCTAGGAGCAGAGAATGTCAGAGAGAGAGAGATAAAAGCAAAACAATCAATTCCAGAACTGACAGGCACTGCACAAGGCTTTTAAGTTAGCGGAGTATCGCGTGAGGCTTGTATTATGCGCGTTATAGTGCAAGTGAGAAGGTAAGGAGCAATGTGAGGGTAGTCTGTGTTTCAGGGGTATTCCCAGTGGCGTCTGTGTCCTCCTGGGGTGCGATCACCCCTCCAGCTTACAATATATACGTACATAGCCTGCAGCTCAGTCGCCGTGTGAGGCAGCGCTGGGTCCCCCATCCCCACGCCTCCCATGTTGTTGGCTGCCTGCCTATATAAGGCTGTCTGTCGCTCCGGTCTCTTCATTCCCTTCCTTGCTTTGCCACGGCATTCACGTCTCCCTGCTGATAACTGCAGCCTTTTTATTTAATCCATGGCTTCTCCGCTGTTTTATTGTTCGTTTATTACGATTATAGTTATTGTATAGGTATTTTAGACTTGGTTTACATTGTTCAGGTACCCATTTCCTTTATCGTTAAAACCGTACCCCCATTAACATGTCTATCGAGGTGATCACCATCGATCAAAGAACTGTCACTTACCAAGTGGTTTCCATGCCTGGAGATGGCACCTGCCTTTTCCATTCTCTGTGTTACATATTACACGGCCATATCAGGCTCCTTCTTGATATCCGGAGGAACTTTGTGTCTTATGTATTGAATGACTGGGACAGGTTCAAGGTGTGGACTGATGACAGTACAGGAGATAATTATACTACACAGGAGCACTATAAGAGTGAAATGCTTAAGCCCTTCACCTATGGTTCTGCATGTGAGTTGATGGCTGCCGCTGAATTGTTCAGTTGTCGCTTTCAAGTGTACTGAAATGGCCAAATATTTTACACCTTTGGACAACCGCCAATGCCTCTTAAACATCTTAGATTCACAAGTGAAGATTTGAGTAGTGGACACTTTGATGTTTATGAATGTTTAAACTCTCAAAAGTTGGATGCGAAGTTATCGATGAAACCGGTCGTATGCTTAAAATGCTTGACAGATGCCGAATGTAACTTCAACACAACAAGTCCTGCAAATACTAACGTAATTGAAACAAACCATGAAACTCAAACCGATTATGACAGCAGCAATCCAAGCTGTGTGATTTGAAGCAAGATTGCTTTTCACATGGGGAACTCTACGTTGCATGCTCAAGAGTAAGCTCAGCGCACAGCTTGTCATATTACAACCGGAGGGCCGAACTGACAACGTGGCATACAAAGAGATCCTTAAAAAATAATTATTGGTATGTTTTCCCTCAGTTTAAAAAGGTTTATTTTTCTTTTTAATAAAAATTTTAAGACAGTACTTCGCCGCTGCGAAGCGCGGGTATTTTGCTAGTATATTATAAAAAAAATCCTGTGGAATGAATGTCTAGGAGACGATGCGTGATCTTCACGCTAAGATCACGAAAGACAAATAAAAGAACCGCGAGATGAAAGAGAATGGGCAAAAAAATAATCAGTAGTGTAAAGGGAAGCAGCACACACAGATACAGGTGTCTCAGTGTATATAAAGCGTATAAAGGACAATACGTGAAATGAAACGTTACTCATGCTTTAAAAATATCGAAGGGCAGCGCTCCCCCCCCCCCCCCATAAGAACATGAGCAGCACTCGCCACCACCCGAGAACGCGAGCAGCCTTATACGTCCTGCAGGAAAGAATTTAACCACGCCCGGGGCCGGAATTAAAAGACAAATATTGTTTTTACAACATCACTCAAGACCAGGCAGTGAGCCATCATTTAAAACAAGTCCACAGACATCTGACCTAGCAGTAGTTAGATTGCATTTGGCAGACAGTAAAAAGTGAAAATAATGCATATGTAACAATTCCCAAGAAAATAACAATGTCTTTAAATTGTATATTGCCTGCCAAAGGTAAAGTAATCCCTAATGGAGGATCGCAGTGAGAAAGAGGGGTGCTTTCATCGGATTAGCGCTATTTCGGATGTGGAATGGCCAAATGGGGGAGGCAGCTTAATGAATGAGGTCTCCGGGAGATAAAACAAATCCAAATCATATTATGTGATATTATCTAATGTGAAATTCTAATCTGTACTTCTATAATTTTTGTTTTTATACTGTATTGAGGATTACTTGTGTTCTGTTCTGTGTATTGTACTGTATTGTATTGACCCCCTTCTTTTTGACACACACTGCACGCCCAACCTACCTGGAAAGGGGTCTCTCTTTGAACTGCCTTTCCCAAGGTTTCTCGGGAGTTTTTTCTGGTCTTCTTAGAGGGTCAAGGCTGGGGGGCTGTCAAGAGGCAGGGCCTGTTAAAGCCCATTGCAGCACTTCTACAAAAAATAAATTGTATCGTATTGTATACCTGGTACACCAAACATGGGGGTGGGCGAGTGAAGCGAGCAGGGGGCAGAGCCCCCTAATATATATAAATTGACATTGAAAGCTGAGACAAGATCTAGCAGTATAAGAACAGCAGGATCTCCAGTGTCAGTAGTTATAAGGAGGTCAATGTAGACCTTTTAACAGTGCTGTAACAGGATCTAAATCAGAATCTGAATCTGGAGTGAATTTTTTCTGGAATGTTATCTTCATCCAGATTTGTTTGTAATTGAGTATAAGCATGTTTTTCCAAGGCTATAGTTAAAAAAGCAGCTAAGAAGTTGGCCTGAAATTTGACGGGTCAGAGGCACATAAATATTGTTTTTAATAAGAGACAGTGTCACAGCATGTTCTAAGGCAGTGGGGACACATCCAGAAATCAAACTAGCATTTATCAAGGTGAAAGTACTTGGATTAACAGTATCAAAAACCGTCTCAAGTAATTGGGAGGGGACATTGTCCAAGGGGCAATTAGTAAGATGCAGGTGTTGCACCAGACCAGACAAGAAAGACAATGATATAGGCTCAAAGTAGTCAAAGACTGCAAAACACACTATTGGAAAATATGGATCCTGAGCAGACAGTGTGACCGAGGACCTAATAACATTGATCTTATTTACAAAGAATTGCAAAAATATTTCACAAATAGTAGGCAAGGTTACAGTGAAAGCTGTATCACAGTGATTGATCACAGAATTTAAGAATTAAAGAAAATCTGTATCCTGTAACAGTTATTAGAGCCATTTTCAGACAGATACCGAGTTTTTGCATCTTTAACTGTAATCTGACTATTCATATAAATAGTCTCTGAATATACTCCGGGATACATGCAAGATTTTTTTTTTTTCCCCATTTATGCTTGGCTCACCTATAGGCATGTCCAAGGGCACAAATCGATTCATTCAGCCAAGGCTTCAGTTTAGGCTTTGTGTGTCTAATTCTAAACAGAGCAATTGAATCAAAAATGCTTGTGGATGTGCAGTCAAATAAAACAATTTGTCTGCATTCAAATTGATGTAAAGTGTCCCTGTGTTATACAGTAGAGAGTTGCTGAAGGCAGCAGAGAATCAATTTGCTATCATCAAGTTAATTGCATAAAGGTGACAAGCAAGAAGCTGATGTTTGTGCTTATGACTAGGTGCTGAAATAGTGAATAAAACTGGGTGGTGATCAGATACAGGCAAGTTAAGATAACACTGCTTGACATAGATTAACCAAAGAGAGATAGAGAGGTTAGGAGCATGCGATGATACAGCACGTTACCTCACACACCGCATGACAAACCACCTCAGGATCCCAAATTAAAACCTGAGCGCAGCCGTGCAATGGGTGACACCTTAGCACTACACTAGTTTCAATGGAATGGAATAATACTGTATGAGGTTTTTACTGCCACCAACCCCTGAGTTTTCTTTGCAAGTTGGAAGCCCTGCTTGCAGGGCTGAGTGCAGGTTAACGTCATAACCAGTTAACGTCATAACCAGGACAAATCAATTGCAGGTTGTGGGCCATGCTTAAGGACCCAGTGAAGTGGAATCATTTCTGGCATTTACGGGATTCAGACCTCAACCTTTCGAATGCCAGTGCTAATCCCTAGCGTCAAAGCCTCTACTCCATCGGCCAAACAACAAAACAAGATCCAGCATATGCCCCCAAGTATGTGTTGAGCCTATTGTTGACTGAGTGAGATTAAAATAATCTATACTAATAAAAGGCAAAGCCCTCACTGACTCACTCACTCACTCACTCACTCATCACTAATTCTCCAACTTCCCGTGCAGGTAGAAGGCTGAAAATTGGCAGGCTTATTCCTTACAGCTCACTTACAAAAGTTAAGCAGGTTTCATTTCGAAATTCTACGCGTAACGGTCATAACGGTCTACAACGTTCGCCATGTTGAACTTTCTTATTTATGGCCCCATCTTCACGAAATTTGGTAGGCGGCTTCCCTGCGCTAACGGAAACCGATGTACGTACTTATTTCGTTGGTATGACGCCACTGTCGGCTGCCATATTGAACTTTCCAACGTCACTAATTCTCCAACTTCCCGTGTAGGTAGAAGGCTGACCCCATCTTCACGAAATTTGGTAGGCGGCTTCCCTGAGCTAACCGAAACCAATGTACGTACTTATTTCGGTGGTATGACGCCACTGTCGGCCGCCATATTGAACTTTCCAACGGTTTTTGTTACTTATGGGCCCATCTTCAAGAAATTTGGTACGCGGGTTCCCAACGCTAACTGAATCCTACTTACGTACATATATACGTCCAAAGCCTGCAGCTCGGTCACCGTGTGAGGCGGCGTTGGGTCCCCCATCCCAACGCCTCCCACGTTGTTGGCTGCCTGCCTATATAAGGCTGTCTGTCGCTCCGCTCTCTACATTCCCTTCCTTGCTTCGCCATGGGATTCACGTCTCCCTGCTGATAACTACAGCCTTTTTATTTAAACCACGGCTTCTCCGCTGTTTTATTGTTCGTTTATTACGATCATAGTTATTGTGTAGGTATTTTACACTTACTTTACATTGTTCAGGTACCCATTTCCTTTATCGTTCCAACCGTACCCCCATTAACATGTCTATCGAGGTGATCACCATCGATCAAAGAACTGTCACTTACCGAGTGGTTTCCATGCCCGGAGATGGCACCTACCTTTTCCATTCTCTTTGTTACATATTGCACGGCCATATCAGGCTCACTCTTGATATCCGGAGGAACATTGTGTCTTATGTATTGAATGACTGGTACAGGTTCAAGGTGTGGACTGATGACGGTACAGGAGATAATTATACTACACAGGAGCACTATAAGAGTGAAATGCTTAAGCCCTTCACCTATGGTTCTGCATGTGAGTTGATCGCTGCCGCTGAATTGTTCAGTTGTCGATTTCAAGTGTACCGAAATGGCCAAATATTTTAAACCTTTGGACAACCGCCAATGCCTCTTAAACATCTTAGATTCACAGGTGACGATTTCTGTAGTGGACTCTTTGATGTTTATGAATGTTTAAACTCTCAAAAGCTGGATGTGAAGTTATGAATGAAACTGGTTGTGTGCTTACAACGCTTGACAGATGCAGAATGTCACTTCAACACAAGTCCTGCAAATACTGTCATAATTGAAACAAACCATGAAACTCAAATTGATTATGACAGCAGCAATCCAAGCTGTGAGATTTGAGACAAAATTACTTTTCACATGGCCAACTGTACGTTGCATGCTCAAGAGTAAGCTCAGTGCACAGCTTGGTCATATTACAACCGGAGGGCCGAACTGACAATGTGGTATACAAAGAGATCCTTAACAAATAATTATTGGTATATTTTCCCTCAGTTTAAAAAGGTTTAATTTTCTACTTAATAAAAATTTTAAGGCAGTACTTCGCCGCTGCGAAGCGCGGGTATTTTGCTAGTCAATAATATTTAAAAGCTAAAGGACAGAAACTGTAAGTGGTAAGATAAATCAGGTAGCCCACGATAATTATAAAACATTCATGTGCATCTTGTAAAGATCAATGCTATATGTAATAAGTTAAAATAAACTACAATTCAATTTAAATTGCTTTTGATCTAAACCCTTCAAAACTTTGTAGCAGTACAATATTACAAATCAAAGTGTTAACTTTCAAATCTGATTAAAGCTGACAATTTTACAGGATGTTTTACAGTGCAAAATGATATTTATTTCCAAAATTTCCATTAGTCCTGCTAATTACCTGTTTTGAATTAAAAAAAAAAATCTAATTTTATAATGACCATCAACAAAAGCCAAGTCAGTAGGAAAAGCAGGAATTGGTCTACATCAGGAATGTTTTACTCATTGGCAATTATGTATAGCATGTTCAAGAGTATCAGGCTCCATTGAACTAATAAGGTTAGACCCTGGTTTAAAAAAACAAATAACATATACAGAAAAGTACTCGGTTACAGTACTTATTTAGTACTTCTGTTACATCTAATTAACGCTCAGCACTAATACTGAAGGCCAATGTCTTTTCTGGCTAAAGCCAGTTAACATTGCTAGTTCTTTATGAACCCAACACTAAATTCCTCAAAGCCAATAAAATAGCCTCTATTTGTTGTCACCCTCCCTGCCATACATGAACTTCTAGCTCCAAATTGTTTATATACTTGATGTGTAATTAAAAATAGGAAACTGTCAGTCTTTCTATTTCTATTTTCACACTGTTGTTAATACATTAAAACAGCATTCATTAAAAAACCTTTGTACATTAGAAAAATTAAAAGGCATACAAACACACACACACAAAACTAAGCTTTTACCTTTTGGTTCTTAAATGTACTGTACAAAACATTTTGTTGTTTCTTTATTACAATAATATGAGATATACAGGGAAAATGTATGTTGTATAAAAATGTTTAGTTAACTGTTCTTTTTTTATTTTGCCAGCATATGGGAAGGAAGGAGTAAAGATGAATTTTGTGGATCGGATCTTTGTTGGTGAATTAACCAATACAATTATGTGTGAAGAATGTGAACATGTAAGCATAAACTGAAATAACAGATTTTGTCATTTTTATAAAATGTGCCATTATTAAAGTATAAATAAAATCAGAATGTTCTTGTTTTCTGTTTTAGGAAAACATGATTCTGAAATGCTTGTATCTTTCAGATTTCTACTGTTAAAGAAGCTTTCATTGATTTGTCTCTTCCAATTATTGAAGAAAGGGTAAGACAACAAATTCTGCATTAATTGTTTACGAGTAAATTTAAATCATTCATTTTTCACTTATTTTTGTGATAGATCACTGGTTATCATTCACCTTTTTTGATTTTTTTTCTGTGGATAGGTTTATATCATAGGATAGGATTGTATGTTTTAAGCAACAGCAACAAACCACAAGTCATTGGATCGTTCTTTTCAAAAATTTTGTTTATTTATTGTAATTCATAAACTTTACACCTGGCAAGTGTCTTTTCAATTTCTTTTAAATTTTTATATAACTAGGGGGCTCATTTTTATATAACTAGGGGGCTCCGCCCCCTGCTCGCTTCGCTTGCTCACCCCCGTGTTTGGTTTACCGGATGTACAATTTAAAGAGCTTGTTATTTTTAGTGGGAATTGTTACATATGCATTATTTTCACTTTTACTTTAAAAACTTTTGTAAAAACAATACTTGTCCTTTATTTCTCGCCAGACGTATAATGCTGCTCACATTGTGGGGGGGGGGGGGTGTTGGGGGGCTGCCGAACACAGACTAAGGATATGCCTTCGGATCATCTGCTGTCTTTCTGATGCTTGCGAGCTGCCTGTTCTGCTTGTTGCATGTTGTTGTTTTAAGAGCTGGGAGCGTTAGATGTCTGTAGACTTGTTTTAAATGATGGCTCACTAACTTTTCTCGCGTAACGTTGTAAAAACAATAATTATCCTTTATTTCCAGCCCTGGGCATGGTTAAATCTCTTTCTCAGGACGTATAACGCTGCTCGGTTTGTGGGAGGGGGGGGCAGCTACCATCACGCTGCCCTTTGATCATTTTAAAGCCTGTACAGCTGCTGTCCTCTTTTGCCACTTCATGTCTCTGCTGCTTGTGTTATGATTGCTTCTCCATGATCATAAATATACACCTGACCGAATTGTGTTTTCTTTGAAATTAAACTTGTCGTTGCTTTAACTTTTGTGAGACCACAGATTCTCATAGCGTATGGCCCATTATTGTGTAAATCTATGTTTTGTGCATTGAATGATGCAAATGCGAAAAGACTTTTGTTTTTTTGCTCTTTGCCTTTTATTTCTGACCTCGCTTTGTCCTGCTATTTTTTCAATTACACTTGGTCCTGAAGATTAATTTCCTTTTGTTTGTGTGAATGCGATCTTTTAGTTGTCAAAGTTTCATTTATAACGTATTGTCCTTTATACGCTTTATATGCACTGAGACCCCTGTATCTTTGTGTACTGATTTTTTTTGATGGCCATGCTCTGATATTAGTTGTAAGTAGGGCGTGTCTTGCAAGAATCTCATGTTCTATATCCCCGTGAGACGCTCTGTGGCCATTCTCATCTTGCGGGTCTTTTATTTGTCTTCCGTGAGCTTAACGTGAAGATCTTGTATCTTCTCCTAGTCATTCCCTCCCACAGGATTGTTTTTTATAATAGAGAGATGTTTTGTCAACTACCTGTAAGTGGCTTCCTTTCAGCTTCTTTTTGTAGGCATCAGACTGTAGTTTTATGATTTTTGTGTAGTTACATGTTAATAACTCCTAACATCAAACTCAAAATGGCTCTGATAGTCAGTCTTTTTCCTGCTTTGAACTGTTTCTTCAGAAACAGTACATGTGTAGATTTTTACAAATAATGAAAATTTACATTGTGAGCAGCATCAAATTGTTATTGTCAAATAATCAAAAAAACACTATTATTTAGATCATTGGGGAATGCTCAGTAAAGTACCAGGATCATTGTATAAAGTCACTATATGGATGCTGTATTATCCTGCAAAACTCACTGTCTAAATGATGTACTAAATTACCTCTTATAAGCTAGAGATTTTAAAATGGACTGTCAGTTTGCTCTGTCTTCTGCATTAATTGCTTGGAGTTTAGGTGATGCATCAAGAATTTGACCCTGTCCTGGTGGAGGATGCTTTCAGGTTATTGTTAATGCTAGCAGACCTCATTGTGTGACTAAAATATGTCAGTCAACTTATCATGAAGGAAAATACATCTGTACATTTACAGGAAACATTTTAAATGAATATACGTGTAAGCTGACAAATGTCAAAGGTCAACTTCAACTAAAGCATTGTGACAATGTGAAATACAGTATATCTCTCACTGGGCACTCAAAATAAGAATGATGTCTGTGAAAGTCATATATGTGATTGTGAATAACCAAGAAGCAAATCCTTGAGCCAAAGATCTTGAGTGTGTGGTGTCAATAGGTTCCATTTGAACCACACATCATCACTTTGTATCATTTTCTTTCGTCCCTGTCTTTTGCCTGCCTCATCAAAGAGTTGTTCAGTCTGAAAATGAAGTACTATTTGATGAGTCATACCAGCACCATAGGGAATATTCCATGGCTAGGCTCTAGCAGCAGTGTTAATCAGACCATTTGTAAAGTAGACATTCAAGGTATCTTTAAACTGCTTCTTCTGGCCACCCTAAATTCTCTGACCAGATGGGTGTCAGGCATTCTAATGCAGTGGCCTGCTCAGCAGAATTATGGCTTTAATGCTGACCATGATCTGTGAAAATGGTGGAATTGTTACAACAATCCATCCCACTGATAGATAATCCTACATAGGCAACACTGATGGAATCCCTTCAGAATATGTAGGTGACAGTAGTAGGCAATTCACAGCTTGCTGCTGTACACAATTAAAGTGTTTTAAATGGCCTTATAGACCGGTTAGCTTGTTGTCACTATTTTTTAGACCCAGTGGAGCTGCCACCTAAATGAGGTGCTGGCAAAGATGGATTTGGTGTTACTTTAACCTTTATGGTTGCCTTTTAGGAAAGTAGGCTATTTGATATAAATAGTGATCAAATTTTCTCCAGAGATAAGGGACTCAGTTACATAGCCAGTAAGATTTTAATGTAAGGTTTTAGTATTCCCGGAGTTTTTAAGTTGTTCTTCTGCAGAATGAGCAAAAATGCCCTAATCATTTTCACATTGGAGGTTGATAATTATTTTCTTGGTCACTTTTGTATTAGTCTTAAGATGGTGCAGGTTGAAGAGATTAATGTCAAATCAGCATCTAAAGGAAGAGCATGATGACACAACCTTGTTTGCAACTCAACAAAACCAAGAACTAGTTATTGGCATTCGCTGCACCATAGCACTTCTATGTCCGGTTACTAAGCAGGAAGTAGATGTAGAGGTGGTGGACTCCTACAAGTAATTGGGGGTCCACATCAATGACAGGTTGGACTGGTTTCGTAACATAGAGGAACTATATAAGAAATAGCAGAGCAGGCTCTTTTTTCTTAGGAGACTGTATTCTTTTAATCTGGATAGTGGTATCTTTCAATTTTCTAGTCTAGGGTGTGCTGGGCTGGTAACATCACTTCAAGAGAGGTCCACCCAATCAGTAAGCTAATTAAAACCGCAGGCACGCTTACAGGAAGCACTCTGGTTCTTCAAGAGTAGTGGCAAATTGGAGAATTAAAACAAATCTAAATGACATTATGAACAATGCTGCACATCCTCAGTCTGACATACTGAGTACTTTCAAGAAACAATTTTTTCAGCAGAACTGTGTCAAGAAATACTACTGGGGTCTCACTGTGACTGCCAAGTCAGTAGTTCTCTTTTGTTTTCAATATTCTTCATTTTTAATCATTCTGATTTGTGTTCAGATTATAGTATCTATCTATCTATCTATCCAGCTTATTTAAATAACCAGATTTCCACCTGGGGACAAATAAACTTCTGTCTACCTGTACACATGAAGAACACCTGTAATCCAAATATATCTATAAATTACTTAAGTGATTCGTAAAAAACTGTGGTCTCAGATTATATAAGCATATATTATAAAGAGGCAAAAAATGAGGAAGATAAACAGTGTTTTTGCATTGAGTTTAATATATTGCATTTTTATTTGTAAAGATCCAAAATTTCTGCTTAATATACAGTAGCAGGCTGTAATTCCTTTATACTGGCATCTTATGAGTGCCTACATTGATTGATTGATTGACTTATATATATGTATATATGTGTGTGTGTGTTCTCAGTATTGTACATAAATGCTGCAGAGCTGGAAAGCTGTTCTTTTTACAGGCCTCTAATGCCCCCTATAGACAAAATATATACAACACCTGATGATGTTTTTTTTTTGTTTTTTTTTTTTTCCCAGTGTTTCATTTCTTACACTTATCAACAACTGGACACTGCTGTTATGGCAATCATATGAAAATTAGATTTTAAGCATTTTTCCAGTATGTGTTTTAGTGAGCATAACATTTGAAATAAAGGCTTCACACTTTATAGTTATGGTCATGGAGAGAGGCATGGCCCATAGTATTCAGTAGAATAAGTTATATTTGTCTGAAATGAAATGGCAGAATAAATTGTTTAAAAACTCCTTAGTCAAATATTAAATTATAGCAAGGATGTCTAATTTTATCTTTTGATATTGAGAGTTTAGTATATTTAACTCTATGTAACATTAGATATTTTACTTTTTAAGGTTTCTAAACCTGTCAATATGGGTAGAGCTGCAAAGACCAGTAAACTTAATGAAAGAGATGGTGAACACTTAACTTCAGCTACTGAAGACACTGCATATCCTACTTTTGCTATTCTGCCAAAGAACACAAAAAAGCATGGTTCTGGAAGAGATAAGGTAAAGAAACAACATTAACAATTAAGCAGAGAATTTTAGTGCGATTCTGATACTTAAAATATTAACATGTTTGTTTTTGTATCTAAAAATATTGACATTGTGTTTGTTTTCTTTCTAGAGCAATGTGGGCAACACAAAGAAACAGGAGCAAAAATTGTCTGAAGGTGAAGGAAGTGCCACTGAACTTATGCAACAAAATGTAGAAGATGAGTCACCCCCACCACAGTCAAAATGCAATCTTAATTATGGTGATCAGAAAATGACTATTAATGGCAGTCACTCTGAAATAAGTGATGGAAGTAATTTAGACAGCAGCAATGATGCTGATAGTGAAGCTTCTGAAAGTGAGAGCCATTCAAGACAAACTGTAAATAATAGCTGCAGTGATGCTGTAAGCTCAGAAAACTATATATCAGTAAAGAGTGACTCTGGACACAACAAAAACAAAGACCTTAATCATAGTGATACTTTCACAACTGCAGTTTCCAAACTGAGTCTGAACAACATGAATGAGACACACAGCCTCAATACAATCCAGAAGGAACAGTCGGATATTACACTGGGTAGTAAGGATTTGGTGAAAGAAAAGCCTGTGGTGTCTCGAAATCCACAAACTGCATTTCAGTCCCTGTCTAGCACCTATGTACCCTGTGCCAAAGAATGCTCCATCCAGTCATGTCTGTATCAGTTCACCTCAGTTGAACTTCTGATGGGCAACAACAAACTACTATGTGAGAACTGCACAGAAAAAAAACAAAAGCATCAAAAAAAGACAGTTACTTCTGGTAAGGAGAGTTTAATTATTATAAGGTTGTAGTACAAGTGTTCTCTAACTTTTATTGAGAAGTCAAGCAAAATGACACCTGTTATTGGCTAACTAAAAAGATTACAATATGCAAGCTTTCGAGGCAAATCAGGCCCCTTCTTCAGGCAAGATGTAAAGATCTAACTTTTACTGTAATCTATATTGCTGCACTTTTAATAACAGTCTCTAGACAAAGTTTCATTTCACCTATAATTTTATCAATTTAAAATCACTTAAAAGATAAGATGTTCCATTAAAGAAAAAAAATCAGTTAACATGTATGCTACAGACTTTCATGTCTCATATAAAGTCTTATTGATGTAATTCTGATGTATTGTTAATTCTTTATTATATAATGTGACTTACTGCTATATTCATAAGTTTTGGAAATACTGTATAATGAATATCCTTGAAAAGTAATGTAGACTAAAATGATTCAATTTTAAAATAGCGTTACCTACACAGCCATTTTTTCAACTCTGTTACACAATATAAAAGCGTTTAGTTTGAAGTAAAATGGCTGTTTTGAAATAAATACCTGTAGAATTTAAAATGGATTATAAGAATCCCCGTGCACTTGGCAACTTAGTCTGGTGCAGATTTTCTGCTTTGCAAACTGTGATAACTTACTAGGCCCTGACTCCTCGAATTTTGTGTAAGAATAACAAATGGTAGCCAGATGCTATGAAAAGTAAACACATAGTAAATAATTTGGCTTATGTTTCAACAAACCATAAATCTACCAATTCAAACTGAACTAACATGTAGAAAGTACAAAGTGCTAATATTGGACATCTTTGACCATAGACCTTTTATAGAACTCCCACAGTCTACTCTTCTTTAACTCTGTCCCGTGTAAGTGGTGTTGACTCAGGATATTCAGAATGATACTTTAGATAGTCAAGGTTTTCCATTCTCCAAAGCTCCATTCCTTCATTTTAGCATTTGCTTTATTTTTAAATAAGGTATGCAATTAGGGTAACTAATGTTATATTCTGGCTTTTTTGACAAATTTTGACTTCTGATTTGTATTGAAGTTTGGTAAAAACAAAAAAAAGGAAGTCCATTGACAGGTGAAGGTGCTTTCACTTCAACAACAACAACAACATTTATTTATATAGCACATATTCATACAAACAGTAGCTCAAAGTGCTTTACATAATAAAGAATAGAAAAATAAAAAACACAATATGAAAACAAAATAAATCAGCATTAATTAACATCGAATAAGAGTAAGGTCCAATGGCCAGGGGGGAAAGAAAAAACAAAATAAAAACTCCAGACGGCTGGAGAAAAAAAAATAAAATCTGTAGGGATTCCAGACCATAAGACCGCCCAGTCCCCTCTGGGCATTCTACCTAACATAAATGAAACAGTCCTCTTTGGATTTAGGGTTCTCACGGAAAGGCTTGATGATGATGGTCACGTAGAATTCTGCCTTTTAGTCCATCCATCATTGTTGGAGCATCATGAAGCTTTGAGTAGGTGGAGGTGGCGCAGGCCACCACCACAAAGAAACCGGAAAAAGAAACAGAAAAGAGAGTAGGGGTCAGTACGGATTGTAGAGCTACCCTGAATAGTTATTATGAGGAAATTGAGCATATAGAGTATCATGATTAAGTTAAATTAAGTTAAAGTGAAGTTATGAGAAGGCCATGTTAAAGTAAAGTGTTTTCAGCAGTGTTTTAAAGTGCTCCACTGTATTAGCCTGGCGAATTCCTATTGGCAGGCTATTCCAGATTTTAGGTGCATAGCAGCAGAAGGCCGCCTCACCACTTCTTTTAAGTTTTGTTCTTGGAATTCTAAGGAGATACTCATTTGAGGATCTGAGGTTACGATTTGGAATATAAGGTGTCAGACACTCCGATATATAAGAAGGGGCGAGATTATTTAAGGCTTTATAAACCATAAGCAGAATTTTAAAGTCAATCCTGAATGACACAGGTAACCAGTGTAGTGACATCAGAACTGGAGAAATGTGTTTGGATTTTCTTTTCCTAGTTAGGATTCTAACTTGAGCTCTGTTTCCCTACAAGCTGATTTATCAGTATTCTAATTTTTTAGTCCTCCAATGCTGTAACCCTGACTTTGTTTCTTGACTTGAAGTTTTGATTAGTGTTTGAATATCTGACATGTCTGATTGCATATTGAACATTGATAGGCAAACTTGGATTTTATTGTTTCTTCTTGAAGTTGTCTCTGAATTGCATGCAGTATTAGTTAGAAGTGTGGAGACCTTTAGTCCAACCCTGTTTGAAATTAAGAGCATTGGTACATGTTTACCACTGGTCGCTTAAAGAAAAGTGCAGATTATTCTTATTAAGACAAGAACATATAGCCAAGTGGGCGCACAACAAGCCATTGATTATAAGAATTAAGCCTACTTGCAAATAGGAGGAACATTTAAAAGTGATTTGATTTATTTTTAGAGTGTCTGGTTACACATAATTTGTATAATGGTCTTTTAAATCAATTGTGTAACTCCTGGGTCCCCCAGCTCAGTCTTGGAGGACCACATAAAGGAAAAAGAGATTGTCTTCAAATAAGAGATTGCTCATAATGCAAATCTGCACTCCAAGTGAACACCTTGCTTAATTAACTACTTAATATTTTGTATCCACCCTTGTGATTGTGGAATGAGTCACGGGTATGAAACTTAGCAATATAATCTACTGTCATTTCTATTATTGTGCAGAAATATATTTTTATTCAGTTTGCTTCTATAATAATGGCACACATGTAGTAAGTACCCACTATAAGACATCCATCTCTATACTTTTTTTGCATATGCAGCATTGATTATTTCATACTGTGTCTCACTCTATGGCTTTTTTCCACCTGGAAATATGTTGCTGGCCTTGAAAACTAACAAACATCTCAGAATAGAACACTTTTCTTTTTATATAAAATTTCAACATAAAAAGTATTGCTTTTTAGACAAGCTAACAAAAAAGTTTAAAATTAAGTAAAACTCACATTTTTAGGTAAATAAGGTGATATTATAAAAATTAATATTAAGAATATGTAATGGACAGCACATTTAATGAACTACCCACAGGAAAATGTTATCATCCTTTTAATTATCGTTACCAATAATGGAGTGGCATCTACATAGTACAGTACTATGTGGTTTATATGTATTTGCCAGGTTAAATTGTGCCCTGGAGTTATGCATTTTCTATACCTTTTTAAAAAATATCTTGCCTGCAGTGGCGCTTTATAATGGAGGCAATATAACATCCATGAAAGTCATCAAGCATTTATCCATGTCTTGAAATTACACACATAAATTGTAAAATAGCTTATACATGTCATTTTCAAACAAAAAACACCATTGTGAGATTCTGCAATTTTAAAAGAAGACCATCTGTGTGTTTTCCCTCTGCACTTGTCCCTGTGTGATAACCATTAAACCAGGGTGCGATTTCCTCTTGAAAGGCCAAATCACAGTAAGCTTTTCCTGCCACGTGTTTGGTATCGTGTTGATTTACATCTGTATTTATGTGACAGCTCCTCCCACAAAGGCCACTGCTATCACAAAAGCAAACAAAAACACATCCTAACCTCAAGTAAAATAGTACCAGGAATATGTGATAGCATGATTTTTCCAGTTCCCTTTTGTTGTCGGAAGCATGCATTGGAAACACAGAAGACACATTTTCTTGTATTAAAACTTTTGCCACAAGTGGATGTATTTGGTAAGTTTTTTTTTTCTTTTTTTTTCTCCAGTGGTGCTTTGTTAACCACTGCCTCTATTATTAAGCACCAGTACAGGCAAGATTTTGGTTTTTTTCATTTATAGTCAGCATATAATTTTAGAACACAATTTTACTGTTTTTTTGAAGAAGTAACTTCAGCTTGAAAAATACCAAGGTTATCCTTTAACAATAAACGGAAAGATATTCATGGGATTGAATTGTATAGTAAAATGAAATGTATGAAGACAAATGTTTTCCACAAATTCAGAGATGCATGTGCATGAGACCTTACACGGTTTCACATGTTGATTTGTTGTTTTGCTAATCTCTTTAGTTACTGAAAAAGCTGTGCATATAATGTGTTAAAAGTTTTTTCAGGAAGAAATTATGAAAATCTTGATAATCCTCCTTGTCACACATCCTCCTTTTGCTATTAAAATACAGTTCACCAGATTTTCTTCAGCCAAAGCACGACTCTTAGTAGTAATCTTTGTTTTAGTAGTCACAGTATTGTAATATTTACATGGTATAGTGAAATTCTTTCTTCTCAGCATGAGAAATTAGCCTTATTTGCTGCCATGCTTGTATTTTTACTGGTACAGTTAATGATATTTGGATCACTTTAACAAGGTTTTTTATTTTTTTGTGTTGAAAAACAGCCATTAAAAAGAAGGTAATATGCAGTGAACTGTTAATATTTCTAGACTGAAATATATTACGTTAGTAAAAGCTAGTGTAGATTAATTTTCCTTGTGACTATTTATGATATATTAATCATGCTGTCATGTTTAGAAATATAGAAATTTTGCAGGTAATTCACATCACCCTTTAAACTTTCTGTTTCTTCTAAATAACAATAACCACTTATAATTGTTTAATGCTTTCTTTTTTATTTTCTTAATGCAGACAAAAAGGTAGATAATGTATACACAAGTGCACGTAAACAGATGCTAATCTCTGCACTCCCGCCTGTTGTCATTCTCCATCTAAAACGCTTTCACCAGGTAAGTGAACTTAATGAATAATTTAGTTCAAGTTCATTGTTGCATTAGTATTGTTCTTCAGTAGTTATTATGTCAGAGTTTTATAAGCCGTTTCCTGAAGAAATCTTACTTAATTGGCATGATAAACTGCTTCTGTATGCAGTAAGAAAATTTAGCATTACCTTACACCTCATATTTTTGTTTGTCAACTTGTAATTGGTACTTTTACTCCAGTCTGGACTTTGGGAACTCTGTGTCAAAAGGAGCTGTTTATTCTATTAATTATTTATTTATTATGTTCAGGCAGGCATGACTTTGCGCAAAGTGAATCGACATGTGGACTTTCCTTTGGTTTTGGATTTAGCTCCTTTCTGTTCAGCTTCATGCAAGGTTTGTTTTTCACTTTTTCTGACTTTGTGATTGTCTTTGATTTCTTTATAATGAAAAGATTACAGATAAGTAAGTACAGTATTACATCTTATTCAAATCATTGCTTACTGTTTTCTTAACTAAATTATTACTGCCTAAATCTGCCCCAAACATGATCAGTCACCCAGTTGAGCACAACTAAATTACATTAACTACTATAATGTCAGTCATAGATGGATAAATAGAATTTTATTTGTCCCCAGTGGAAAATGTGGCTTTTTACAGAAGCTCTTAAAAAAATAAATACATGAATAGATAGGTAAATAAATAAATAAACACACACACACTTTGGTCTGAACACACACTAGAATAAGTATAAATCAAGAAAATTAGAAAGAAAACTTCTGACTTGGCTGTAACAGTTACAATGAGGCACACCAGTTGTTGTTCACCAGTTAAAGCTAGTTCCAGACACCACATCCTAGGGTGTTCTCTTGTTCTTTTATTTGAGTGATTATGTTTATGTGGTTTTATTTATTTTTTTTTTTTTCTTCGTCTTGCCTGTTCCCTTAGACTAGTTTGCCACAGCTATCTCTTCAAGATCCTCAAACCTTTCAACTTTATAGATGTAAAAATTCCTAAAGATAAACTTTTATTCAGTAGCTGCAGTGTACATTCCTCCCAAACCATTGAACAACTAGACCAAAGTTTTATCTTTACACATTTAAGCATTTTTGTGAAATTTGTTTCCAGTTCTATACAAGGTATATATGTATCTATTGGGAGTAAGTGTAAGAATATGGTGTTCCAGGCCTGCACTTGTATGTTATTCAGTCCGTTTATTTGTGGACGTAGCAGTAAATCTGTGGGTGTTTTTTTATGTTATTCATAGCCATTTATGTAAATTTATTAGCTTATCTCCCAACCTGGTTGTGAATTCGATGGCTATCAATGTCGCACATGCCAGTTTCCTTTACCAAGGTCTAGGATGTCCAGATCTGTCCCTCTAGTGACCGTCAACCAAATGGAATTGCACCTGACCTGCACGGTTTTTACTTGCTGGACAAGACTAGGCAAAATGGGTCTCCACACAGCACAGCCCTAAGGATCATTGAATCACGCAAACCGACATTGCACCAAGGTCATAATCCTGGTTATTAAATAGTGGACCAAATTGTTGTACATGTACATCAGTGTTTGTATGCTTCAGTACATTTCAGATTCCAGGACTTTTTGTGACTTTTTCAGCATCAACCAGAACAAGAATCCAGGGCTACTTTACACTGTGGTTTTTAATATTTACAGCAAAATTACATAACCCTAATAAGAAAACATATGAACTTAAACACATGGCCTGATTACTGAATCTCATGCCATTTACCCAGAGTAATACTGTAGTTCTGTACTATTATGTAATTCTAGGCAGGGCCACTGCATTTTAAAAGGAGATATAACTTTTTCTGGACAACATATCTGTCATTATACATGTGGTGTATTGATAGGCTATAAAAAGGTGTTTTGCTACCAAGGTGTCACACAAAAAATATCTCATGATGGGTAAAAGCAAACAGCTTTATCAAGACTTTCACAGCCTGATTGTTGCAAACCATATCAATGGAACTGGTTACAGAGATATTTCAAAACTTCTGAATCTTCCAGTAAATTCCACTGGGGCCATTATCCACAAGTGGAAGGATAATCACTCCACCATCAACTGGCCATGCACAGGAGCTCCTTGCAAGATTTCTGACCAGGGATCTACCGGTCAGTTTTCTTTTATGGTCCCTCGCACTAAGTGTAAAACGAAGGGGGACAGGGCTTTTGCAGCTGCTGCACCTCGCCTGTGGAACTCTTTACCTCATTACATTAAGGAGTCACCTTCAATTGAAATGTTTAAAATGAGACTGAAGACCCATTTCTATTCTCTAGCTGTCAGTGACCTTCACTGATACTGCTGGTTGCCATACTCTTAGCAATCTTCTTTCTTTTATTTAACTCACCGCAGGCTGTATTTCATTTTATTGCACTTTATGTATAATTATCTTATTTATGTCAATTGTATGTTTTAATGTAAAGCAATTTGGCTACAGCATTACTGATGTTGTTTTAAATGCGCTTTATAAATAAATTGACATTGACAAGGATAGTCAGAAGAGTAGCCCAAGAGCCAAGAATCACTCGGAAAAAGCTTCAGAAAGACTTGGAGGCCTTAAGTACAATTGTTACAGAGAAAGTAATAGGCAATGCACTCCACTGCCATGGCCTGTATGCACACTAAACCCTCATGACTCCATTACTGAAGAAAGGGCATGTTGATGCTTGTTTAAAGTTTGCTACACAACATTTGGACCAAAGTTGAACTTTTGGCTGTCATGCTACACTCCATGTTTGGAGGAGAAATGGCACAGCACATTACCTGAAAAACACTATACCAACAGTGAAGTTTGGAGCATCATGGTGTAGGACTGTTTCTCATCTGATGGTACTTGCAGACTTCATGTAATTGAGACATGGATGGACCTTCCAGCAGGACAATGATCCAAAATATACAGCAAAGGAAACTCTCAATTGGTTTCAGAGAAAGAAAATCAAGTTGTTAGAATGGCCCAGTCAATTATGGCCCTGTCTTAAATCCAATTAAACATTTGTGGAAGAAGCTAAAGATCAGGGTTCACAAGACAGCCCCCAGGAATCTTCAAGAATCTTTAGTCTTCAAGGTAAAAACAATCACTTTAGGTGAATGTGTCAAAATCATACCTGAGCACTGCAGGCAGTTGCTTTCTTCATACAGGAAGCATCTTGAAGATGTCATTATAAGCAAAGGTTTCTCCACTTGGTATTAACTTTTCTTGTTCAATACTTTTTCCCTGTGTCATTCCTCTTTATTACACATACCTTTATTTATGGCCTTTAATCTTGCCAGTTCTTTATACTTGAGGATTTCTTGAGTTAATACCAATGTCTGGTGAGAATTTTATGTGAATAGCTCATTGGAAATATATTTACTGAAAAAATGTTGATGCATTCAATATGTATTACCCCCACTCTACATGCTAATTTGACTAGTTTTGTTGAAGCCAATCTTTGTAGTCTGGATTTTCTAACCATTTCAAGTTAAAACACACTTTTGTGGCATTTAGACTGATCGATAAATAACAGTGATATGTGTAATATAGATAGTGCAATTTACCTTGCTACCTTTACCACTTAACGCTAACTCAAAACTTATAATTCAATTCGCAGACTAACGGCTAATTCATATTTATATCAATTTGCACACCTGCTCACACACAGAACATACCGTAAGGTGATATTAACGCACAAGGTCATTAAACATGATATTAATGCGAGATGTGGGTGTTATGTTTTAAAAAATATCAGACAATGTATATGATTATTGGAATTGACTTTAATATTTTCCAGGACTTTCAACTACCATTTCATTTATTTTAGAATTTCATTGATTTTTCAGTACTGGGTTTGGGCGTTCCAGGTTTTCCAGAACCTATACGAAACCTAATACATATATTTAAGGGCTCCTTAGATTTTTACAATCTTGTCTACATATGCTTTTTGCACATGGAAAAAATGTATGATTGTGTACCTTGTAGTATCCTTGTGGAAGGTGTTACAAGAATATGCAATTCTGGGGCAGCAGACAAGAGTTTGTCTTGTCTTCTGTCAATGATTTTCATGGATACGTGTATCAAGGTACAGATGAGGATTAGAGGTATCCATTTTGAGAATCTATAGGTTTGTATCGCTGCAGATGGCGTTGTCTTCAGGGATTTATCATACTTATGGATCAGGGCTGAAGGTGGTGTGGCCAACAGTACCTCCAATTCTGAGATCTTGGTCCACTCCAGAAAAAGAGTGGCTTGATCCCTTCAGCTGCCCCAAGTGGAGGAGTTCAGCTACTTTGGAGCATTGTTCATGAGTGAGGATAAAGGTAATATGCAGTTTGACCAATGAATTATTGCAGTTGCTGCAGTTTTGTGGACATTGTGACTGTGGTGATGAAGCAATTTGCACAATACTTTTGACTATCTAGTTAGTCTACTGTAAAGCTCCATCCTCTGCTATAGTCACAAGCAGTGATTAGTGACTGAGAGATCCGGAATATAAATTGCCAAAATAAGGTTCATGTACAAGGTTACTGGGTTCATTTTGTATGGTATGGTAAAGAGATGGAAGTAGTACAACTTCTTTGCCAGCATTTAAACATTATATTCCACTCTAGGGCTTATATCTGTGATCTGGCTTGGGATTGTCTGTAATTCCATAGGAGACGCTTGAAGAAGATACTATAGACATTATGGTCGGGGCTGTTCGGCTCTGCCTGTTCCCACCACGATCCTCAACAGGATAAGTAGACTGAAACTTAAATTAAAGAATATCTGTGTGCAAATGAAGCTTGGAAAGGATTCCATTTGGAAATTGTGGGGCTTTGCATCTCCATGGTTTTCTGAAGCTTATGTTGCTTTGGGTTATATGACTGTGATTCCCAGTGTACACAAGAGGATTGCAGGGGAGTGTGAAATTAATTGGCACCTTTAAATTGGTTGCGGCTCTTTGTAATAACATATTTGTTTTCTTTATGCATGTGACATGGAAGTAGCTTACAGAAAAGGCAGAATTTAAGCATGCCAGGGTTTTGTTCACAAGTATAAGTATAGAGCTCTGTAATATTGAAAAGGTTGTTGTGATGCTATCACTACTCAGAGTGTTGTACTAGATTGATGTCCCCAGGTGAAGTTCTTGATTTACCAGCAAAACAACATCCCCCCTTTGGACTTAAGTTTAAGCTTTATAAGCTGTGGGTAGTCACTGAATTAAAGAAATTGAGGTTTTAAGTGAGGCCATGGGTTTAACTCTTATATAAAGTGTTGAGCACCTTGTGTACCTCGAAATACAGTTACCCATTAGAAAGCTCCCAGGTGCCTTCCACAGGAGGTGTATTGTACACAGTCTACGGAGAGCAGAATCATGATACACTGGAAGTACTGTATTTTTCAACAGGCCTGGAGTTTTTTGAATTCCTCTGGAGAACAGGAAGCTGTTGCTTATGATAAAAACAACTTGTTAGGTCCACAGCTTTTACCAAGACAAGAAGGAAAATTAAAATGAATTACATTACTCTTCATTCATGCTTGTATGTAGTTGTTTTGTGGTAAATTGACTTAGGGCATACTCTTGACCTGCTGTAGCTTCTAGTATTTAGGTTTGTTCTCTTCAAAGATGGTATACAGCAAGCAGGCATCCCAACCAGGAGAGGAGAATGTTCCTTATCTGGAAGGGAGGCTTCAAGAGGACAGACAGGCATCCCAGCCAAGGGAGAGAAAGGTGCCAGACCTAAAAGATGCAAGTGGATGAATGGACATCTCAACCAGGAAAGAAGATTTCTTACCCGGGCGGGAAGCCCCAGCCAGATGGACAGGCATCCTGACTGTACATATTTGTAGTACCTTCCCTGGACAGGATGAAATGGAAGGACATGAAAGACCTGGCTCTAAGGGATGTTCGTTTCCCCAGGATGCTAGATGGCAGCAGCCCAGGATAGCGGTGCCCGTTTGAACACCAGCAGGGAATGCCGAAGATTGTAGTTCTGTAGCACAGCCCTGCTGGGGTCTGGGAATGCCGCAAGAGGGTGCTGCAGGGAGATATACTCCCTATTATTTGGAACTACCGTATTACCCAGAAGTGCTCAAATGAGCCAGAGCCCTAGCACTGGAAGTACTCCCAGGTCCTTAATAAAAAGGGCTGAACAGGTAGATTGGAGCTGGGAGGAAGGAAGGCAACACTCGGCTAGATGAGAGAAGTGTGATAGAGAGAGGGGAAGAAACAACTTGTTTTATACTTGTGTTTATAAGATGTTTGTGAAATAAAACACCCTTTATTTGAAGCCGGGAGTGTTTTAGTGTGTTCATGTTTGGGGCTCATTGGCGCCCACTAGCCTTCATACTGATTAGGTTACTAGTTTGTGGTTTTTTCATTATTCTGTAGTCATTATTCTACAGACCTCTATAATACTGTTTTTTCTTTTCTCTTCCTTAGAATATTGTTGCTGGTGAGAAGGTTTTGTATAGTCTTTATGGGATAGTAGAACACAGTGGCTCAATGCGTGGTGGCCATTACACAGCGTATGTAAAAATCAGGGCACCACCAAAAAAACAAGATTACAGAAGGCATGTTATGGGTAAGTAGGAATATTAAATAAATACTAATCACATTTTAAAAGTTCCGAATTGTCTTTTTTTAACAAAGTGATAACCTGTTAAAAACATTAGTATACTTTTATATATATATATATATATATATATATATATATATATATATATATATTTAGCCTTTATGCAAAATAACTTACAAGATCGGTATTCATTATAGTGGTTTACATATGTATTTTTACAAGTGGAGCACTGGCAGGGTAAGTGTCTTGCTGAGCATCACATAGTGAGGACACAGGGATTGAACCCAGAGCCTTAGGATTTAAAGTCCTCTGCTAATAAGTCACTGCATTACTTTATACACCCATTATTTTTTTTTACTTTGTAACACAAAAGATTTTCACTGACATCAGGTTAAATTTCTGAAGTTTATTAAGTTATTTCTTTTTCTTAATTTAGGTCTAAAAGAAGCAACTGGAGGATTACCAGGTCAATGGGTCTATGTCAGTGACACACATGTACAAGCTGTTCCTGAATCAAGAGTGCTCAATTCTCAGGCCTATCTGCTTTTCTATGAAGAATTATTATAGTTAATGGGCTTTAGCCTGGCACAAGTGACTTTTACAAAAGCAATATGATATTGTGGTTATGTGAGGGGGGAAAGCAATGTCAAAACAGATTACTTCTTAGTACAGCTGATTATGATACATTTAAAGTACTGCCTCAGCATGTTCGCTCTTTAATAATGAAAATGATGATAATTTAAGCATAATCAAATGTGTTTATATAGTACATATTTTTTCTCTGATAGGTTAAGAACATTTTTTGTTGCATGATTATAAACGCCCATTCTAGAGCAAATAAATATCATTTTTAAAACAGCAATTGATACACATACACAAAAATTTAAAAACTATGTCAATTTAAAATCAATGGATGAAAATAGGATATGATCTTATTTTTTTCTCCCTGCCAAAATGTATACTGTTTTGATATAATGTTTATACTGATAAATTTGTAATCAAAAGCCATTAGTATGTTTTATTTCTTGCGCTGTATTTGATAAATTGTACTACTCAATACAAATGCATAACAGGTCCTGTGCGGTAGCTGGCATACACTGATTTATTTGCACATTCAGTATTAGGTAGTGTTTCAATTGGATATTGCTGAAGAAACTCTTTTTTTCTTAAAAACAGCTGAACATATTGCACTTTAAATTTTAAATTTAGTTGCAAAGCTCCAAATATATTTTTTTCATTTTGTACTTCAAAAATGCAGTGTATATCCTAACAGGAGCAGATGAGGAAAACATGCAGATGTTCTTATTGTAATTTTGAGGGAAAGAAAATACTGATGTTCACTTGCAATAATCCATATTTTGACATAATTATGTGGCAGATGTGTTATTTTTTTAACTTTATTTTCATAAAAAGTAAATAGGAATGTAATGGGTGTGTTGTAACTTTATTTTACTGTATTTCTTATGATGAACAAAGGTTGTTCATTTATAAGGTTTTGTTGCTATTAGTCATAATTATTTTTTTTTCTTACAGTTGCATTTGCACTTTCAATGTAAAGAATAATGATTGTTAAAAATTTAGTGGAATGCCATTCATATATCTTGAAAAGATATCTATGTAACAGAAAATATGAATAAACCACAGAATGGCTTAAAGGTTTTATGTTTTACTGCTTGTAAAAATAATAACATCTCTACATGTCCCATTTAACAATGGAAAGTTTAATGTTAAAGGAAAACAAACAGTGGTTTTCTGTATAGAAATACTACTTCTGTGTATGGGTGAAAGTACACTTTGTTTCTATATATCTCTCTCGGCTCACATCCAGTGTCTGCATTTTTGTGGTAACTCTCATTATACACCTTTCATTAAAGATTTACAGTCTCTTATCGATCCACCATTGAACAAACACTTATTGACAACATTTTCTTTTACTGTATCTCAAAAAAGCTATATTCTCAGGCTTAAAATGTATGTTTCTTGTTTCAGAACCAAGTTAACATTTATATTGAAACCACAAAATCAAGCAGTGTTCTATCACTGAATTTCTAACATTACAGCACAGTATTCCTTTTGGAGATTCATTGTCGTCTAGTGAACCTCAACCAAGACCAGTCTTGTCATATGCCACAGTCTAGAGATGCGATGCATAATTCCACCATGATCGCATATCTTTTGAAAATAATCTATGGCATGGCTAGCATTTAACACTGATTACAAAAGAAAATACTCCCACCATAGAGCGAATTATAATTAAGAATCGAATAATGATGATGTGTGAGATACCAATCAATGCACATATCAGTTATAAGTCAGCTGAACCTATTCTTCATGAAAAATGAAACATAAGCAACGTCTGTGCATGTTGTGTTCTCCCAGTGCTGAATCCTAAAATGAAGCATTAGATATGTTGAAGATTCAATGAAAATTTTGACATAATAAAATCCTGACTGGGAGGAATTCAAAAAATAAGCTGAGTTTTTCAAGTTGAAGTTATTTTTTCACAATAATATATTAACTTGCCACATAAAGTTGTTTTCTAAAGTGCCTTTTTTAACATTTTAAAAATACTTTGTTCTTGCTGATTGCAATGGAGTTCAGTATTCATATGTGATAGAAAAAGCCTTAAAACTTACCAAATACGTCCACTTTGAAGCAGCAAAGGTTTTAATTTAAGAAATATGCCTTCTGTGTTTATGAGGCAGTCTTGTAATAACAGAGGGAAACTTGAAATTATTATATTATGACAGGTCCTTGTACTATTTTCTCCTTTTCCTATTTTTGTGTTTGCAGTGACCACGGAGTTATGACAACCCAACGCCGAACCACCCATTACAATTCTTGTTGTTGGTTTACATCAGCAACGAAGCCAGATGCACACTGAATAAGAGTGTAGTAAAAAGAGCACATAGGAGTTTTATAGCATTTTGTACACATAACACATCTGAACTGATTACATGGTATTTATTGTATACTTAATAAAAGCCTTACTTGTTTTAAAGATCCAAGCTATTTTTGCAGTGTCATGCCTTGCACATGACACAGTCGAGAAAAAAACACTCAGATAAAGGCAAAGTCTATGATAGAGCAGATTGAAGTGCCACAAACCCGTTTTCAATTTTTTTTGTATGCATAATGAATCTCTCTTACTGATATGATAATAAAAGAACTGAGCACAATGGTTTTGTATGTGTAAGTTCACTGACCCTGATACCAGTCAGTATGTAAATCCATGCAAGACTCCATGTATAACCTGGTGCTGTGGGGCAGTGATGTCAGTCTATGTCAAAAGATTTGTATTGAACTTACTAAACTTCAGTCTGATTAAACTTTGGTGAACTGTGTTAGAGTGTCGGCTACAGTAATGGACTGATACCCTGTCTGGGTGTCATTCCTGTCTTGTGTCTGATGCATGCTAGGATAGTCTCCCGCTGGACTGCAACCCTGCCATGGGTAAGGAGGTTAGGAAGATGAACGGGTATATGCACGGCTTGAAGTGGGGCTGTGTGCACTGATAAGGCATACTGGCATTCTTCTGTTCAAGCACTGGGTGTATGCCTATAATGTCTGATCAGTTCTTGTCACTTCATTGCCTGCTATGTGAGCTCAACATTCTCTCTTAGTGAAGCACACATTCATCAGTCCAGCCGGGGCAGGCAGTGTCTTCCATATAGAGAAAGAATATATGCAATCATAAGTATTACTTTTTTTTATTGTTTTCTAGAGGTCTATAGAGCAGAAAGAGCAAAGGTACCATGGAGTTGGATGAACGGTGAAGTTGTTGGAAGACATTTGACTTACAACCATTCTCCATTTAAAATGGCTGAATCTCACAACAATGGTTTGCTTTTTTCCTTCTTAAAATGGTATGGGTACCCTGTTCTGTAATATGTGCGTAATTTCAAGACACGGATCAATACCCAATAACATTGAGTACGTTCACCTTCCAACAGGACGATGACCCTAAGCACAAAGCAAAGACAACAAAGCAGTGGGTTAGGGGCAAAAACATGTCCTTGAATGGCCCAGCCTGAAACCAGACTGTAACTCAATCAAACATCTCAGAGAGACCTAAAAATAGCTGTCCACCAACAGTCTTCATCCATCCATCCCTTAAGAGGATCTGCAGATAAATACAGCATAAAATCTCACGACCCAGGTATTCAAAGTAGGTCATACCCAAGAAAACTGCAGGCTGTAATAGTAGGCAAAGGGGCTTCAACTAAGTACTGAGTGAAGGGTCTGAATGCTTGTGTCAATAGGATATTTCAGTTTTTAATTTGTAAAAATTCTAAAATCTGATTTTCTCTTTGCAATTCTTAGGTACTGAGTGTTATTTAATGAGGGAAAAAATGAATTTAAAAGATTTTAGCGTAAGGCTACAACATTACAAAATGTGAAAAAAGTGAAGAGGGTCTGAATGCTTTTTAAATGCACTGTACTTCATTTATACAGTATATCGTTATTGTCACATGTATAGTGAAATTCTTACTTTCATGTGCTAATCAAAGTGCAACACACTTTGATGCCATGATTATTGAGTGTAGCAACCTTATAATAGGTGCCAAAGTTACAGTGGTGTGAAAAACTATTTGCCCCCTTCCTGATTTCTTATTCTTTTGCATGTTTGTCACACAAAATGTTTCTGATCATCAAACACATGTAACCATTAGTCAAATATAACACAAGTAAACACAAAATGCAGTTTTTAAATGATGGTTTTTATTATTTAGGGAGAAAAAAAATCCAAACCTACATGGCCCTGTGTAAAAAGGTAATTGCCCCCTTGTTAAAAAATAACCTAACTGTGGTGTATCACACCTGAGTTCAATTTCCGTAGCCACCCCCAGGCCTGATTACTGCCACACCTGTTTCAATCAAGAAATCACTTAAATAGGAGCTGCCTGACACAGAGAAGTAGACCAAAAGCACCTCAAAAGCTAGACATCATGCCAAGATCCAAAGAAATTCAGGAACAAATGAGAACAGAAGTAATTGAGATCTATCAGTCTGGTAAAGGTTATAAAGCCATTTCTAAAGCTTTGGGACTCCAGCGAACCACAGTGAGAGCCATTATCCACAAATGGCAAAAACATGGAACAGTGGTGAACCTTCCCAGGAGTGGTCGGCCGACCAAAATTACCCCAAGAGCGCAGAGACGACTCATCCGAGAGGTCACAAAAGACCCCAGGACAACGTCTAAAGAATTGCAGGCCTCACTTACCTAAATTAAGGTCAGTGTTCACGACTCCACCATAAGAAAGAGACTGGGCAAAAACGGCCTGCATGGCAGATTTCCAAGACGCAAACCACTGTTAAGCAAAAAGAACATTAGGGCTCGTCTCAATTTTGCTAAGAAACATCTCAATGATTGCCAAGACTTTTGGGAAAATACCTTGTGGACTGATGAGACAAAAGTTGAACTTTTTGGAAGGCAAATGTCCCGTTACATCTGGCGTAACAGGAACACAGCATTTCAGAAAAAGAACATCATACCAACAGTAAAATATGGTGGTGGTAGTGTGATGGTCTGGGGTTGTTTTACTACTTCAGGACCTGGAAGGCTTGCTGTGTTAGATGGAACCATGAATTCTACTGTCTACCAAAAAATCCTGAAGGAGAATGTCCGGCCATCTGTTCGTCAACTCAAGCTGAAGCGATCTTGGGTGCTGCAACAGGACAATGACCCAAAACACACCAGCAAATCCACCTCTGAATGGCTGAAGAAAAACAAAATGAAGACTTTGGAGTGGCCTAGTCAAAGTCCTGACCTGAATCCAATTGAGATGCTATGGCATGACCTTAAAAAGGCGGTTCATGCTAGAAAACCCTCAAATAAAGCTGAATTACAACAATTCTGCAAAGATGAGTGGGCCAAAATTCCTCCAGAGCGCTGTAAAAGACTCATTGCAAGTTATTGCAAACGCTTGATTGTAGTTATTGCTGCTAAGGGTGGCCCAACCAGTTATTAGGTTCAGGGGGCAATTACTTTTTCACACAGGGCCATGTAGGTTTGGATTTTGTTTTCTCCCTAAATAATAAAAACCATCATTTAAAAACTGCATTTTGTGTTTACTTGTGTTATATTTGACTAATGGTTAAATGTGTTTGATGATCAGAAACATTTTGTGTGACAAACATGCAAAAGAATAAGAAATCAGGAAGGGGGCAAATAGTTTTTCACACCACTGTATATAGTATAAGGTGAGTTCCATAGAAATTCTGTAGCAATTGGGTTTTAGGATAAAGTTACATAATAGTACCTCGAAACTTCTGTCTTCCACACAAAAGTGTTCATAGGAACAAGACACAAGATGGTACGTCAATCTCACTTCCCTTTGAAATCAGAAAATGTCCAGCATCACTATCAGCACAGGACTGGCAGAAAACACTGGGATCCTGAAACATCCATCTACAGTCTCAAGAGGTGTTATCAGAAGTGGTATTCTCAAAAAGGTGTGAATAAAGCCCAATGAATCAGCTATGTATGAAAACACATAGTACAGAAAATGGCAACAGGTGCTCTTAACTAATGAGTCAAAATTATAAAGATTTAGCAGAAGATAATTTGTTTGCCTAAGGCTCGGAGAACAATACATGGATGAATGTTTGTAGGCAACAATGATGCATAGTGAAGGTTCCCTACATGTTTGGGGCTGTTTTTGCAAATTGAGTTGTTAATTTGATTAAAATGGATGGTCCCTTCACTGCTGAGACATACAGGCAGATTCTTAATCATCTTAAAACCTCAAACCTGAGATTGGAATCTAATAATATGAATGAGCTTTCAAATACTACTCATGATAAATGAGAGAGGAGAGGCTCCTCCAAAAGGTAATAAAAGTAAAAAATGTTTACCTTAATTTACAATAAGAACACACACACTTAAATTAGAAAGCACAAATGGAAGCCAATAAAGCTGCGAGTTTATAGCTCTGTATGAACAAAAGTTACTTATGTTTATTAGAAAATTACCTACAAATCACACTGTTTACTTTTGTAAAATAAAATATTAACAGTACTCAAGTTTTATGCAGAATGATGGCCATCTTTAAAACTAACAATTCTAAAATGGCAGACATTACAATTTCAATTAATATTACTAGCAATTGTATCATGGATTTTTTAATAAAAAAATAACATAAAATTACAGACTGAGCAGTTAGCTTCCAAATCTAGTAGTAATGATTCATATCATATCACCCCTTGTACCTACAGTACCAGAATTAATAGACAGAATAGCAGATCATGAGCCTGAT
This sequence comes from Polypterus bichir lapradei, assembly GCA_026402145.1. Taxonomy (NCBI): domain Eukaryota; kingdom Metazoa; phylum Chordata; class Cladistia; order Polypteriformes; family Polypteridae; genus Polypterus; species Polypterus bichir. Next base: position 97,561,209 of record JANRMT010062791.1, on the reverse strand, counting down.
TTCCAAAATTAAACTCCTACCTGCCTCTTAGACCCAATTATGATTAGTTTATTAAAATTCTTACATGTAGTAGCTGCACAAACCAATGCTGCATACAATTAATTCATCATTTTGAAATGACAATGCACAATACCTTTAAAGTGGACACCGACAGATTTCTATTAAAGAAATCAGATTAGGTCAACATAATTCTGAACACTTAAAGGCCAATTTACTTTTTTTTCTAAAATTTTACAGAAAATAATAATCATACACTTCAATCTTTTGGCCCTAGTATTCTGCTCAAGCTTGAAAAGTTAGTTGGCATAGTGTTCTTAGCTAGTTAGTGTCATTTATCCAACTATTTTCAATATGTTCTAAGAAGAGAAAAGAAATTACCCCCTCTTAACTATTCCTGGGTCAGATATGATTTCACTCAGGGTTCGGTTTTAGAAACAGAGTTTCTTTCTTTATCTGTTGCCATCAAGAGATTTGATTTTGGAAACACATTTTCTAATTTTTGTTTTTCATCTTTCTTGTATTTTTGCTCCTGCTAAATGCTTGTTCTTTGTATACATTTTTGTGCTTGTTGTAATTTTGTCTCAGTTCCCTTTCCCATAATATGTTATGGGTTTTCAGGTGTTATTTGAAAGCCCTATTTTCTAACTGTTAGTTCATTTTTCAAATGTAATAGGTTATCCTGCATAAAATCCTTTCAGGTTCATTAGAAGTAAGCAGTACCACCCCAGAACACCAGGGGCACAAATGCTAACACTTCTGTCTCTTTTCTCACCTAGAGCCCGAAGAATTTCTTTTATGTTTTATTGCTCTTTTTCTTTGGTATTTTAAATTTTGCTCTATTTTTTATTTTTTTTTATACCATGATTTTGGCATAGTTGTACATTCTTTTTGATCTTGTGCTTTTGGCCTATTTTCTGACTTTTGGTAGATCTGCTGGCTCACTCTCAAATGTGGTCATCGAGCAGACATAGCACTATTTAAGGCCCCTCTTACCTCTTTCCTGAGGCATTAGCTACTATTGACAAATGTTGTTCAGCTCCCTTTGTGTGTTCCATTTATTTGTCAATTTATTGGTCTTTTCACACTCTTTGATTTTATTTTTATAATTTTTTCATTTTTAATTTTTTGGTTCTGATTTTTCATTTTGCAGACTGAATTTTATCAATTTTTGGATTTTTTTTCTTTTACATTTTTTGTTTATTTTATTTTGTATTTAGTTTTGTTATTTAGCTTTTTTGAAATTCATTCTTAATTTTCAATTTCTTTAATATCTTCATTTTTGTATCTTTTGAATTTTTTAATACTTTGAATTATCATTATTTAATAAACAGAAAATGTTTTGTTTATTTGAGCCAAAGCATTTTGACAGTAGTCCCAGCAAACAAACCCCCTGCCCCATATTCCCCCCCCCCCACCCCCCAATTTATTTGAGCTTTGAGTATTCAGGCCTTTTTTTGATTTTTTATTCTGCTGGCTCCTTTGAGACATAACACAATTCTCTAATTCATATGCTGATGACATTTGGCTGTTTTTATCATTGAAACTAAATAATATTTATTGAATAACGTTTAATTAATTGCTAAAACTGTGGATGAGTGATAATTGTGTTTATATTCATAAAAACAGTAGTTCTTTTGAGTCTTTAGTTGATTTTAAAATCCTCTTTCTCACATAATAAAGCCAAACATGGTTTATCCTTTCCTTTACCTTACAGAATGTATTAGCCTACAGTGTAGGATGTGAGTTCAAGGTGCAGACCTCCCTGAAATTCCAAGTATGACTAAAACCAAAGTAGGAGGCAGTCTAAGGCTTCAGGTCAGGTCAGGTCAGGTTGGGGAGCGTGCACTGGTACATCGTGTTGCCGCACCCACCACACGATGAAACAGATTGGGATCCTGGTTGGCAAACCCCCAGGCAGACATGAGGTCCACATGAGGTGGTCGTCCCCTTGGCCTGGTCCAAGAATGAAGACAACAATGAGGATCATGTGAGCTGGATCACCCTTGGGGAATCGCACCACATGGCCGTAGTGCCGTAACTGACACTCACTTACAATACAGGTAATGTGTCTCATTCAGGACTCCATGAGCAACCACTCATTCAACACAAAGCCAAACCAGTGATGCCTAAGGATTCTCAGAAGAGACACAGTACCGGAGGAGTTCAGTCTTCATCTGAGCTCACTGGATAGTGTCCATGTCACACAACCATATAGCAAAACAGGAAGCACCAGGACTCTACAGACTTGGAACTTCTTTCTTTTGCAAAGATATCGGGAGTGCCACACACCCCTTTCCAGCAACCTCATGACCCCCCATGTTGTCCCAGTCCATCTAATGACTTCATAGGAAGAGTCAACACAGACATGAATGTTGCTACTGAGGTAAGTAACCCTCTCAACAAAGTTTACACTCTCTCCACAGTCAGACACACTGCTTGTGCCCAAGAGGTAATTAAAGGCCTGGATCTTGGTTTTTATCCAGGACACTCACAAGCCTAGACACTCAGACTCCTCGCTCAGTCTCTCGAGAGCCTCAATCAGAGCCTCCATTGACTCTGCGAAGATCACAGCATCATTGGCAAAGTCAAGATCAGTGAATCTTTTTTCACCAACAGATGTGCCATAGCTGCTGGACCCCACAACCCTGCCCAACACCCAGTCCATGCAAGCATTGAACAGAGTAGGAGCAAGAACACACCCCTGATGAACCCCAGAATCAATTGGGGGAAAAAACAGGAGTTCTGCCTCCACTCTGCACAGCTCTCACAATACCAATTTGCAAGTCAGCCAGCGACTTTGGGGGGATCCTGTGAAGTCTCGGGATGTCTCACAGGAAATCTCAATCAACTGAGTCAAATGCTTTATGAAAATCAACAAAGGCTGCAAAGAAACTGCTGATAACTGCTGTGCTCCATGAGAACCCTCAGTGCCAGGATGCGGTCAATGGTAGACTTCTTAGGCGTAAAACCAGACAGTTCCGATCACTGCTAGTTGAGCAAGTGATCGTGAGTCCAATTAAGGATGACCCTAGCAAGGACCTTACACGGCACAGAAAGCATTATTATCCACCTGTAGTTGCTGCAATCCAGGTGATCATCATTCCCTTTTCAGCTACAGGGCACCAAAAATCTGTATTTAACTACCATCTAATATTAGCATACTTTTGTAAAAGTAGCTGCTGAGTTTGTTTCAGATTCTACTCTTATGCTGCTCTCTAATTAACTGTAGCAATTGTTTTTGTTTTGCCACCTGTATCCAGCAGGGGATCCATGAATAGTCTAGGTTCAGTTCTTGGAAATGTGGAAAGGTTGTTCTGTTTATTGTTTGGCTGCAAAGCCACAGTGGCATCAAAATAACCATAACATAAGTAATAATTTTATACTTGGTTTGGATTAAAAAAAATCATCTCATAATCCATGTCAGGATCAGCTGGAGAAACCCCTTTGAAAAGTCAACAGATAATGCTATTGCAGTGGGTAGCTTAAAGGATGCTCCTTGTACTTCAAATGTTATCTTTTTAAGGTTCTGTCAGAACAAACAGAAACCTGTAGAAACCAAACAACAATTATAGTTTATGACAGGTGTAACTGATTGATTATAGAATTATGATTAATGTATTTTCTTATTCCTACTGAAATGATTTCCTGGCTGCATCCTTGCTGGTAGAAGGTTATGGAGGCCTGCAATTTAAACACATACAGTAGTTGAGCAGGTTGGTGTTGGTAGTGGTGGCGCTATTGTGTGTCTAGGCTTCAAGACTGAGGGTGTAGTAATGTTTTTTTATAACTTAAAGATAATATTGTTTTGGTACAATAAACCAATCAGTGTTTAACTAGGTCCTTTGCTATCAACCCCTCATGCTAGGTATTTCTGGGGACAATTAACTTTCTCTGCATTTATAGTTTTCTCAAGGACTGACAAAGCATAATAGTGAAAGCAAAATGTACAATAGAAACAAAAAGTCACTAATGTAACATAATAATAATAATAATAATAAGCAGAAATAAATCATACATGTTATATTGTAAGTGAAAACATATTTCATAAGCAAGATATGTATAAGAGTACAAAGTGCACTGAACATTGATTGAACTACTATTATTTGCCTGCTATGGCTGGCTGAATTAACATTTAGACATATCTCACATAGATTTCATAATATTGTAAAATGATACTGTGGTCTTTTGCTATTTTTAGTAATATGAATAATATATACTGGTAGGATTCTACTACCATATGCCAGAGATTATTATCCAATTACTATAACATAAGAAAAGAAGAAGAAAAGTTGTGGAAATTAGTAGACGTATTCAAAGACTGAAAAGTAATTATCATATTTGTTATCAGCCTCCTTGAAATAACATAAAACAACACTCAACATGCCTATATTGCCTATCCCTATTTTTTTTTTCTTCTAAGTTTTGTGAAATGGAGTAACTTTGACCCCTCGTATCCCATTATGGGGTGAACTCCTAATGTTGGTTGATTTGGCATGCACAACTGTTTCTGACCATTTATACTGAAGACACTTTTTGGTTTACTCGTTATCATAAGGGTGTAATTTCCTGCCCAAAGTGTGGTCCAAAAATTACCTAAAAGGTCAATGTCTTTTTGTCACATGTACAATGTACATTGAAATTCGTACTTGCGTAATGTTCCTTACAGACACAAAATTCCACATAAAACATTAGGAAAATAAAAAGCTCAAACTTAAATCTGATATTAATATTAATCACAGTAAATAACACTAAACGCATCATTATGCACTGAAGAATCACAGAATATGTGGCCCTTAGTTCACTCAGTCAATTACAGACAGTTTATCACATACTGTATGACAGTTGAGCAGTGTTATTACCTTGGGGTGGAGACTACTCTTAAATCTCTGAGTTCTTGCGTTCATAGCTCAATGGCACCTGTCTGATGGAAGGAGTGAGAAAAAAGTCCATGCAGGTTGACTGAGATCTTTTATGATTCACTTTGCCTTTCGCAGACAGTTCTTGGCAGATATGTACTGCAGAGATCCATGCCCCAGTGATGATCTGCACTGTTTTCCCCACCCTCTGAAAGTGAGTGGTTTTTTTAGGTCTAGATGGTCAAAAACAGGTAAAAACCCTAAAAAGCTTAATGTCATGTGTAAGTGAACAGTTTTATCAAAAACAAAAAAATTAGATTGCAAAGCATTCATAAGTAAGTATTATGAACACAAAAACAACAAACTCGACGAGCACTGTGTATTATAAGATTTTTTCTATGCGCATGAAAAAAGTCATATTAATTGTTGTCAGGAAGAATTATTTTGAGTCATACTGGATCAAAACACAGCTAAAATAAACACACGTTTTGCTAGTGTATATAATAAGGGATTTTTCCAGTCTTTTTAATCACCTGTTTTAAACTTTTACATCAAACAACAAAAACCTTTTTTACATTTAAAATGCGTTTATCATGATGCTGCCGGGATCGGCTCCTGCCACCCGTGTCCTTGAAATGGATTAAGCGAGTCACTTCATTATAGCCATATTTTAAGGCATTTTTCAGATCTAACTCGTGTAAACTGATTCTTCTCGTGGTAAGCTTAAAGTCAACGATAAACCGTTGCGTACCAGTTTATGAAACCTATGTTTTCAATTACTCCGTATTACCGAGCTTAGGCCAAATTTGGTAAACATACTGACACAGCTTACGTTGACGCTACATGCCGCACTGTCGAAGAGGACTTCCGGGTTGAAGGTCAGGTAGCCATATTGTCTGTTGAGGCGGATTGGGGAAAAAAGAAGCAGGCGCTGACATCGATCACAGTGGATCCTAGTGCGTTAAAACATACAGTCTGGTAAACTGACCTTTTAAAACGACGTTTTCTGTCGAATACATAATTATATATTTTTCTTCAATAGGGAATACGTGATAGACGTAACGTTTTGATTAGAATTGTGCTGGGCCCCTGGGAAAGGGTATTGCGACGCTCTATTACCGAGTCACTACGATCCCGCGCAGCTCTCCGACTGGGTGTTTTAAGCTATCTTATTTAAATGGTTATATAAATGTGTAACCTGTAAGATAATTTCGTGAAGATGACTTATTAACTAACCTTCATTTTTTTTTTGTCATATTGCCGTACCCCGTCCAACTGTGTGCTTTTATTTTAGACCTGCAAAGGCAGGGTTGTCTGCACGGCAAAATGAGCCCGGGGGGGGTTGGGGGTGGATCCGCTGGTTGCTGGAGATTTAATGCTGTAGATTGGTGCATCGGGTCATTTGCGAGCTTCTGTAGCCAAATGCATGCCAAATTTTCCAGCACCGAGCAAATTACGGATGGCACGGCATTGACGCAGGCACTGGTTTGTATGTAATACCAGTATGCAGCGTATTAATTTCATTAACCAGCACCTGTCCAGTTTGTAAAAATTTGCCAGATATGTCTATTATCTTGTCGTTTTACAATTTGAAAAGTTACCCTTGATTGTCTTCCAATTTCATTAACAGTTTTCTCCGCCTCTCTTCGAGTCTACCTTTGAATATTCCATATTAGTAATATGAATCACAGATGCTTCATTTTCCCATTAATATGAAATACATTTATTTAAAGAAGCAGGGAAAAGGTTACATGTAACTTTCTTTCTAAAATAGGATCCAGACTTTTAAACTATAGTGTGCAACTATGTGGGATCAAGGCAGTCAACCATGGCAGCACTGGCCTTTAAGTCAGCAGCAATGGGTGCAGAACTTCCAGCATCAGCAAGATCCAGGTATGGCTCTTTTGAGTGTGTATGTGTTTGCACTTTTTCTATGTTTTAAATTTATCTTTACCTTTGCTACCCCTAAACATCTGTTATACGTAGGTTGTGTGTACCAGTTTAAAGGAACAGGTGACATTCACATGGCTTTGCAATTTTGTTAAAATGTAGTTCTGTGGAAGGGCTCTTTACAATATTAGAGATACCAAAAGAAATTTCACAAAGGCACAGGAAAAGTAAACTCCACAGATAACAGCAGGACAATAGAAAAATACGAAAAGGCAGGTATGTATATCCAGACCCTAAGTAGATATTAGTCATAAATAAAAAAAAAAAAAAAAAAAAACTTGCAGGCACAGAAGTGCAGTGAGCAGTCATCTATGAGAAGGAAACAAAGCTAACACCTCATAAGCCTATGGATGTTTCACTTATTCTGAGCCAGCAGGTGGCACTGGTGTGCAAACTGTAGCACACAGCACTAGGAAAAAAAATGGGGACCCCCGGGTCAAAATTGTGGGTTCCAATGTAGTCAGTGTTTTTTGTATGGTCCTAGAGAGCAACTATGCACAATTTAGTTGAGATCTTTAAAAGGGTGTTGGATTGTTTAGGAGACAGACAAATATTCTATTTTATATATACTGTATATGTTGATATAATCTGGAGATTTTACTTTTAAAGTTTTCGTCTGGTAAACAAGGAACAGTAAAATTCATCCACCCATTTATTTTCCACAGCCTCTTAATCCAAACCTAGCATCTATCTTGGCATTGCTAGGCACAAAGCTTCAGCCACCTCTGAATGCAATTCTATTGCTAAATAGTACCAACAGTCACAAGTAATTAGGTTGGCAATTACATTTTTTATTTTAATTTTTAAATTTGAATAAAAACTGTCAAAAACCTTAAATTCATGTTAAAGTTAGTAATGTGTAATTCATATTGCAGTATGTGAAAGGGTGCTTTTTAAAAAAATTGTCATTGCAGAGTTAATTTGAGACAACTAATTAGCAATGCTGAGGATCACTGTAAAAACAATAGCAAATGGTTGCAACCCTGAGCATATTTACACACGTAGATATTTAGATCTTATGCAAAAAGCTGAAGTACTATTAAAATATTGCTTATGTAAACACATTCTTCTCAAAAGCTTGTTTTGTCTGTTTGAATTGTTGGAAACTAGAAAGAATAGTTTGGGTGTTTTCTGGATAACAGAAAATGGGTACCTTATCATCTATTTCCATTAATGAAAATGATTAGCATACATTGTCCACCTCCATTTCAATCTTGTGTCAGTTTATTCCATATTAGCTGAGGGGGTAAAACCTGGGTTTCATTCTGGATTACTGAAATTATAGTGGTCACTCTATGGGCATTGGCAGCTGCAGCATAGGGTTTGGATGATTTATACCCATACTTTTCCAAACAGGATTATAAAAAGAGTGCGACCATTTCTTGCCAGACGTTTGCTTTTGATTGACATTTTTTCATTCCTCTGTGTCATGGGTTTTTATTATTAACGTGTTGGCTCTTTCGCAGTTACAAATGTTGCTGAAAAAAACATATAACTGGCAGTAGTTAAAATATCTTGAATATGTAAAGGAATGAGAACAGATTTTTTTGCGAAATGTCTGAACTACAGGTTTGTAAAATGACATTTTTTGCACTCGTGTATTTAGGATTTTGTGCATGTAGCCTCTAATTTAGTAACACGTTAAAAATGTTGTCATTCTGTTAGAAGGTAACTACCTCAAGTTCAAATAATGCTGGGCAGTAAGATTTTGACTGTAGTTATAATATGTAAGGTTTTTTTTTTTTTTCCAAGGTTAAGTAGCTCTTGTATTGAGAGAGAGAGAGAGGGAGAGACACACAGATTTCAGGAATGATGACATCATCACTAAGCTAGATGAAGCTAGGTTCACAAAACGGATAGCTAGATGCATACAATCATGGTTCATCAACACCTGCACTTTAAAATTCAATTGTTAATTAAAATATGTTTTAAAGATATGCTTAAGTATTATTTGCAAATAGGATAATCCCTCAAGCTAGAAATGAATAGTTTTCTGTAAGAGAAAACTGCATTCAGAATCTGCCATAAAGCTGAGTCAGTTATTTCTTCACAATCATTGTGTATACATGTTTATTTGCTGGCTGCTGTCATGGATGGAGTTATAACAGTACCAACAAGCTCCCAGCACCAAGCTATTTTATGTCAATATCTCCAACATTTGCTTCTTTAATTCTGTCTCTTTAGTTGTTGGTTATTTTCTGCCATGGCTTGCAACAATAGACAGACGTGTACATAAGCCATCTTGATTATTTTCTCTTAACACTAGAATTACCAGAGCCTACGAAAAAACTCGTAAATCCGTCCCACCTTAAATCGCTTCTTAAATCCCTTCACACCTCTCCGCCAGCGTCCTTTGTCCTCTAAATGTGCTGATAAAGAGAAGCTAGAAGCAGCCGGCTATTCCATCCCCCCACCAATTTAGAACGTACACGAACTTCTCTCAGCTCATGCCTTGATTGAGTATCTAGGAGTGAAGTGAAGTTTTAGAGTGGAAATAATAGATCGTTATTTGGAACACACGCATTTCATGTCTGTTCTGTTTCTACAGTAATCTGTGTAAACACATTGTTAAAACAGAAACGTTTTTTTATATTCTAGTAGTAGATGACAAAATGTAGGCATAAACTATATAATGTATGAAGCCTGAAGTCCAAATATCAAAGACACATTTTCACAAAAGGTACAAATATAACACAGTGTGTAACAGCCGGTGTAATTTATGATCCTTGTAAAGGTTAGCTTTGTTTTTTTTTTGTTTTTTTTATAAATTCACTTTTCATTCTTTCAGTCACGTTCAGAATCAATCCATACAACCCCATCTGACACGGCTGTTTTCACATAAAGACGCCCTATAGCTCTGCAGTGTACCACAATGCATACTAACGCCCCAAAAAGGGTTCTGACACACAAACGCTGCCTTCTTCGTATCTCACCGTCACTTGATTTTCCTTTTTTTTCAGTTTTATTGAGTGTTCCTGCCAGTCCCCGCATGTTGCTGTATGCTTTTTCTTTTGTACTCCAGGACATGCGGAGGAGAGAATGGTAAAGAGCAGTAACTTCGGCGCTATATGCAATCATCAGACACTCCCCATCTGCCCGTGTTGCTCAAACACAGGAGCATATGTTGGTGTAAAAGTATAACAAAAGTGCACTTTTTCCATCGCCTTTTCCTGTATGAAGCAATGTACACACTTCTCTCTATGCTGTGGTTTCTATTACACACCTGAAAGAAAGAGACAATATATGTGAAAACATCATCGCACTAATGCAATATTATTTGAAAACAAACAGCATCAGATCGGGTGTGCATTTATGCAGGAACTGGAAATTCTCTGATGTGGGACCTTCCCCCAGGGAAGAAAGTACAGTGTCAGGTGCTCATTCAGTGTAATAGGAACCATAGCACAGAGAGGTGTGTACACTGCAACAAGTACACGTGTCGTAAATGTAGGAAGGACGGTCCTTGGGTGTGTGGGAACTGTTAATATTTGAATTTGATGATTTTTATATAGCATGGAATGAAAATCAGCACTTCTTAGCATTGCACCATGCAAGCTGTCGTATCAATCGCCTACTGTAACTTGCTTTCTTTTTTCTTCGGTTATACAGGTAGTCTTGAATAAAAGTGCACTTGTTTTGTTATACTTTTACACCAACATATGTTCCTGTGTTTGAGCATGCTCAAACGGGCATGCTCAAAAAATACACGTGTAATGCCACGTAAAGTGCACGCAGACACTTCATTTCGCAAACATTGGTACGAGAATGCAGTCACAAGTACACTGCAGAGCTATAGCGCGTCTTTATGTGAAAACAGCCGTGTCAGATGGGGTTGTATGGATTGATTCTGAATGCGACTGAGAGAATGAAAAGTGAATTAAAAAAAAAAAAAAAAAAAGCTAACCTTTATAAGGATCATAAATTACACCGGCTGTTACAGACTGAAATCAAATGTATGCTTTTATTCTAAAATAGTAAGACTAAGAGCAGTTGGGGATTTGGTCTCGTCCGATGCGAGAGATGGACGTCTGAAGTGGAGCTCCGCTAGCAGTGGTGTTATTTTTCATATTATTTGCTTATTATCTTGAGATATCCTGTATTTATTCAACCTGAGAGGGACTGCTACAGTATATGTAAGCACATATAAACATGGCCAACAAGAAGGGGGGTTCGAAAGAATCGAAAACTAAAGCTACACCCAAGCTGCAATCAGCAAGCCCCGGTTCCAGATACGGCCTTTCACAGACTGACCTGGATCAGATGGGCGAAAGCACAGACTCCTCGGGACCACGGTCCGCTACATCGTCGCCGGCTGAGAGCGAAAAGGGGAGCGAAGGTGCGATTGTGAGTGCAGATCTGGATAGCTCGCCGATTGGAGAAGATCACATGAAACTGGAAAGGGCCTCGAAGTCTGCGGCTTCAATTGCGCAATTACGCGAGCCTGTAGCAGCGGGGACACCGGCTACAGCAAAGTCTGCTGCTTCATCTACGGTACAAGAAAGCACAATTGAACTATCTGAACTGAAGGTGTTGCTCGTTGAGCTCACGCAAGACATAAAGAAAAGCGAGAAGGCTAATGAGATAGCAAGGGCAAAGGCACATGAGAGCCTGAAACAGGAAATCCAACAGGCAAATGAAAGGCTGCGTCAAGAGGTGCAATTTGAGCTTCGACAGGTGCTGGGAAAAATTGAAGAGTGCATTCAGGAAAACTCGGTTAAACTGAGCACGCTTACTGATCAATTGGAGCATCTAAAGGAGACATTCACGAATCGGATTGAAATGGTCGAACATTCAGCTGCCAGTGCCGAAGAAAGAGCAATAAATGTCTGTTCCGAATGCAAAAAACTCGGAGAAAAACTTGGAGACAGACTGGCTGCTTTAGAAGATGGCAGTAGAAGGTATAATGTCAGAATTGAAGGTCTGCCGGAGAATCGAGAAAGTTCAAACCCTGTGAAATTCGCAGCTGAACTTTTTTCTAAAATAATCGGGGACGACTTTAAAGCAGAATCTGAGATAGCAGCGGCTTACCGCGTACGCGGACCAAACACCGTCAGACCCCGACCAAGATCTTTTATAGTTCGTTTTGAACGATTATCATTTAAGCTAGAGGTGATGGCACTCCTCAGAAACAAGGAAGATATTATATTTGAAAATAACCACATTCTTATCTTCCCTGACTTCTCTCCAGCAACAGCTTCTAAACGCGCATCCTTCTATAATACTAAACAGCGGCTACGGCAAGCCAGTGTGAAATACAGCCTCCTGTATCCGGCAAAACTGAAAGTGGAATGGCAGGGTCAATTCTATGTCTTCGCTAGCAAAGAAGAAGCAGAAAAAGAATTAAGAAAGCTGATCCCGGGACTATTCTGATACATAATAGTGAGTCATGGCGGTTAAAACGATGAAGCAAAGATTAATAATCTTTTGTCTGATCTATTCGTTTTAAAATACGGGTTTTTATCAGCATATATTCTCATTATTATTTAGTATTACTAGGGCGCTATCTGTTTATGTTTTATTGTGCTTAATTATTTATTTATCTATTTATTTATTTTTCTCTTTTTCTTTTCTAATTATCTCATCTCTACCCTAAACGAGACTGTTCAATATCATACCCTAGGTTTACTGTTATTGCTATTACTGCATTAAGACTGGTTATGCTTCTTCTGGACACATTTTTAATACCATCCCCTGGGTTTATTATCTGGGTGTATCATCTTAATGCACTAAAATTGCTGAAGACTATATATATATTTTAAGTGTAAAACTCCTTTTTTTTTTTCCTTTTTTTTTTTTTTTTATTTTTAGAGATATCTCTATCTTTTAACCCTTAAGCGCCGCTGCATTGGAGCTTGTTTTGCTTTGGACGTACTCTGTCTCTGGGTATGTCAGAGGACTGGGACTGTGTGAAGTGGGTTTTAGCCTCACTTGGGGAGGCAAAAAGGGAGGGTGGGGGGTTAAGGGGGGGGAAGAGAAAGAGAGCAGACCTGATCTATACCTAATCTATCCTCTCAGTCTTTATAATTATAATAAGACTATAAAATGACATCAAAAACTCAGAATCAGTGTCTCCATGATGGGACAGTTAACTTCGTAAGCTGGAATGTTAAAGGCCTGAATCACGAATTAAAGAGAAAGAAAGTACTCTCTCACCTAACAGATCTAAATGCTAAAATAGTATTTTTACAGGAAACTCACTTAATAAGCAAGGATCAGTTCCGGCTGCAAAAAGACTGGACTGGCCAAATGTTCCATTCTAGCTTTACGAAGAAAACTAGAGGTGTGGGAATTCTCATACATAGAACTGTTCCATTTGTAGCATCAGATGTAGTATTGGATCCTGAAGGGAGATATGTAATGGTTATGGGAGACTTATCTAACTATAAAATGATCTTGATAAATGTTTATGCACCTAATGTTGATGATAAGGAATTTATACAAAATTTGTTGGCATCCATTCCCAATCTGAACACTCATAAAGTTATAATGGCTGGGGATTTTAATTGTGTTATGAATCCACTTTTAGATAGGACTTCCTCCACAGGGGGAACGGCATCTAACACTGCAAAAATAATTACAAAGTTTATAACTGATCACAACTTATCAGACCCCTGGAGGTTTTTAAACCCAAATTCAAGAACATATTCTTTCTACTCACCAGTACATCATTGTTACTCAAGGATTGATTACTTCTTTATAGACAATAACTTCTTGCCTAAGATTAAATCTTGCAAATACGATGCTATTGTTATTTCTGACCATGCACCTATGATCTTGGAGCTAAAATTACTAAGCCCCATGCACTCACCCCGCAGATGGCGCCTCAACCCGCTTCTATTAGCTGATGAGAATTGTACTGAATTTATATCCAAACAAATCAAATTCTTTCTAGAGACAAATA
>JANRMT010062791.1:97498649-97537502 GCA_026402145.1 Polypterus bichir lapradei | reverse complement strand
TGAGCATAATGTTTGATTTATTTAGAGGTTCCTAGGTTTTTGGAAGCTTAATCTTTTATCTACAAAGCAATAAAACACCACGTTTAAATTACGTGCAAGGAGAAAATGTTTTGTTTCATCAATGCCACAGATTTTAAGTCAAGTATATAAATTCTAGAGGAATTTCAACTTTCTATTACCATCTAATTAATGTATGCTCTATCTAATACAGCAAAAGAAACACTGAAAACTATGAACATTTGATTTCATGGTCTTTAATTTTACTATTTCAATTTCAGTATTAAAATGTTTAACACACGAGTTGATTATCTAAAAGGAGCAGTTGTCCCAAAATTAAAATTACAAATATCTATGGCTATGAAGAATGCACAAATTATAGTCTAGGTAAGTTGGTATATAGTATTTTATAAACAGGACACTGCCAAAATCTAATCCTCTATATTGAATAATATATATGAAATGGTATATTTCAGGCCAATATAAACATATGAATAAATTAAATAAATGAAAGCATTGGAAGGATTGCAAGGATTTTATTGTCTACATGTGATAAGATTACTAACTTTAAAACTTTTTGTTTTTTCATTTTTTAACAGGGACTCTGGTGTTTACAATATATTCACTACATGACGAAATGTAAAACATATGAGCACATAATGAGAACATGAGGCACAGTTAAAAAGCAGCAGATTTTAACTTGGTAAAAAATAAATAAATAAAATAAGAAAACCTATATATACTGTTTACAGTATATAAATTATCAAAGTGTCATTTTCTGTTCAAACTTAAGCAGTCAATATTACAATTCTGTTTTTGAGCATTTCTGTATTTTCAGAACAAAGATGAATGCTGCTGATCAGACTAATTTGCAAGTATATACAGATATATATTAAATACATCAAATGATGTAGTACTTACAAACTTGCTTTTACGTGGTAATCGAGGTCCATCATCTTCCTCCTGTTCTGGTACCTCTTTAGATTTTTCATCTTTTGCCATTTCTGCACGCTGTTTCTCCATTCTTTCTTTCTCAAGCTTTTTCTGTTTGTCCCTCTCCATTTTTTCCAGTCCTTCACGTATCCATGCTGGGAGTGTCCTCCTTTTCACAGCATCTAAAAATAATGGAACTTTTATTTTATACTATCTTGTGACATCTAATGCAAATAATGCACTACAACATAAAATGTAAAGCACATATTCATTGATATTATTTATGAAATGCAATGTAACAACCAATGGCTACTTATCTGCATGCAGGTAAATCCAAAATCAAATTCATTACTGTTTGTGTCCATTGTGCTTTGATAAAAAATTAAATCAAGGGTGTTTAGTTTAAGACAGATACTTATTTTTGAATTATAGTAAAAAACTTTGATGCAGATGCTGGCAAAAACACTTTCAAACTGAAAGGTCAACACAACTTACAGCAAAATGAAAGCAGTCATTTTTTTAGTATATATAAATATCACATAAACGAGCATAGACACACATTACCCGACATAGGAAATGGCAAATAATGCAATACCAGCATAACAATATATTAAGAAATATGTATTTGAACAGGGGTGTCAAAAGTTTTGTTTTGCTGAAGTCATTATATAAAAATAAAATCTAGCTTGAAACTCTGTAAAACCATAAATTAGCACTTTCTCATTTTGTACTTTACTATGAGGCCAGTGTTTAATTTAATTGCTTTTCATGCAAAACAGACTACTCCCATATTTCACATATACTGTTCAACTAAATGAAAAGATAAATAGGAAATCATTAACTTGTTTGGAAAATTAAGTAAATCACAAACTAAAGCATAAAGGCAAAAAGAACAAATGGTTGAGAAATAGGTAAAGACCAAAAGCAGCAGCAGTAAACACTGCAACACTTGTAAAAAAGTATTTATTTAAAAATTATGTATCAAAAAGTTAAGTGATCTAACAAAGAACTATTTTTTTAAATTGCTGTAGTTTTTCTGGTACAGCTAGCAAATTAGCTCTATGTATGAACAATCAGGATGTTTATGATGTATATGACATTGAGCACTCAGTTCCATAAAGCAAGTGTTTAGTGTCTGTGTCCTGGAGAGAAGACACAATTTTGATATGTTGAAATATAAACTGATGAAGCACAGTGCCTAGTAACAGTCAAACAATTTCTTTTAAATTGAGGAAACTAAACTGTGATGTGCATTAGTAAAAAAATAAATAAAAAATAACAATACTAATAATAATATTTTTTGCCAAAATATATGGATAAGTATTGTTGACATAACTTGTTAATCCTATCTGGCAGACATGGTGGTAATTAAGGGATTCAAAAATTAATTATAGGTCATACTCATACATACACAAACACACAATGCACTACATATTATTATTATTTATTTATTTAGGTAGCAGTCACTCCGAAGCCTCTCACACCAAATTAGTTGCAGACAAGATAGACAAGACATGGGAAAACTGAGCAGTCTGCTTATGAATGCATGAAGACTTATTAACTACTCTGGACTAAAACTCTGCACTTGCATTCATGGGTCCTCCATAGGGCCACCACAATAGTAAACCAAAATGCCGAATCAAATAATTACATATTTAGGCTAGCAGCAGGCATTACAGTTATCAATCATTACAGTAACTGCATGATGAATGGACTGCTGGAAGGAACAGATTTTAGAAAGATTCCATTCCAATTGCTAAAATAAATTTCTTTACCACAGTCAAGGAAGGCAATTATATGCAAGTACTAAATTGCAGTAGTTTGGATACTACATTTGAACCTTATTTGCTATATAAGGCAGCTTGTGAATGACCATGTTCTTAAAGATGATTAGTAAAATAAAAAAAAAATAAAAAATTAAATCATGATGGAAGGTGCTTTTTTTTTTTTTACGCAAACTGATCATGACTATTGTGCATGACTGAGAACTTGAATTCAGCACTCTACCAAAATATTCTACAAGTAAATGTACTAGGTGCCCATTCACAAGTTGGCCGATTATTCAGTCCAATAAACAAACATTACAGTAAATATATTAAAGAATGGCTTAAAATGAATATATTTTTTATTTTGAAATTTCAAAATAAAAATTCTAGATCTCAGCTCAGAAGAATCAAAATCTGGAACAAACTAAATAGCTTTGAAAGAAAGATCTGTAATTCCACAAATACTATGTCAAAGAAAAATTATTAACTATTACACATATTTATTTGTTAGAAAATTAAAAGATCAAATTCTTCTACATATAATTTTTATTTACTCATTATGTCTTTTTAATGCATCATTTCATCTAATAATACATACCATATATACTCATGGATAAGTTAGGACTTGATTTTACAGTATAATTTCTGGTACTTCATAATGTCGCTCGTATAAGTCGAACGCAGAAAACTCACGCTATTGGTACAAGGGATTATGATATGCTAATACCCTCCTGAGAGAGTAAACATGGAGCACACTGCCTTTTTTTTCTATGTGGGTGCTGCAATGCGCTGTATCAGTGCGTGCTCCTAACTTCTCTCTCTCTTTCTATTATGCCTATGTGACTGCACAGTAATACCCGAACTATTCTGAAGCAACATTTGCACCGATTTGTGTTTTTTGTATCTCACGCCCTCATAAACCTTATCGTAAGAGCATCTCTTATCTATGATGGAACATTTCAATTAGAAGAAAATATGCAGCTGGTTTTAAATTAAGCATTGTTGAAGTAGTGAAAGAAACGGGTAACTGCGTTGCTGCAACTGAATTCAATGCATCTGAGAAACTGATGCAAGACTGGAGGAGGCAAGAAGATTAAAAATTCAAGTAGTGCATTTCTGAACAGGCGTATAAGACGGGGTCTGATTTTATGATCAATTTTTCGGGTTTTAAGACATAATTTATACGTGAGGATATATGGTAGTTTAATATAAAATAGCTCTTTTAGAAAAGTAATGAACTTGCAAAAGAAAAACTATGTAATAATAAAAGGGTAGCAATAAAAAATTAAAATCTAGTGTTCAAAGAGCCGAGCATTTTAACAATATTAACAAATAAAAAAATAAAGAATATCCATTTATTTTCTAACCACTTATCCAGCTGAATGTAGCAAAACATTGCAGGCACAAAACAGTCCATCTCAGATTATGCTTGAGTACACATCACACTCATTCATACCAGACATATTTATAGTTTACAAACAGTATTTGGAGGAAAACCCATGTAGAAATGGGGAGCATATGCAAATCGTACAAAATAACAGGGTTTAGTATTCAGACCAAGTACCTTGAAACTGTGGGGCAGCAATGCAGAGTACACAATTGGTACATTCACAATACAGCATGCATTAATTTCAAATGAAGTTTTTATATCAATTATTGTAATTATATAGATAAACAAAATATACTATGATGAAAGCAACGAGGAAACACTTACCAAGTGGAGGGGGCTCTTGTTTCACAGGCATCTGTATTGGCGACCGCTGCCGTTCACGAAATGCAGGGGGCCTTTCTCTGCGATTTTGTGTAGGGCCCTGTTGCCAATAAGGGGGATGAAATCCAGATGAAGGGGGGCCAAAAGCTGCAGCACCATGCTAATCAAAGATTTAATAAAGAAAATAGGATTTTTTTTTACTAAAGGCATAGTGGAGTTTCTAGTCAGAATAGATACAGCCCCAAGTTATAGGGTTGTGGATAGAGATGAAGGCACACTGCCTAGGTTTTGTGTGCAGACTAGAATTTTCAGATGTGCTAGCAATAGATGCACACAAAAAATTTATACAATGCATTGACACTAAAGTAAATAAAAAACTGTAAACTGATTTATGTTTCAGACAAACAAGTATGTTATAAAAACTGTCTGTGAGGGGGTTACCCCCAGATCTTAGAGACTGTTTACTGTCTTGCACTCTGTGCTGCCTGAATAGGCTCTAGCTGCTGGCTAAATTAAACTTAGTAAAATGGTAAGACAATGAATGGAAAAGGGTGAAAAAATGTTTATTAACTCAAACTCAAAGCTACACTGTTGTAAACTTCAAAAATCAAAACTATCCATTAGGCTCATGCAAGAAATTAAAGTTCCACAATGATTTTACATTCCTTATTCCATGCACAATCTACTAACAGATTGATATGTTTTGTTGCATTTTTGTTTTATTTACTGACAGTTTAAATTGAACTAAATCAAAATCACCACGGTATATAATTATAGAAATTTACTAAGCTTAAATACCTGTGAGAATATAATAAATAACTATTTTGTAGAGAATGACTTGGTTACATTGGCTAGCAACAATTAAATTTAACTTCCAATTTACAAATAAATACTGTAGACTTTGGGTTCTTGAGCATCACAAATGACTGTTCCATAAGTGTAAAATTTTGAAAGTAGATAATGAGGTGCCTTCCATCATATCCAATATGTGCAGCATATTTAACTCTACTGCATTTTTATCATAATTACCGTATTTACTCGTGTACCACGCGCCGTCGTGTAAGACGCGCACCCTAATTTTTACAAAGAAAATCGTGAAAATCATTTTTCCCCGTGTACGATGAGCGTTGTGGTTGTATAGGAAGCGTTGAGAGAGAGAGAGCACGAGCAAACGTGCGAGAGAGAGCGCGAGTGCGCGCACGAGAGAGTGCGAGCGAGCCCAAGCAGTTTCCTCGTGTATGACGCGCACATGATTTTCTAATGCTAATTTTCGAGAAAAATGTGCGCGTGATACACGCGTAAATACGGTATATACTAAAAATACAGAAACAGAGAAACTGAATGTTTTGAACTAATTTCACTGCCTTGTATCATGTGGTATTTATTTCTCTAAACTTCTAATGTGATGCTAACGATAACAATGACAGCACCAGCTATTTAATAGTAATGTAATAACCTTTATCTCTCCAATAATGTAGCATATAACTCATACTATAGTTTACACACAAACACACATACATAAATCCTGACTTTACCTGATAGTCAAACTGGTTCACTGGAATAGGAGCCATTGTAAAGCCATCTGATTGCCCCCCAAAATTGTGATTATTTTGGTTAAACATATTGTGTCTCGATTCTGGAGCAAAATCAACACTATCCTGGCTGTTGCTATCTTCGGAGGGAGGTACTGTATCCATTGGTGCAGGGGTAGGTGGAATCCACTGCTGCTCAGGAGGTGGATGAGGAGGAGGGGGAGGAGGAGGATGAATACCCCACTCTAAATTTAGGAATCAAGCAAAATGTCAATAAGAGAGAGCAAAATACTACTGAATAAAACATAAAACATTATTTTGGTATTGTGAAAGAAATCTTAATTCTTGTGTAGCAAATAGTGACAATGACGGGTGATAGTGGGGACATGGATGGAACAACCAGTCTAACTATGCTGTTGATGTGTTTACCCTTCAAGAAACAGCTATAAAAAATACTAGAAAAATTAGCTCCTAGATAACCAAGTATTGAGAGAACTTTATAGTGTAACTAGCAAGATTTATTTGTGTTAGGGGCACACTTAAGCACTGTTTGAAAAACAGAGAGAAAGTGCTATTTGGATATAAAAGACAGAAATCAAGTTTATTTCTGAGACCAAATTACATTCAGTCAAAAGAACTGAAGGCACTGAGTAATTAACCCTTTTGATTACTGATAATTAAGGAAATTTCTAAACACTAAAAATCAAGAAACACTCCATAAAAAAGGTGATTGGCCTGACACAAGTAACTTAACATGTACCAAATTAAAGGAAGCACTATTAACACGTTGACTGCCAATTAACTTGTAGCAGGTAACGAACAGACAGATGCCACCTATGAGTTATCTCGTAAATCCGTGCTAGAGGCTGTAGCACAAAATATGAACATACCAGTAAACCCCTGATTCTGTAAAGAATCAGAAATCCTTAAGTCCAAAATGTCTTTGTGTTGCTGCACTCATAAGTAAAAAAAATATCGGAGTGCAAAGGTTTAAATGAAGTAAACTGGAAACAAAAAATTCATAAAATGGTAAATTCAAAATAGTTAATCAAAAATTTCCTTATAAACAATATTTTTGGTAAAGATGGTTTCCTGTCCTTGAATCAGCTCTACCTGATATGGAGTAGTTAAAAACTTCACTTTAACATCACACGAACGTCGGACTCTTGAAAAGGCAGCATAAAGTTGTCCAAGTCCAAATACAGGCTCAGATAGGTAAATCCCTACAGCTTGTGTTGTTTGGGCGCCACCTACTGACTCTGGGAAGCCGCTGGGTTTGACTCTGGGGCGCTGAGGCGCTGTGCGCTTTCAGCGCCACCTAGTTCCCTGATGGTGACGGCGGCGGATTTGTGTGCTGAAGTGACTATGGTGGCGGATCCCGGCTTGGAGATGCGGTGGTGTGTGCGTTCGTGTTTGGGCGGCGATTGTATTGTACACACTTCTGGCCTCCATGTATGGCTTGCTTCTGACCTCTGGCATTTGTGCATATATACAACCTTCAGTTAGTAATATAGATTTGAGAGTAACAGATGTAAACAGGGGGTAGCAGGCTTCTGATAGAAAGACGAAAAATCAGTGTGGCATCATAAAAAAGTACTGTATTTCACTTATTATTCACTTTTAGCCATATTTTGGATAACATTTATTTTTCACAAAAATAATTCACATGCATAAAACCACAACTCCTCTAAATCTCTAAATGATTAGTGTCCCACAACTACAGAGTCCAAATGGAAACTGCTATATTCAACTGCAATGAGCTATGCAAAATCTAACTAGTTAGACCAACCCAGCTGATTTATTGTGTTATTGGCATACATAAAGCCATTATTAATCAGGTGGCAAGCACAAAGAATTTTCTGTCCATGCCCCAACTATGACGCACCTCAAATTTTTTTTAGAGAAAACAGAATTTGTTAATGAGTTTTATTTAATAAAAAATATAATTAGTACATTAAAATGATATCCTGCTTTTACATTGACGTCAGGAAAAAATGTATCTATTTTCACTGTGGCTGTCAACGTGTTAAAAAAAAAAGTGTAACCAAAACAGATGATACATGGTTGAATTAGGAAAAGAGTCAACATGGCTTTTGGAGACTGTGATTCATTATTATGCTAGGATTCAGTTACACAGCAACTAAAGCATATGCTTGGAGTTGCATATGCATTACCTTGACTTTCAAAAAACATTTCATAAGTTACCCCATGAAAGATTTGTGACCAAACTAAATTAAGTCAAAATTCAAGAGGCACAATCAAGAAGGATACAAAGGCTGCTGGTTTTATTTGCACTTGTAACATATCCGTAATGGAGACAGTGTTAAATCTGACTGCTGGTGTGATGCGACTTACTAGTTAATGTAGTTAGTCATCAGACTGTCAACCTACGGCAAGGGTGGGCAACGTCTGTCCTGGAGAGCTGCAGGTTTTTGTTCCAACCCAGTTTCTTAATAAGAAGTTAATTACTGCTGATGAAGCACTTATTGCTTTAGTGACATTTTGATGCTTCATTTTAGTGGTCTCGCTTACTAAGGTTCCCCACTCTTTATTGTTTACATTTACATCTGTGTGTGTTCATCATGCACGGTTTGATTTAATAAAATACTTAATAGAAAATGCGACAGAATGAAAATGATAATTTTAAGGCTTCAAATCATTTGGATGATATCGTTGGAAAGGGAAAAAAAAAAAAATCTATGATAAAAGAACCTTGCATTGCAGACTAACAAGCCATAAAATTAAAAAAAGGTCTGAGATTGGCAAGGATTGCATTCTAATTAAGCAATTGGGTTGGAAAGAAAACCTGTAGCCACTGCAGCTCTCGAGGACCAAAACTGCTCCATTTTTTCCTCACGTTTATCACCACCAGGTAACAAAAGCAAAGTTAATGCAGTCATGCATAGAAAGAATACTGGAGATTTTGTGGATTATATTTAATGTTCATAAGAACTTGTCAAGAATTAAAACTGTTGCTGCCACATACCTCTGATGTGTTTTTATTTTTTATTTATTTTTTTTTTTAAATTGGACACCTTTGAAATTTCTTATTTTTATGGTGAATTTTTGTCTCTTATACATCTCCTTTCCACGAGTGACACAAAACGGTACAAGATGCTTCATGGAGGAAAATTTTCTTTAATCTGCTAAACATTGCCAAAGTGTTTAGTTGTAACTATTTTCAAGGAATGTACAATAAAGTGACAAAAAACTATGTCAAGTACCACAAAGCTATTTTCCTGATATGATCAACCTGCAAGAATATTCTGTCAAATATTTTTGTTGATTTAATTACAATGTGTAGTCAGATATGCTAAAGCTGCCAAAGTACAAAGTCTAATAATATCATCAGCCATTACGCCGATTATAACAGAACAAGATCTGAGCATAAAGAGAAATTAAACATTACTAAAATAATTGTTCAAAACTCCACAAATTCCCATGACCATCTTTTCTACAAGTTCATTTTTGACTTATTTTCTCATAACACACACTTCATGCCAGATCGCCCACTCTGATAAGAAAATAAGGTAGTGAAAAGAACTTTTTTTGCATCCAAGTCTACACAGGGAAACACAATACTTCGAATGTTCATGGAAAAACCTCTATGTAGTAACAAAACACATGAGATGAACTCAGTACAATGCACTCTGTACTGGCTGGCCTGCAATTGAAAAGGGACATATCAATATCATGTCATGTCAATGGCAAGAAACCAGCTACTAGTAACATCCATCCATCTATTATCCAACCCGCTATATCCTAACTACAGGGTCACGGGGGTCTGCTGGAGCCAATCCCAGCCAACACAGAGCACAAGGCAGGAAACAAACCTCGGGCATGGTGCCAACCCACCGCAGGGTGTGCACACACACACACACACACACACACACACCAAGCAGACACTAGGGACAATTTAGAATCGCCAATGCACCTAACCGGCATGTCTTTGGACCGTGGGAGGAAACCAGAGTACCCGGAGAAAACCCACGCAGACACGGGGAGAACATGCAAACTCCACGCAGGGAAGTTTGCTGCGAGGCAGCAGCGCTACCCACTGCACCACCGTGCCGCCCCCACTAGTAACACTTCTAGTAAAATTTTTAAACAATGACAAAATGTATTTAGTAATATTATGGATGTACTCTGAATTTCTAAGGAAGGAAAAGAGAGAATTAGTCAAAAATGTTAATCACTACTAAATGAAACATAAGTAGTACATAAAAAAATAATGAATTGTAAATAACAAAAAAAACATACCTGGCTGCCAAATTCTATTAAAATTAGGGTCACCCTGAAAATTCCCATGATTGTTAGGCCCAGGATCTAGTCCTGGCATTTCTTGTCCATTAGGTTGCATTCCTTGCTGATCCACAACAGTTTGCCCAGTGGACTCTCTCTGAGCAATCCATGCTTGTGCCAGAGCAGCCCAATCGACTTGACCTGATTTATAAAACAAAGAAAACAGGATAAAGCATGACTGCAATTGAATGCATCCGGTTCATTATGTGTCTTTTTCAATCATATTCTCTAATGTGTGAATCTTCTTATTAAAATCTTAATCTGAAACAGCAAACAAGTTTAAATTACTTCAGAATCCAAGCATGAGAGATAACTGTAATAACTAACAGCTGTCTGACAAAAGGTTTATGGGGGACACAAAATTATTACTCAATGAGGGAGGTAAAGATAATAAGAATTTATAACATTAACAAACAGTACAATATGTGGTGCCTTCAAACAACAATATTTGTACTTTAAAACAACACATTTTAAAACTAAGAAACAAATGAGCGGAAACATTGCTTTTAAAAAGGTATTTTGATTAACCAGAATGTATTGCAAATATTACGTGCCACTGACATACAAATAGATTAAATTACATTTCCAAAAGATCCTTTTACTGATATTATTCCTAGAATTAAAAGGAAATTAGTTAAAAATATTCAAATATTAAATTAATACTACCAAAAATGACATTAAAGGATAAGTTCAATATGTTTCAAGTCAACGTTATTTCTTCACAATCATGGTATGTATTAATTTAACACATAAAATTGTATTGTAAACTGAAGCACTTTTAATAAATTAAAAAAAGCTGTCTATTCTTGTAGCTGACAATGGGGTATGAGGGCACAGGTGTCCATAGATAGAAAAAGTCTCATTACTTACAGAATGCATACATTTTTCAAGTCTAAAATATTATCAAGCATTGATCCCCATCTTGAGAATACAAAACAGTGTATCCGTGTCATATTAAGAAGTAAAAAAGCAAAACATTGTAATATTTAGCCATTTTAAAACAAGGCCGGAGGTGCACTTTTCAGTCTGAGAGGAATGGATTCACCTTGAAAAGTAATTGCTAAGCACCATTATTGATATTACTGAATGCTGATGTCTAAATTGAATTGCAGTTTCTGTTCTGTAGAAAACTAGACTATAATAATTGAAAATGTCTTATGCTATGTTTACTTACACTCTTGCACTATATGGACATTTCCCTATTTCATAAATATATGCTGCAGCTGGATTTATAAAAGACATATATGATTCAGTTAGAGAATACCAAGTAAGTCTGAAGCGTGCAAAAAGAACTTGAACAATGTTATAGGCAGCTCAAGTTGGAACCTAAATACTGGCGGTGCTCCGTGCTGTAAATGTCTTGGTCATTCTTATGCTGTGCTATTAACTTTACACAAAATTTAAGTGTCAAAAACCTCGGAAAACATTGAAATTAGTACATGATACTGAAGAGCTGGAGGGGAGAGTGAGGTGCCTGTACACTCCAGGAAGACTACATCAAGTTAATAATATCTAGTTATAGGCATACATCCAATCTATGAGGGCAGGATTGTAGGGAAGGTGCAAGACAGGAGTGGACATGGCATCAGTCCAATGTAGAGTACGCACACAAACACAGAGTCAAATTAGCAATGCCAATTCACCCGAGTTTAATCAGGTTACAGTTTATTTAGTTCATAACTGATGATTTAAATAGATAGAGATAGATAGATAGATACTTTATTAATCCCAAGGGGAAATTCACATACTCCAGCAGCAGTATACTGATACAAAAAACAATATGAAATAGTAATAAAAATGCATGTAAAAGCAGACAATAACTTTGAGTAATGTTAGCATTTACTCCCCCGGGTGGAACTGAAGAGTCGCATAGTGTGTGGGAGGAACGATCTCCTCAGTCTGTCAGTGGAGCAAGACAGTGACAAAAGTCTGTCACTGAAGCTACTCCTCTGCCTTGAGATGACACTGCACCCTCTGCACACAGTCACCTCTGATGATCACGGGGTCCATGAGGGGCCTGGGCCTCCTAAAATCCACCACCAGCTCCTTGGTCTTGCTGGTGTTAAGGTGTAAGTGGTTTGAGTCGCACCATTTAACAAAGTCCTTAATTAGCTTCCTGTACTCCTCCTCCTGCCCACTCCTGATGCAGCCCACAATAGCAGTGTCATCAGCGAACTTTTGCACGTGGCAGGACTCCGAGTCGTATTGGAAGTCTGATGTACGTATATAGACTGAACAGGACCAGAGAAAGTACAGTCCCCTGCAGCGCTCCTGTATTGCTGACCACAATGTCAGACCTGCAGTTCTCAAGACGCACATATTGAGGTCGGTCTGTAAGATAGTCCATAATCCATGCCACCAGATGTGAGTCTACTCCCATCTCAGTCAGCTTGTCTCTAAGGAGCAGAGGTTGGATGGTGTTGAAGGCGCTAGAGAAGTCCAAAAACATAATTATTACAGCACCACTGCCTCTGTCCAAGTGGGAGAGGGATCGGTATAGCATATAGATGATGGCATCCTCCACTCCCACCTTCTCCTGGTATGCGAACTGCAGAGGGTCGAGGGCGTGGCGGACCTGTGGCCTCAGGTGGTGAAGCAGCAGCCGCTCCATGGTCTTCATCACATGTGATGTCAGAGCAACAGGCCGGAAGTCATTCAGCTCACTAGGATGTGGTACCTTTGGGACTGGGGTGATACAAGATGTTTTCCAAAGCCTCGGGACTCTCCCCTGTTCCAGGCTCAGGTTGAAGATGCGCTGTAGAGGACTCCCCAGTTCCAACGCACAGGCCTTCAGCAGTCGTGGCGATACACCATCTGGACCCATTGCTCTGCTGGCACGAAGTCTTCTCAGCTCTCTGCTCACATGGGCTACTGTAATTGTGGGTGGGGATGTCTCACCTATGCTGGTATCAACAGAAGGATGGTTGGAGGATGCAGTACTCCGAGGTGAGATGGGGTTAGGGTGATCAAACCTATTAAGGAAGTTGTTCATTTGGTTTGCTCTCTCCATGTCTGTCTCGATGGTGGCACCCCGCTTCGAGCTGCAGCCAGTGATGATCTTCATCCCATCCCACACTTCCTTCATGCTGTTATTCTACAACTTCTGCTCCAGTTTTCTCCTGTACTGCTCTTTCGCCGCCCTGAGCTGGACTCAGAGTTCCTTCTGCACGCGCTTGAGCTCATGCTGATCACTGTCTTTAAAAGCCCTTTTCTTCTGGTTCAAAAGGCCTTTAATGTCACTTGTAATCCATGGCTTGTTGTTAGCATAGCAGCGTACTGTTCTTACTCGAACTACAACTACAATTAATTTAGGCACAGTGATAGCGCATTCCTTCACGCTCTCCCCTATGGCTTTGTGATAAGGCAAAAAAATAAAACCTCAAATTTTTTATATTTATGGACAATTTATGATTTAAATATTATAACACAAATCAGTTTCAACTTAAAGGAATACAAAAACATTTTTTGTCAATGAGGAAAGATGCAAAAAAAAATCTTTCTTCTGCACTTTTTTTTGGAACTTTTTCCTTTTAATCACTTACAACCTTTGTTCTTACTCCCTGTGGAATCCACATTATTTTCCTATCACTTACAGCTTTCTTTGCAACTTTATTGCAATCCTCACTGCCCTTCCCTATACCTAAGAAATGCCTTTACCACATGTGACTTTACTTTTTCATTTTATTCCAAATAACAATATACTATTTACCCTATACAACTCCAGGCACCTCACACCCAGAGAAACAGCTTGAGCTGGGAGAACCTCAGCTCTGTCAATGGGGGATGGGATAGCAGGCCGCTTGCTGCTTGTACCGATTGGCACATCTGCAAAACAAAGACGCTGATGAAGAGGTGCGAAAGAATTTAAGGTGGCCTGGTACAACAGCCTGCTTGTCCCCATCATACCATAGCCACCACTGAAGGGTAAGAAGGAGTGATGGACAGCTATGTCGTTTTCCTTCCCCGGCCCCAGACTAGGCATGCTCTGCTCCTAACATAATCATGCTGTATAACAGGATATAAAACAGGGAGCAAGCCTCGAGTTGAACATGCTGAAAGCACAGCAAAGAAAACCTGAAAGCTGTTGGTTTGAGATAGGCTTTATTTTTGTCCTATGCTTTCTCACACTGGTTCCAGTCTGCTGTTTCTGTTATAAGTGATGAAATTTATGTGCTGCCACTTTTAACTGCTATCGTCTTTTTGGAAAATTTGCATTTTACTTTATTGGTTTGTTTGACATCTGATCTTTAATATCTCAACCATTTTCAGGCAACTGACTTAACATTAACTTTTCTTTAGAGATTCGGAAGAGAAGTGCAGCTCATCATATTCTTTGCATTAACACTGTAATTCCCCTTTTCAGATGCAAGGCCCAAAACCGCACTAACAGTTCGCTGTGCAGAAATTAAACAGCTTTATTTCTACCAAAAAAAAACAAAAAAAAAACCACACACATAACAGAATATTGACAACCCTCCCAATGTTACGGCCATGGAAGAAGCTGTCACTAAGGTCCTTAATCGTTTCCTTTTTTTTTTTAAGCTACTTGAATTTCCAACCACACGGTTTATAGTCACTGCAGTCTACTGGAGCTTTACATGTCACTATCTTGCAGGCTCCATTCAGGTCCAGCACAGCAGACGAATTCACAAACCCGCAAACAGCTTGGCTTGTGGCACTGTCACCATCTAAAACTGAAAAATACACCAGTTCTCCCCAACCCTCAGCATCTCGGTTGCTGCTTTGCATCGAGAGCGGGCTGATACAACTTCTCTGCACCGCCTCCATAGTGATTTGAGCATCCCTATTTGCACAGCTCTTGCCAGGACTCTACTGTGAGGCACCCTGCTTCATGGAGATTTTGGACCAGATCATTATAATATGTTTTGTCTGTACACGTGACCAATTGATTAAACTAAGGTATTTGTCCGACTGCTTAATTGTAAACTTTGGTTTAAAAAAACAAAATGCAATTCTCACTTATGAATATCGTTTTAAAACATTAATTTGAATTATTTGACTAATGTAAGAAAAATAGCCGTGCTCTACTCTGTGTATTTACAGATTGTTATAAGTGTAAGTGAGTTAAACATGTTGTCCTCAATTCTTTTATGACCATTATCCTCAACAGCAGTGACTCATCTTCCACTAAAAAAGTAATTTAATCTTCAAAAAGTTCTTCAATCTGCTTGCACACACAATACTTTCTCAGAGAAAAAGAGGTGTGTCTCTTTCAAAAATTTAAGGCTTTTATTGAAAATACAAAACAGTATAATCAGTTCAGTTCAGATTTATTGCTATGTATACAAAGTAACATGAAACTCGTGTGGTTGTTTCACTATGTTGCTACCTGACATGAATCTCGCTCTGTAGGTTATTTAAAAATGCACAGAATTTAAGAGGTGAAACATCTGCACTGTTTAACACTAGAATTACCAGAGCCTACAAAAAAAACTTGTAAATCCGTCCCACCTTAAATCGCATCTTAAATCCCTTCACACCTCTCCGCCAGCGTCCTTTGTCCTCTAAATGTGCTGATAAAGAGAAGCTAGAAGCAGCCGGCTATTCCATCCCCTCACCAATTTAGAACGTGCACAAACTTCTCTCAGCTCATGCCTTGATCAGTATCCGGGAGTGAAGTGAAGTTTTAGAGTGGAAATAATAGATCATTATTTGGAACACACGCATTTCATGTCTGTTCAATTTCTACAGTAAACTGTGTAAACATATTGTTAAAACAGAAATGTTTTTTATATTCTAGTAGTAGATGACAAAATGTAGGCATAAAACTATATAATGTATGAAGCCTGAAGTCCAAATATCAAAGAAACATTTTCACAAAAGGTACAAATATAACACACCAATTGCGCTTTTATTCAAAAATATAACTGCAGAAACAAAAAGCCACCGTAACATGCGATATTGACACCCGTTTACTATAACTGCCTCCGTGGCGCAATAGAATCAGCTGCCGACTGGGAATCAAAAGGTCGCGAGTTCAAACCTGCACCACTCCGTTTTGAGAAGTAAACTGCTCTTAGTCTTTTTTTTTTTTTAATTAATTTTATTACAATCCATACAAAGCAATCAAGTTTTTACAAAGAGAAAAATTAAGAACAGATCGATCCCCACCCCTGAGAGAGAGAGCAAGCCAAACGGCGTTAAATTTAAGGTTTGGAGAAATACCTAAATTAATAAATTCTCTGTGCCTTTTGAACTTATTTTAAAATATTACTGATTAGATCCTGCCATGTTTTGAAAAAAGTCTGTACGGATCCTCTAACTGAGTATTTGATTTTTTCCAACTTCAAATAATATAACACATCGGTTTCCCACTGACTTAAAAGAGGAGAGTTTGGGTTCTTCCAGTTTATGAGAATAAGTCTACGTGCCAAAAGTGTAGTGAATGCAATCACAATTTGTTTGTCTTCCTCCGCTTTAAACCCATCTGGAAGAACACCAAACACAGCTGTTAATGGGTTTGGAGGGATTGTAAGTCCAAGGCTATCTGAAAGGTAATTAAAAATGTTTGTCCAGAATAATGTTAATTTGGTGCAGGACCAGAACATGTGACCTAGTGAGGCTGGGACTTGGTTACAACGTTCGCAGGTTGGATCATGCCCTGGGAACATTTTGGAGAGTTTTAGTCGAGACAGATGTGCTCGATATATAATTTTGAGTTGTATAATTGTATGCTTTGCGCATATGGAGCTCGAGTGAATTCTCTGCATTGCTACTTTCCACTCCTTTTCTGATATATTAATTGAAAGATCTTTTTCCCAGTGTCCTCTTGGATCTTTAAAAGGGAGGGATTGTAAAATGATTTTATATATTGTAGAGATGGAGTCTAAATCCTTGAGATTGAGCAATATTTTTTCCAGCATGGATGAGGGTGCAAGATGAGGAAAATCTGGAAGGTTTTGTTTAACAAAGTTTCTGATTTGAAGATAGTGAAAGAAATGTGTAGCTGGAATGTTAAATTTGGAATGTAATTGCTCATAGGATGCAAAGACGTTGTCTATATAAAGATCTCTAAGCAAGTTAATACCAAATTTTTTCCAGATATTAAAAACTGCATATGTTTGTGAGGGTTGAAAGAGGTGGTTCTCTTGCAGAGGTGCCACAGATAGAAGCTTCTCCGTCTTAAAATGCTTTCTACATTGGTTCCAGATTCTAAGTGAGTGGAGCACAATTGGGTTATTAGTGTATTGCCGATAACGTGTGTTTATTGGAGCACAGAGCAAGGAATACAAAGAAGTACTGCAGGAATTTAATTCTATTGCGGACCAAGCCTGTGTATGTTCTTCTATTTGTGTCCAGGTTCTTATCGCCTGTATATTTGCTGCCCAGTAATAAAACTGGAAGTTAGGTAGAGCCATGCCGCCTTCTGCCTTTTGTCTTTGTAGGGTCGCTCTTTTGATGCGTGGATGTTTTGAATTCCAAATAAATGAGGTTATTGTCGAATCTAATTGCCTAAAAAATGATTTATTAATGTATATTGGGATGTTTTGAAATAAAAAAAGGAGCTTAGGAAGAATATTCATCTTAACAGTGTTAATTCTTCCAGCTAGTGTGAGATGAAGGGTTGACCATCTATGCAAGTCTTGTTTAATTTTTTCCATGCAAACGGCGAAATTTTGTTGATATAGAGCTTTATATTTACTTGTGATGTTTACCCCTAGGTATTTAAACTGTTCTGCAATGATAAATGGTAGGGTATCTAATCTAATATTATATGCTTGAGAGTTCACTGGAAAGAGTACACTTTTATTCAGATTAATTCTGAGACCAGAGATCTTTTGAAATTCTGTGAGTGCTGCTAAGACTGCAGGTACAGAATTTTCTGGGTCTGATATATACAGTACCATGTCATCTGCATATAATGAGATTTTCTGTTCCAGTCCTTCTCTGCTAATCCCCTTTATCTGATCAGTATTTCGACAATGTATTGCCAGTGGTTCAATGGCAATCGCAAACAGCAGCGGTGACAAGGGGCATCCTTGTCTAGTGCCACGTTCTAGTTTAAAGTAGTCTGAGCAAATGTTGTTGATGCAAACTGAAGCTTCTGGGTTAGTATACAGTAATTTAATCCATGCACAGATGTTTGGGCCAAACCCAAACTTCTCCAATATAGTAAAAAGGTATTTCCATTCAATCATGTCGAATGCTTTTTCTGCATCTAATGATAATAATATTTCTGGGGTGTTTGATTTAGTTGGTGAGTATATTACATTAAACAGGCGTCGAAGATTGGAAGATAAGTGCCGGCCCCCAATAAATCCAGTTTGGTCTTGTGATATTACCGAGGGGAGCACTTTCTCCACCCTTCTGGCTAAAATTTTTGAAAGTATTTTAACGTCGTTATTCAGAAGTGAAATTGGTCTGTATGATGCACATTGTAATAAGTCCTTATTTTGTTTTGGAAAGACAGTAATTAGTGCTTGGCGAAAGGTTTGTGGAAGAGATTGGTTATCTCTGGCTTCTGTAAATGTTGCTAATAAGAGGGGGGCTAGCTGAGCGGAGAATTTCTTGTAAAATTCTGCAGGGTAACCATCAGGGCCTGCTGCTTTCCCGCCTTGGAGTGATTTTATAGCATCTAGTAATTCTGATAACATCAGAGGTTTATCAAGTTCCTCCGCACTACAAGCGTCTATTTGTGGTATCTGTAATGTATCCAGAAATGCATTAGATTGTGTATTGTCTTCCTTAAACTCAGTAGTATATAGGGATTTATAGTAGTCTCTGAAAGTGTGCATTATATTTTGGTGTTCGACGATTTTATCTCCGTTCGTACTAGTGATTACCGAGATTGCGTTGCGCACTTCTTGCTTGTGAATTTGTTGAGCTAAAAGCTTATTAGCTTTCTCCCCATGTTCATAGTAATGATGTCTGGATTTGTAAATTAGTTGTTCAGTTTCTTTAGTTGTCAAGAGGTTTAATTCCGAATGTAGAGCCTGCCTTCTCCTATGTAGAGTCTCGCTTGGTAGTCTGGCATGTTCTTCATCTATTTTAGTAATTTCGCTTTTTATATCTGCTACTTTCTTGGCCTCGGATTTATTTCTGTGGGAAAGATATGAGATAATCTGTCCTCTTAAGAAGGCCTTAAGAGTTTCCCAGAGTATCCCTGCAGAGATCTCGGGGGATGTATTTGTCTCTAGAAAGAATTTGATTTGTTTGGATATAAATTCAGTATTCATATAAAATGGATGGAGGTATTTTTGACCATTCTTCCATACAAAATCTCTTCAGTTCAGTTAAATTTGATGGCTGCCGAGCATGGACAGCCTGCTTCAAGTCATCCCATAGATTTTCAATGATATTCAAGTCAGGGGACTGTGAAGGGCATTCTAGAACATTGTACTTCTCCATCTGCATGAATGCCTTTTGTAGATTTTGAACTGTGTTTTGGGTCATTGTCTTGTTGGAATATCCAACCCCTGCGTAACTGCAACTTTGTCACTGATGCTTGAAAATTATCCTGAAGAATTTGTTGATATTGGGTTGAATTCATCCGACCCTCGACTTTAACAAGGGCCCCAGTCCCTGAACATGCCACACAGCCCCACAGCATGATGGAACCTCCACCAAATTTGACAGTAGGTAGTAGGTGTTTTTCTTGGAATGCGGTGTTCTTCATCCGTCATGCAAAGTGTTTTTTTTTTAATGACTAAATAACTAAATTTTTGTCTCATCAGTCCAAAGCACTTTGTTCCAAAATGAATCTGGCTTGTCTAAATGAGCATTTGCATACAACAAACGATCAGATGTTCTTTGTGCAAATTGCCCTGAAATGTAGAACAATGTACAGATACACCATCTGCAGCAAGATGTTCTCACAATCCTGCGCATATGCTGCACCTGTATTTTTCTTGGCCTGCCAGACCTGGGTTTAACAGCAACTGTGCCTGTGGCCTTCCATTTCCTGATTATGTTCCCGTTTAAACCTCTCAGATAGCTTTTGGTAGCCTTACCCTAAACCATGATACTGAACAATCTTTGTTTTCAGATCTTTTGAGAGTTGCTTTGAGGATCCCATGCTGTCTCTCCTTAGAGGTGAGACAAAGTGAAGCACAACTTGCAACTGACCACCTTAAATACCTTTTCTCATGATTAGACACACCTGACTATGAATTTCAAGGCTTAATGAGCTAATCCAACCAATTTGGTGTTGCAAGTAATCAGTATTGAGCAGTTACATGCATTCAAATCAGCAAAATTACAAGAGTACCCAAATTTTTGCACAGCCAGTTTTTCATATTTGATTTAATTTCATACAACCAAGTACTGCTTCACTAAAAATCTTTGTTTGGAAAACACCCCAGTACTCAGATGTTCCTAGGAAATTAAAGACTTATCTTTTTTTGTTGAAAGTAGAGTAAATTATGCAGGCTGAGAGGGTTTCCCAAACTTTTTCATATGATTGTAAGTTTTTTTTTTTTTTTTTAAATAATAATTTTTAAAATGTTTTTTAAACAGGTACGCCATTAACAGTACATTCTTTTAAGTGAATTTGCAAGTTGTTCAGCTTATACCAGTTTTCATTTAACAGTTTGATAAACTGAGTAAAGAAGTTGAACTGCATAGCTAAGTTATAATTAAAAAGAATTATGAGCTATTTCTGTTTTGTAATGGGATAATTCTTAATGTGAAATTCAACAAACATTTCAGTTTGAATTGCTTATTACCGCTGACTGTATTGCTTTGTCTCACCATTTTTGATTTTTTCTGGTATTATTGGTAACACATCTTTTGTACTAGCAGTTAGTTGAAATTTATTGAAACACTTAATAGTTTTACAAGATGAAGTCTTCATTGCTGAAGTACATTAAAATAATGCTGTGATGGCAAACATTCTTGAAGCATCGACCAGTTGACCATTGTCACTGAAGCTGTATTTAGCATTAAACACTGCCATGGCACTATACAACTCCACCATATTGATCCCCTTACCCTAACATCATGAAATTCAATATCTCTTTGTGCTGCACCCATTATTTTAATTTTGACATTTCAATCTCTGTGGTTCCTTTGCCTCACAAGCTTGTCTGTGTCATGCTTTCCTATGTCTTTGTCTTCTTAAAACTCAATTTCCTTCTTCTTACCCCACATGGGGCCCTTCGGCAGAGGAGATGCCCACCGACAGGCACAGCCAACATTCATTTACGAGCCCGAGTTCCTGGAGCCTCACCTTGCTCTACCCATATCCCGCTGCCTCTCCCCGGACTTGGGAGCAAACTCCGTGTCAGTCCAGCTACACCAAACCGCTCAGCTAGAACAGCCAACTTCAGCCCCTAAGCATCAGTCTCATGCTTCCCCAAGGGGGCTCTCCTGTTGACTGTCTGCCTTTACTCTCCTGCACCAAATCACTCCCATTACTTCCTTCTTTTCCTGTCCTTTAACCTCTATCATTTTTTTCTTCTCCATCTGTTCTCTTTTCTTATATTTTTCCCTACTCTGCCTTCCTAATTGGGCACAGATATTTCTCGCTGCTCCCTCTCAGGCAATGATAAGGCACCTGACTGACCCTCGTAATTTTCACATGCATGCAATCAGCCAGTTACCAAAACTGTCCCCGAAGCAAAGTGCATTTGCACACACCTGCACTTAATCAGAGCCTGCACCTCACGGGGTGCGATTATTTATTTGAAATCTGCACAGCGCCACAGACCATGTATCAGTACACAAAACAGCAAGTTTCACTCCCTCTGCCCAAAGAAATCCTACTATGGTGCGTTTTTCAACAGTGGTGCGATGCTGAAGTGGATTGTCCATGTTCATTTAACCTGGGCTGAACTAAACTAATGGCAGAGTGTTGAGCTATTCATGTTTGAACTACTTATAAGCCATTGTGAACATGTTGTATTGTGTGATTTACCCTAGTAGATTTTCATACCATACAAATAAAGGCTTTCTGTGATCAGTCATTGGTGTTGTTTATAGACAATGCCTTAGATCACATACTACAGCAGTGAATGCTAAATAGATGGTGGTATGTCACTTGCTATGGAATTCACGTCTGAACAAACTAGGAAAATTTTACTATACTGTCATAAGGCAACCCATCACAAGCATGTTCTCAATCCAAAAGATTTTTCTTCATTTTAACAACATACACAAGTGGTTATGAAGCTTTAATACATCCAGGTCAAGATTCAAGAAGCACTGCGTCCTTATGTTTGCCTCAGCATTTCATTACTGTGATGGAGGCCAGTTTTCAGGAACCTTAATGCCTATCTGATATGATGTAACAGATGTATGTGATGTTATCAGTTATTTGCTCAATATCTTGCTGATGTTTTTAACATCTGAAATACAAACTACAATTCTAATTACATTTCCTGAATAAATTAGTATTTTTCAAATCTTCACACACCTTAGGACAGTGATGATGAAAATGAAGAGGAGGAGGAGGAGGAGGAAGAGGAGGATGAAGAGGACGATGAAAAGGATGAAGATAAAAGAGTTGAAATAAAAAGCCAGAACCCAGAAAGCAGAAGTCCTTCTCCAGCACCTGAGGAGCAGAGTGAACCAGAGATGACTGATGAAGAAAGAGAATTTCAACTGGTATGTTCAACTATAAAGTATTCCTATTGATCCTGCATGGTAAAAGCTCTATAGATTTAATACTAGACTGTTGAATATGTAGTTGTTGATGATAAAATAAACAAAAATGTATGATAAGCAGTTGTCTTTTGGTTTAGTCTTCTCAGACACTTGTCTTAGTAATATGTGATATTTAACAAGATACACCTACTGTATGTGGGGATAGGGGCTGAATTCTCTGGTTGTTTTCAAAACTGCACATGATGCTGTGGACTAGAGATTAGACAAGTAGTAGGTCAAAGTGTTTCCTCGGATAACAGCAACTGGTTGCAATCTTAGTCCCAAATGTGTTTATCAAACCCCAGTCCCTCCATCTTATCTTTCTCTTGTTTGATTGGGAGTTTGGAAAACTGGAGATCTGATTTAACCATGTACTATAGTTCTCCACTTTGGAATTTATTTAAAAAAAAAAAAAAAATACCTTCCTCACTGTATGTGTCAGGAAAAGGTGCACTTGGGTTGTCTCCCTGGTAAGATACTCCAAAGTGCTGTTTAATGGTTATGAATTTCTTGATAATTGCCTTAATATTGTTAAAACGATGTCAGATAAAAGTGGGAATTAGACTGGATCATTGACACTTTATTGCAATATGTTGATAAATCAGGGGAAATAACATAATTCAGAGAAATAAAAACTAAACAAAATGTAAAAAGAAAATAAACACACTTAAACTGTTTCTGTCTGTACTCTATAAATGTAATGTTTATCAGTGTCACACCATCTCACCTGCTCAGTTTCATTCATCCTAGTAGTGCATCTCAAAAGAGGAATCATCCACAGTCAGGAGAGAGAGGAGTTACTAAAAGACAAGAATTTCATTTCTGCTTTTATCCACTTCCTTTTTATTAACCAAAAATACTTTTTTTCCATTTAAGTTTTTCCAGCTGGACCTTACCGGTTGCTCAGTGTTTTTTGGGTTGGGTACAACAGCAGTACTGTTTTAATTAGTGATGGGATTTGCAAAAGAAGGTTTGAAATTATTAATTAACATTTAACAGGCAATATTTTGTTTTAAATTCCCATGGGTTTTAGAAGCCCAGTTTTTAACACTTTATGTCTAATGCTTAAAAATAAGCATTATATATTTAAGTAAGGAGTTCACTAATGAAACACAGACATTGTCTTGAGTAAATTAACTTATCTTGGGCTTTTTTGGAGTCTCATATGACATGCTATAGCAGTAAAGTTCAAAGTTCTGTCCAAATCTAATTTTGCTAACTTCATTGTTATTAATAGCAGAAGTAACTGTCGAAAGGATTCAGATATACCTATCAGAGAAAAACAAGTCCCTATTCTTAGTTAACACATAGTCCCAGCACTGAACAAACAACATTTTCACCTGACCTCTTCCCTGTCAGATGGTTTTCTGTTGTGCACGCACATACCTGTCACCTCCTTTATCTCATTTGGATTTGTTCCATACTTCTCATGATCTGTATATTTTACATTTTTTACTTTACTACAAGATAAAGGATGAACATTATGGCTCTCTATCACTTTCTCCATAAAATATAACTTTTGACATGTTTTCTGTAATAATGGTTTCTTACAGATATTTAAGTTTCAAATTGTTTGATGTCAGTAAAATTAGGTTACAGATAACACACACACCTTTTTTATATATCTCTTTATAGATGATGTTGACAAAAACAATTCTAACAGAAGTTCTTCTAGAAGTTACCAATGAAGAAATTTATAATGTGGCTAAAGATGTTCATCGCAAAGCAACGAAAGGTATGTATTTTGTTAATGTGTATTACTTTTGTGATGATATTAAAAAAATATTTTTAAAAAAAAAAAAAAAAAAAAAGTAACCAATGTAATACAGTAATTTAAAAATGTTCCGGAATTTAGAAATTTGTAATAGTCAGTATAAAATGCTGGCCGTACAATTGGTATGATTGTTTTCTTAATGAGTAGATTAAAAGTATATTCAGCATAACAAAAATTGTTTTCAGGTATTTACTAAGTGAAGATAAACATGTATTAAAAAGGCCTTTATCTAAGCCTTGTACTAATCCCGACATTTGAGTGTTTAACAGCTTGATTATTAAGCACATTCCTCATCTCTGTCCCTTAAAGAAGGAAGATCTCACTCTTCTTTTGTGAGTTATCAATATTAGCAAAGAATGGTACTTTTTAAAATATATTTGGTATGTCAGAGCCAGCTTTTTGTTATATCAGCAGTAAATACGTATGTTTTTTTTTTCCACTTTAACAGGTTGTATGTTTCTAATGTTTCTTCTTTCCTTTACAAAGCAGCCCTAATAGTAGAATTTAACTATGCCATAGAATCTCATGACTTTGAATCGTGGCTTTATGTGTTAACATGTTGTTCCTGTTGTTGATGTGATACAAAGCTCCTGCAAAGCAGCTGGCACAGTCCAGTGCACTGGCTTCTCTAAGTGGACTTGGTAAGTAATATTTAGCTTAAAGTAGGGAGAATTGGGCTTTTGGGCATTTTGGCTATAGCTGACAAAGGGATAATAAATTTCTTCTTTTCCTGCAGCATGTTTGAAGGAAAGTTAATAAGATGTTGATTTAATTTGCACAGACTGAGTGCGCTCATCTAGGAATCCACATAATCCTACTGTTTTTGAGATCAGAGAAAAGTACAGGCATGATATCTTTGCATCTGTGATGTATTCCTAAAAAGTCTGATTATTTTATCATGGCTCCTATATATCAGCCTAAGCACTTTGTATCACAAATAAAGGGATAGTTACTCACTGTTGTACTTCAAATTGTACCCTAAAAGACATTTTTTGTAATAGTCTGCATTAATTTGGAAGTATTTTAATATTCCCAGACACACTAATTCACCGTTACACAAATTTAAATAGACTGGTAACCGTTTTCTGGAATTCGGTTTTAGTCTTGCAGAAAGGATTTTTGCATGTAAATGCGTTCTTTAACAAAATGAAAAAGTGCACATTTAAGATACTTGTCTTGTGTGAAAGAGTGTGGGTTTGTGCACGCAGGTGGGCTGGGTGAGTACGGTTCTGATGACAGTGAAGATGACAGAAGTGAGAGAGGCTCTGAATCTTCTGACACTGATGATGAAGAGCTACGACACAGAATCAGGCAAAAGCAGGATGCCTTTCGAAGAAAAGAGAAAGAGCTACAGCTCATTTTGGAAAGACAGCAAGCAGAAGGTATGCAAATCATTTAGAAAACATGGGTTAAGAATCTTTTTTTTTTTTCTTCTTCTTTATAAGATGACATTCCTGTCAGATATGTGAATGATGCCACCTACGGCAATTGTTTATACATCTCTTTAGTGGTGTCATCTGTATTTGTTAGCTTTCCAAAATCAACTGACCTTTTTTTCTTATTATTATTCATCTGTTTACTTATAGTAGTTTTGTTTCCCCTTTCCCTTAGTCATCCACCCATTTTGTTTGAACTTGTTTAATACAATTCAGGACTGTGAATGATGGAGCATTGGGTGCAGAGCAGGACACAACCATGAATGAAGCCTTAGATAATCTTGTGGCTGTCTTAACACTTTCATACAAAATCATGCTCTTATTAATGCCTGCCCAACTGCAAACCTTAACGATTTGGATCAAAAACCCATACCAATGTAAGGAGAACATTCAAATTTCACATAGATATTTGTGACACAGATTTACACAAGACATGAACTGAACTCAGGCCTCAACATGTGATGCAGTAGTGCTGAACTACTGTGCTATACAATAATAAAAATATAAGGTTTGTGAAAACTTTTCTTTTTTCCACCAAACGTTTTTCATCTTCTTCTGATAAATTGTTTCAGACATTGTTGATAGATCACTTTCTGGAAAGTTGAAACCAC
Source organism: Polypterus bichir lapradei (assembly GCA_026402145.1). Classification (NCBI taxonomy): domain Eukaryota; kingdom Metazoa; phylum Chordata; class Cladistia; order Polypteriformes; family Polypteridae; genus Polypterus; species Polypterus bichir. The sequence goes on along the minus strand of JANRMT010062791.1, from coordinate 97,510,837 downwards.
CAATGGTATGGGAGTATTTGATTAACATTTTATAGCAAGCATCGACAATGGTGATGATTTAGAGAAAAGTTTGGTAACACATACTACATTATAAAAATTTCACTCAAGTGTTTTAATAATTTAAATGTCAATCACAGTATAATCAATATTCTTTGAATACAGTGTCTGTTTTAACTTCCATCTTAAATATATGTAACTACTATACCTGTTTGCTAATTGTTAACTAACTGTGCTACAGTTTGATTTGCTAATTGCCATTTCAAATAGCATTTTAATGACTATTGCTTAATTGTTTAGAGATATTGGTAATTAAGTATTGCTGAAATTACCTGTAAAGCTTACAGGTTGCTAACCTTTAAATGATGGTAAAATTTGAGGAAAAATATTTTGATTTTTTTTTTTTTATTTAATGAAAGTAATACAGCATGCCCTAAACATCATAATATCTAAATGAAGCATCTGAGTGCACCTTCAGGCAGCACTCATTTGACTCTTTTTAGAGTTGGAGTGTGGTGATCAAGTGATACTACTGTTTATTCCTCTCTTCTCCAGTGATGTGATTATCCCTCCTTCAGGTGCCTCATTTTTCATGTAATTAGAGATAATTAGCCAAAAAAGGTATAATAAAACTTGCAGGTTTGTGCTGCTTGGTTTAACTGGTAACTGGTAGTAAGTGTTAATTATTAGATAATAGATAAACAAGTTTACTAACTTAGTTAGTAACCCTAATTCAAATTTAGCAAGTAACCATTTCATTTCTGCCAGTACCATAAGGTGGTTTAAGTGACTTATCACATGTATATATCTTTTTTTTCTCTCCCTTTCTCTTTCTCACTAGATGAAAAACAAGTTGATCGAATTAACAAAGAGATGAAAGACCATGAGAAAGATCAGATTGTTAGTTTGGTTAAACAAGAAGTTAAAGAAAGAGAGCCAGAGTCAGTATCTGAGAAAAGAAAGTCTCGAGTTGACACTGAACTTAGTGAGCCTAAAAGGCCAGTAAAAGAAAAGGAGTGGTCAGGTAGGAGTAGAAGTCAGACCTCTTCAGGCAGCAACAGCAGAAGCAGCAGCAGTGAAAGCAGTAGCTCTAGTAGTAGCAGTAGTAAATCAAGCAGCTCTTCTAGCTCAAGTTCCATTAGCAGTAGAAGCTCCTCACGTTCCTCCAGCCCCAGGAGAAAGAAGAAACGAAGTAGGAGCAGATCTCCCTCTCACAGAGCCAGGCAGCGTAGCCGCAGCCGAAGTAAAAGCTCTCGTAGACACAGGAGAGAACTAAGTAGAGAAAAAGGACGAGATAGGAGAAAATCCAGCAGAAACAGAAGCACAGAGAGATCAAGGAGAAGAAACCATAGCCGCTCCCGAGATCAAAGGAGCAGTAGAGACCAGCGGAGGAGCAGATCAAAAGAAAGAGTCAAGGAAAGCCGAAGCCGGAGTAGGGATAGGCACTGGAATGAGGAGAGGAGAAGAAGCTCTAGCAGGAGTAGACGTAAACAGAAAGGCAGTAGCAAAGATCGAGAAAGGAGGAAAGAAAGAAGTCGGAGCAATGACAGAGATAAAAAGAAGAAAGATAAAGAACAGGAAAAAAAACGAGAGAGGCAGAAAATAAAAGAAAAGGAGAAACATGAAGAAAAGGATTACAAATCAGCAAGCCAGGATGACAGAACAGGTAGTAAAACGAAGAGGAAAAGAGAGGGTGAACTGACAGATCTCCGCAGTGAGTCTTCTAACAGGATCTCCCGCCAGGATAGCCGTTCCAGTAAGAAAACCTCTATGAAGAACCCCAAAAGGGATTCAGATTCAGAGTCTAGTGGTAGGAGCAGTCCTCATTCCATAGAGATTAGTAAGGAGAGGAGATCAAAGAAATCCAAACGTAGTCGTTCACAATCAACGGAAAAATCTCACAAGTCTGGTAAGAAGGCAAGCCGCAAACACAAGTCTAAGTCGCGATCAAGGTAGTACACCCTTCTATACATTATTAAAAATTAAAATGTCCTTTGAATGATGTTACTAAATGTTAAAGCAAAGCACTGTTACTGAATAAATGTATTTTCTTTTAGAGTCACTGTTATTGGATATTTATTTTTTTAATTATTCCATTAAGTTTTAATTTAACCTTATTTTTGTGCTACACTTTAAAATTAGATTGTTTCTTTTGTTTAACTCTGTACTCTCAGAAATCATATTAACATTTGATAATGCATCCTGAAGAATGACTTACCCTTATGAATAGTTTTTCTGTTTTTTCCTGATATTAATACAATCATAATTGTATCTCTAAAGCAGTTGCATTGTGAAGGGCAAGTAATAGCAACTTCCAAGAACCATCTTTTACTTTAATCTAAAATCATTCCTTTAAAATATCGCTACTTAGATTTTAATTCATAATTACCTGGGCACAGTCAGCATTCACATGCTTGTTTTCGAATTACCAGCTTGTCGAGGAACTGAAATGGCAGCATTAATTTTCTTTCTTTCTTCTTTTCAGGTCAGTTACACCTGTACGTCGCAAGCGTTGAGGAGTAACATTGCACCTGAACCGTGCTCTTTATTTTAAAATTCCATGAGTTTTAAAATGCTTGTCTCATTATAGAGGCAACTGTGTAGGTGAAATACCAAAAAAAGGAAAAAAAAATGTAAATAAATGTAATTTTTTTATGTGCTGTCCACAAATCTGAACTTTTTGAATTTTAGGTTTTTGTTTGTACTGGTAGATAGAGTCAGTAGTTATAAAACATACATCTATACATATATATATATATCTATATATATCTCAGCACAGTTTTCTTGTAGCTGTACATTTTTTTAAAACAAAACATTGTTCATGTCAATAAAAATAAACTGGCCTGAAAAAAATGAGATGTTTGTCAGTTCCTATTTTCCTGTTCCTGTTTTTACTCTTTTATAGTATTTTAACTGAAAGAAGAGATGATAAACAACTAATATTTTTAAACTGGAAATAATACAAAAAGCAGTCTTTTAACATTGCTGGTTTATGAAATACGTTGTTGTTTTTCATCAGGCCTATCATAAAGTCCAGTCATCAGTTCTACTGCTTTTTTACTTTTGAATTTTAATATGTTCATCTTTGGATTGTGATTACCACAACAGTACAGCTTCAGCAACACTGATTATATTCATCTGCTCTAAAAATGGACAGCAGGAGCTTTTTATTAACCAGATTTCTTGTTCACAAAGTCCTGCTGAGAGTTTACCCCATTATTCTTGTATAACCACATGCATTGATTGCTTCTTGAATTATACTTGCAGTGTCAGCCAAGGTCATTTTGGTGTCTCTTCCTGAAACTGCTTTTTAACTATGTAATACATACAATTTTGTGTACACTCTTGGATCACTAAATAAAAAATATATTAGGAGTTTAATACTGACCCATAGGGAACTGCAATATTGACATTATCAGTGTAAAATGCTCTCCTGTCATTCACTTACTTTGACCGCTTACAGAAACGCTTTTTTTTCTGGCAGTAATTCCTAATAAATCACATTTCAGCAGTATGTTGGAATAAGGTTTCACTGTTTTGTACAATTCTAAATAAATTACAATTGTTTTTCTTAAGTTACCATGAAGACAAACCAGCTTTGCAAGATCTTCTCCCTAGGTCTGTTCATTCATGCAGCCAGTTTCTAACAGCTTTACCTATTTTAGAGCACATGAGGTGCTGGTGTGTTTACCAGAAACTATGCAAGGCAGAAGCCATCCATGGATGAGCCTCCAGTCCATTACAGGACACACACACACAAGCTTCATGTTGTTTTACATGTAATGCCCATCTTTATGTACAATTGCTTTCCATTGACTTTAGAAAATAACATGTTTTTAAATAGTTAGGAATGTGCTTGTTCAGTGTGCATTGAAAAAACTGAGATGAAGATAGTTGTCCATTATGTACACTGTTATTGGATATGTGTGTAACGTAATGAGTGAGAGAATCCTGCTTGCATCTTTCCATCCCCAGAACAATATTGCAAACAACTTTTTCTAGAGATAAGGGATGCATTTATTTCCCATTTCAACACAAACTAAGGAGTGCTTAATGAGGAGTATAGGATTGACTTCCTGCCCATGCTTATCATATGGTGTAGCATTTTAGGTAGCGATCTACCCCTTTATTTTTCTCAATCTTAAACCCCTGGATTAATGCACCTTTAACAACACAGTTAAAAAAAATGTGACAAGTCCTGGGATTTCTGAAATATTTACACAGCTTATATTAATCTGGAGAAGAATAATGCAATCGCCAAAGTATTTGCCTTGGGAAATCTGTGGCTGCTTGAAGCATTAAGGGTTTACTTAGCTAAGTAATCTGGTTACCTGAGGAGGAATCTCCTGTTAACCAGGTCCAATAACCCAGTTTCTCTAACTAGAATAAGGACTTGCATGGTATTTTAAAAACAGCTGAACAACACTAAAGTTTCAAGGTAATAAAAGCAAAGACAAAATATAAACAAGATGCCGATAGTGTCTATAGAAAGTCATCATACCCTGTGAAAATCTATACCTTTTGTCACATTACACCCTGGACGGTAAAATAAAATTCAGCCCTATTTTTAAGCTATATTTACACATTATAACCCTCTTTGTCAATGTAAAAATAACATTCTAAAACACTTTGGACAATTATTAAAAATCAGTTAGTGAAATACCTGGTTTGTTAAAGTGATTATACCTTTAGAATGTACCATTCAGATGCAACCAATCAGCTACCAGATTAAACACTAGGTTAATTGCCCCATCAGACATTAATTGTAGTGGTGTTGATTTGTAAAAACAGCTGTCTCTTGAAGATTTCACTACTAATAGTGCAAGGTTCTTAAAAAGAAACCAACACGGTTGGGGGAAATCGCTGTCAAAAGGCCTCCAGGATAAAGTTGTAGAAATGCACAGTTCAGAGAAGGCTACAAAAAGATTTCAAGGGTTTTAGCTATCCTTCTGAGTACAGTTCAGGGCATCATTAGGAAGTGGAAGGTGTATGGCACAAGCTAAATGTTGCCTAGATCAGGCCTTCCATCCAAACTGAATGACCATGCTAGAAGGGAGTTGATCAGAGAGGCCCAAGGCAACTTTGAAGAACTGGCATGGCGTTGTGGCTGCGTCTGGTTGATCTGAGCATGTGTCTACAGTCTCAAGCTTTACACAGTGCTGGCCTGTATGGCAGGGTGGCAACAAAGAAACCTTTTCCACAAAAGTGCCACATTCAGTCTTGTTTGCTGAAAAACACACATGGGAGATTCTGCTGCCATGTGGAAAACGGTGCTATGGTCAGATGAGACAAAAATTGCCCTTTTTGGATTGAACTCCAAGTGCTATGCTTGGTGAAAAGCAAATACAGCACACCATCCAAAACACACCATATCCACTGTGAAGCATTATGTGGTGGGGGTGTTTCACTTCAGCAAGGACTGGTAGATGGGTCAGGATTGAAGGGAAAATGGATGCTGCCAAGTACATCCAAAATCTTGAGGAAAACCTGTATCCCTCTGCTAGACAGCTGGAGATGGGTAGGTCATTCACCTTGCAACATGACAATGATCCTAAACATATCACCAAAAGAACAACACAGTGGCTAGCAGATAAGAAGGTGAAAGTCTAGGATCGGCCAAGTCAGAGCCCTGGCTTAAATTCAATAAAAAAAATCTGTGGATGAACTTGAAGAGTGCAATCCATTGCCCTTACCACAGAATATGTCTGAACTCAAACAATTCTGCAAGAAGAATTGTCAAACTTTTCCCTAGTCTAGATGTACAAAGCTAGCAGAGACATATCCAAAAAGATTGATGGCTGTAATTACAGCAGAGGTTGGCTCTATTAAGTATTAAATCGGGATTGATGACTTTTCCAAAACTGTCATTCTTGTTTTTCATTTTTAATTCTTTTTCTGAGCTAGTCACATTCTTTTCAATAGTTAGATGTTGCAAGGCAACATTTGTAAATAAAGCTGGTAAAAGTTCTTTTGAAAATGGATTTTGATTTCAGGCTGTATGACTTTCTTTAGGCACTTTAAATAAACTGAACATTAATGGGGAAATGTGCATTTTGAGTCACTTGAAAGGTTTTTTACTATCTTGGACTGTGCTGAAAATAAATTGTGTTTGAAATATAGCAACTAAAAAAAATGGGTTTTTTTCAACTTTCAAGAAATATTGTTCTTACCCAGATTTTTTTTTTTTTTTAGTTTTTAAATATCATCTCCCATTTTCAGTAAAATTTGTTAACTTTTGTTAGTTACAATTTTTGCCCCTCAATTCCCCATCTGTTACACTATGTTACTAAATTCAGTCTTAAATGTTATCTTTTCTCAATCATTTTAGGCTATGGTTAATGCAAAAATGTTAATGAATAACAGATACAGTGACGCAATGGCAGTGCTGCTACCTGTATTAAGGAGGCCAGGGTTTGCATCCTGGGGTCCCCCTGCATGGAATTTGCACCTGGGTCCATGTGGGTGTGCTCCGATTTCCTGTCACAGTCCAAAGACATGTAGTTTAGGTCAAATGGCAATTTAAAATTGGCCCCTCGTACAGCAGAGAAGCTAGAAATTACCAAATGGTGTGGCCTGGAAACAACTGGGTGGGAAAGCCATAAGATGTTTTTAAATTCAAAAACCTTTTGGTGGACCGAGTGCGAGTACCTTGGTCCCTTTAAACTTTGAGGGAATTATTCCTTTAAGATAATCAAATAATGCATTAAACATTTCAATACTGAAAACTGTCAGAATTAGCTTCTCAAAAAAACAACACTTGATCTATCCCAAGTTAACAATTAGAGGCCTGTCTCTCTCATTTCCTTTTTTTCCAAAACACTTGAATGTGCTGTTTCTAACCATGTCTCTTCCTTCCTTGTACAAAATGGATTGCTCGATACCAATCAGTCCAGATTCAAGAGGAACCACTCGAACTGAAACGGAAATGGCTCCACTGACTGTGCCCGCCGAGCTACGTTTTGCTAGAGCTACCAACATGTCATCGGTCCTGATCCTTCTAGATCTCTCCTCTGGCTCCGACACAGTCAACCACAACAGCCTTCTTGCCACCCTCTTTGACCTTGGCATCACTGGGACTGTTCTCAGATGGTTTGATTCCTACATCTCAGGCAGATCCTACAGTGTGCCCTGGTGAGGAGAGTCATAAAGGGTTCATCAGACATGCACAGGGTTGCCCCAAGGATCTGTGCTGGGTCCTCTACTTTTCTCTCTGCACACCAATTCACTGGGCTCCATCATCCAATCCCACTGGTTCTCTGCTATGCGGATGATACACAGCTGTACCTGTCATTCCCTCCTGAGGACAACACGATATCTGCTAGAGTGTCTGCATTTCTTATTGATATCTCAACCTGGATAAAGGACCACCATCTACAACTCAATCTAGCAAAAACTGAGCTTCTTGTGATCCCAGCCAGCCAATCTGTTCAACTTCCCATCTCCGTACTGCTTGGCTCATTTTCACTAACACCTACCAAGTCAGTATTTAGGTGATAACTGATGAGCAACTATCTTTTTCTGACTACATTTGTACTGTTTCTCATTCAGGCAGGTTCACGCTGTACAACAGCTGCAAGATCATTCCCTTATCTGACAACTTGTGGTCCAGGCTTTGGTCTTGTCACGTTGAGACTACTGCAACTCACCTCTGGGAGGAGTACCCACCTGTCTTGTATAGTAACAAATGTCACTCTTCTCTTCAGGTCACTACATTGGCTGACTGTAGCTGCACACATTAAGTTCAAATCCCTGATGCTTGCCTACAGAGTAGTCTGTGGGTCAGCACCTGTGTATATGGAGACACTGGTGACGTGCTATGCTCCATCTCACCCACTCAGGTCTGCCAGGGAGATGCATTTGGAGATGCTGCCTCTGTGTAGTATCAAGTCACAATCCGGACTGTTTTCCTAAATAGCTCCTAGTTAGTGGAATGAACTGCCCACCTCCATCTGAACTGCTGACTCACTAAATGTATCTAAGAAGCAGTTGAAGACCCACCTGTTCTGTGAATATCTGTCTAAAAACAAAACTCTGTGCTCTGTGATATTTATATTGTTAGTTAATTTGTTAAATTAAGATTATTGTAAAATTATTAGTTATTACATCTTTTCAGTTGTGGCAATTAACTTTTCTTATCTGTCCTAATGCACTTACTGAACAAACAGGCCCTATTCTAATGTTACTCGATTATGTTTACCTCATTTGTAAGTTGCTTTGGATAGAAGCGTCTCCCAAACAAATAAAGGTAAACGTAAGCATCCTGATTTGTGGGTGTTCTTAAGAATGTAATGATTTACTTAATTAGGAACAAATATTGTACATAATAAACATTAATAATTGAATAGATATTTGAAATATTAAAATTATTGTCATGTCACTTTCTTACCCGCTTAATCCAATACCAGGAATTGGGATGGATTTGTGGGATGGTTGGAGCCTATCCCTGCGAACATATTGGGTGCAAGGCAGTGGGTATGGCACTAGTCAATCGCAGGGAAAGCACACACTTACGCACATGCACGCACACACACACACTGGGGCCAAGGAAAACCACAGGAATAACCCGTGTCACGAACCCATGTCCTCCTTTCTACGAGGCAGCAGCACTACCACCGTGCCACCCCAAAAATGTCTGTTTCAATTCAAACATTTAAATTCAGAATATTTTTTACTGTAATTGTAATTTGCCATTTTTACCTTATTTTTTTTTTTTTTTTTTTTTTTTTAATTTTATTGATTTTATTGTAATCATTCCATACAGATAGATTTCAATTTTTACAAAAAAAAAATAGGATTGAAAACAAATCAATCCCCACCCCGAGAAAGGCAGCATGGCCAACAGAATAAAACTTAAAAATAGTAAAAATAAATAAATTGATGAGTTTAATAGGCGGATACAGATAAATGAAGAAGAAAAAGAAATGGGGAGAGAATCTACTTCCTCAGTGCTTTAAGAGCTTATTCTAAAATATTGATTAGATCCTGCCAGGTTTTGAAAAAGTTCTGCACAGATCCTCTAAGTGAGAATTAAATTTTTTCCAATTTCAAATAATATAAAACATCAGTTACCCACTGACTTTAAAGAGGAGGGTTAGGATTCTTCCAGTTTAGCATAATACGTCTGTGTGCCAATAGTGCAGTGAAGGCAATCACAGTTTGTTTGTCCTTCTCCACTTTAAGCCCATCTGGAAGAACACCAAACACAGCTATTAGTGGGTTAGGAGGGATTGTGACACTAAGGCTGTCTGGAAAGCACTTAAAAGTTTTTGTCCAGAATGATGTTAATTTGGTGCAGGCCCAAAACATGTGACCCAGTGAGTCTGGAACTTGACTGCAGCGTTCGCAAGTTGGATCTTGCCCTGGAAACATTCTGGACAATTTCAAGCGAGACAGATGCGCTCGGTATATAATTTTGAGTTGAATAATTGTATGCTTTGCGCATATGGAGCTTGAGTGAATTCTCTGCATTGCTACCTTCCACTCCTTTTCTGATATGTTGAGTGAGAAATCCTTTTCCCAATGTCCTCTTGGATCTTTGAAAGGGAGGGACTGTAAAATATGTTTATATATTGCAGAAATGCTGTCAGAGTCCTTGAGACTGAGCAATATTTTTTCCAGCATAGGTTTAATCCTGAATGTTTTACAGACATTAAAAGTATGTTTGAGAGGGTGGAAAAAGGTGGTTATCGTGCAGAGGTGCCACAGATAAAAGCTTCTCTTGAAGTACTTTCTACATTGGTTCCATATTCTGAGTGAATGGAGCACAATTGGGTTGTTAGTGTAGTGGCGATACCTTATATTTATTGGGGTACAAAGCAAGGAATATAAAGAAGTACTGCAGGATTTTATTTCTATTGTGGACCAAGCGTGTGTATGTTCACTTACTTGTGTCAATGTTCAGGTTTTTATACCTTGTATATTTGCCTCCCAGTAATAAATTTGAAAGTTAGGTAGAGCCATGCCACCTTCTGCCTTAGGTCTTTGTCGCCTTTTGGATATATGGATGTTTTAAATTTCAAATAAATTACATTATGATTGAATGTAACTTCTTAAAAAATGATTTGTTGATGTACATTTGAAAAAGAAGTTTAGGAAGGATATTCATCTTGACAATGTTAATTATTCCAGCTAAAGTGAGATGAAGGGTAGACCATCTATGCAAGTCTTGCTTAAGTTTTTCCATGCAGACAGCAAAACCTTGATGATAAAGAGCATTATGTTTACTTGTGATGTTTACCCTTAGGTATTTAAACTGATCTGCAATAATAAAAGGGAAGGTGTCCAATCTAATATTGTATGCTTGAGAATTCACTGGAAAGAGCACACTTTTATTCAAATTAATTCTGAGACCAGAGATCTTTTGAAATTCTGCAAGTGCTGTTAAGACTGCAGACACAGTATTTTGTGGGTGTGATATATACAAAACCATATCATCTGCATATAGAGACATTTTCTGTTCCAGTCCTCCTCTGATAATCCCATTTATCTGATAAACATTTTGACAGTGAACTGCCAGTGGTTCAATGGCGATTACAAATAGCAGTGGTGACAAGGGGCATCCTTGTCTGGTACCACGTTCTAGTTTAAAGTAGTCTGAGCAAATATTGTTAATACAAACTGAAGCTTCTGGATTGGTATACAGTAGTTTGATCCATGCACAAATATTCGGGCCATACCCGAATTTCTCTAATGTAGTGAAAAGGTAGTTCCATTCAATCATATCAAATGCTTTTTCTGCATCCAACGATAATAATAACTCCAGGGTGTTTGACTTTGCAGGTGAATATATTACATTAAACAGGCGTCAGAGATTGGAAGCTAAGTGTTGGCCTTTAATAAATCCAGTTTGGTCTTGTGATATTATCGAAGGCAGCACTTTCTCCATCCTTCTAGCTAGGACTTTGGAGAGTATCTTAACATCATTATTCAGAAGTGAAATTGGTCTGTATGATGCACATTGTAATAAGTCTTTGTTTTGTTTAGGAAAGATGGTGATTAATGCTTTGCGAAGAGTTTGAGGTAGAATTTGATTGTTTCTAGCTTCTGTAAATGTTGCTAATAAGAGGGGAGTTAGCTGAGTGGAGAATTTCTTATAAAATTCGACAGGGTAGCCATCAAGGCCTGCTGCTTTCCCACTCTGAAGTGACTTTATAGCATCTAGTAATTCTGATAGCACCAGAGGTTTATCCAATTCCTCTGCAATAAAAGTATTTGTGGTATCTGTAATGTATCCAGAAATGCATTAGATTGTGTTTTGTCTTCTTTGAACTCAGTAGAATATAAGGATTTATAGTAGTCTCTAAATGTGTGCATTATATTTTTTTGGTCAATGATTTTATCATATCTCCCTTCAGGATCAGATACTATAATGCTACAAATGAGACTGTTCTATGTATAAGAATTCTCACACCTCTAGTTTTCTTTGTAAAGCTGGAATGGAACATTTGGCCAGTCCAGTCTTTTTGCAGCCGGAAGTGATCTTTGCTTAATAAGTGGGTCTCCTGTAAAAATACTATTTTAGCGTTTAGACCTGTTAGGTGAGAGAATACTTTCTTTCTCTTTAATTCATGATTCAGGCCTTTAACATTCCAGCTCACAAAGTTAACTGTCCCATCATGGAGACATTGATTCTGAATTTTTGATGTCATTTTGTAGTCTTAATTGGAAGTGAGACATCTTTAACCTTAATTTCCAATTTTCCCACGAGTTATTACCATGCAGCCTAATGTTACATTGGAAGTTATAAGTATAAGGATTAAAAGAATAGATTAGATATAGCTTGCTCTCTTTCTCTCCCCCTTATCCCCCACCCCCCCATTTTGCTTCCCCACATGAGGCTGGACCCCACTTCACAAAGTCCCAGTCCTCTGACATTCCTTAGAGGCAGAGCTCGTCCAAAACAAAACAAGCCCCCCAGCAGCGGCATTTGAGGATTAAAAAGTAGAGATATCTATTGCCGATAAAGTCTAAATACTATAAGCATAAAATATAATCATCAACAGTCTTGAAATAATAAGACAGTAAACCCAGGGAATGGTGTTAAAAAGTGGCCCTGAATAAGCATATTAAACCCTAATGCAATAATAACAATAACAATAAACCAAGAGTATGATGTTAAACAGTCTCCTTTAGAATATTTAAAAAACAAAATAAAAAATAAAAAAGAAAGAACTACTTTAATTTCTTCCACA
>JANRMT010062791.1:97476213-97498549 GCA_026402145.1 Polypterus bichir lapradei | reverse complement strand
TTAAAAAACAAAATAAAAAATAAAAAAGAAAGAACTACTTTAATTTCTTCCACACATATGCGTGTAATTGTAATTAAAACATAAACAAAAAGTGGCTGAGAAGAAAAAAGGATGTATAATTATGGTACCCGTATCGTTGCAAGCAGATCAGACAGCAGGTAATATCTTCTTGCCATACCATGACAGGATGCGACTCACTTTCGTATTTCAAAAAAGCGTCAGGATCAGCTTTCTTAACTCCTTTTCTGCTTCCTCCTTGGAGGAGAAGATGTGATATTTGTCTTGAATATCCACTTTCAGTTTGGCAGGATACAAGAGGCTGTATCTGATATCTGCTTTCCGTAACAGTTGTTTAATGTTGTAAAAAGCTGCACATTTAGCAGCTGTTGAGAGTGAGAAATCAGGGAAAATACGAATGTGGTTATTTTCAAATATAATCTCTTGTTAATGTGTGAGAAGTGCCATTGCATTAAGCTTAAATTGTAATCTCTCAAAGCGGACAATTAAAGTCCTAGGTTTAGAAGTACAGTATTTGATCCACGTATGCGATAAGCTGCCGCTATCTCGGTATCTGATTTAAAGTCCTCTCCAATTATTTTTGAGAACAGTTCAGCTACGAATTTCACTGGGTTTGGACTTTCACGGTTCTCAGGTTGACCTTCGATTCTAATATTATTCGTTCTGCATCTATCTTCCAGAGCCGCAAGTCTGTCTCCGAGTTTTTATTTTTGCATTTGGAGTTCGTAGCTGTAGCTTTTCCATCGGCGTTAGATGCCAGTTGTTCTGCTGTTTCAATCCGAGCAATGTCTGCTTATCGTCTTCCAGCTGATCGGCACGTTCTCTCAGTTTAAAAGCATTTTAATGAATGTGTTACTCAATTTTCCACAACATATCTTTAAAGACTGCATCAAAACGATTATATATATACGTTTTTCCAAGTCTTTATATTCCTGTCGCATCTCTTGCAGCTCCAGCCGCAGCTCCTCGTTTGTCTTGAGCAAGACATTTATTTCTTTCTTCATATTTTTCTGAATGTCTTTCTTGAGCTCACTTATGGCCGTGGCCATGGCCAATGTTGCGATCATTTGCTTCAGTTCGGACAAATCGTTTCAGCTTTCGTGCTCCGCGGGTAAAGTGGCAACCCCAGTTACAGCCGGCTTCCGGCTCGCGGAGAGTAGCTGAATGCGTGGATTGCAAGGACATATCTAGTTTCAAGTGATCTTCTGGAATCGGCGAGCTATCGTGGCCTGCATCACTTGCACCTTCGCTCCCTTTTTCGCGCTCGATTGGAGATGATGCAGTGGAACGGGGTCCTGGGAAAGTCTGTGCTTTCACTTGCCTGTTCTAGGTCAGTCTCTGATAGACCGTACCTTGCACTTGCACTTGGACCTGATGCCTGTCTACACTTAGGTGTAGTTTTAGGTTTCTTTTCCGTTTCTTTCTGGCCCCCTTTCTTGTTACTCATATTTATATACTGTAGTAGAAACTGCCTAGGTTACGTAAATACAGGATACCTCTGGATAATAAGAAATAAGAGAAAAAATAAAGCCGCTGCAACGGAGCTCCGCTTCAGACGTCTATCTCCCGTAACGGACGAGACCAACTCGTCATTTTCACCTTCTGATAGAGGTTCGTGGAGGGTTAGATGCCTGGTAAAGGATCAATTATCAAATGTAGATCATGTTCGTAATCACTGACCTTGAAATTGGCTAAAACGAAACCGCACATGCCAGTGTTTGACATTTTTATCTTACGAGAATGGCTCTTACTGAGAAATTACCACCAGTAAGGAATCAAATTTGAAAATATTATCATATTAGTGATCAGAAACCTCGAAATAGCGTAAAACGACACACCACATGCCTATATTACCGATGCCCATAATGTCGACGTTTTGTGAAAAGAAGTAACTTTGCCATATGGAGATGAACCCTTGATATCAGTTGATTTGGTGTACACAACCTGATGTCCGAATGGGTGTATTTGCTGAAAACACCTATTAGATTACTCTTTATCGTAAGGGTTTAAATTCGTAAACAAAATATGGTCCAAAATAGCCTAATAATATTTTTTTCAGGTCTAGGAAGGCAAAATGAAATGAAGATGCAAAAAGCTCAACGTCCATATTAACGATGAACCGAACAGTGCCTCATACTGTACGGGTGTTCCTGAATTCCACGGGGCACAGATATCTTCATAACAGCTGGGTTTTTTCGTCAGGAGGCACTAGAAAAAAAGTAATTTCAAAGCGTTCACAAGTAAATAGTAAAATTAAAGACCATGAAATCAAATGTTCTTAGTTGTCAATACCAGTGCATTTACTGTATATTATATAAAGTATACATTAATTATATGGAATTAGAAGTTATTCGGTGACATTGTTAAAACTAAAGACTGCCCATTCTTCCTCTTGCATGCAATTTAAACTTGGTTCTTTATTGTTTTAAAGACAAAAAAAAAGTTTCCAAAGGCTATAAAACCTAAACACCCGCGTTAAAACCAAAACATATCTGTGCTAATCAACAGTAATATTTACATTAATATGAAAAAAATAAAAGAAAATCAAAGGTTAAACAGCAACAAGTCAAAATAAGTACGTTTTCAATCTGAGGAATGGGGTTTCTTTTCTTATAGTTTACCACCTTTATAGCCCCAGAAGCGAGTTGACGACGCAGGTCTACGGAACACTTAACAGGCGAGCCTTTGTTCCCGCGAGAACACACACAAAGCGTGTACTCCTGTTCGCCCGGACTTTAAAGCGAGTGCACAGAATGCACGTTTGTGCCTGTGCTGCTTTACTTAAGTTGCGATGGAAGCGGTGCGCGTCTTTCGCACTCGTGGAACGCTAGCTCAGCTATGTCACAACACCCGTTGTTTCCGACTCTTATCGACTTTGACAGCGGGGAACAAGGGGCAAAAACAGCAGAACTCTAGGACTCGGACCCCTGTCCGCTTCTTTTACAGGACTGTGATGTAAGCATTTGCACAATTCTCGTTACGATATCTGCTCGTATTCATGAAAAAGCATATCAGTTATGTGCTTTCAATTGCTGCTTCGTTTGTGTGGTACACTTGCGCCTAATTATTGGTAGCCTGTTTAAACCTTGATATATATTGAAACATTTGTCCGCAATTTGCGTCCGGTCAATGGAATAAAACTGAGCATTGTTATTTACTTGCAGACGCCTTTATCCGAGGCAACTTGTAACATTCTAGACACAATTGGTTACATTACTCCTTGCTTTTTCTAATTGTAGCACAGTCAGGTGAAGTGACTTGTTTATAGTCACACAGTGACAGTAGCAGGACTTCAGCCCACAACCTCAGAGTATGGAGTGCAAAGCCGTAACAACTACGTGTGAAATGTAGCAAATGTTCAATGTGTACGCGAATCGTCTATTTTTGTCACGTCCTGGCAAAGTGGCGGAAGGCAGTTAATCACGGTAGCAAGTGATTTGTTGTCCTCCTCTTTATATCCAGTTGTGGACACTTTTAACACATCTTCAGCTTAGTAGAATGATGCATCTTGCAATACCTGTGTCGTAAGGAATAACAAAATCAAGAAAACTAACCAGACATGAAGTTGGCTGTACTGGATACCTGCACACACTGCTGCTGCTTGTCAGATCCAAGGGTGCCCTCTGACACCTCAGGCTTTTTTTGCCATCTTTAAATTACACCTTGACATGCACAATGCACTTTGATATTTAAAATGGAAAATTTTATTTTAACGTATTTTCCCATATTTACCTTATGGGACACCTGTGATGACCTCAGCCTTTTGCTCTTCTCCCTTTTCTTTTTCTCTAAATCATTAATTAACTTCAAGTCCACCTTTGTAATATATCTCTTATGTTAATGGATTCTGTGTTCAAAATTAATCTTGGGTGCAGAATTGTATCAAAGGCCCTTTGAACGGCTAAGTAAATCATGTTGTATGGTTTGCATTTGGCTGCTACACCTTGTGCTGCTTAAAAATATGGCTACCCAAGACCTAGGGTCTTCCTCTCATAAACCCATGCTGGCTGCTATTATATTAGTAGAAGGGGTACATACTGCTGCCTATGGTGTAATAAAGTGCAGGTGTATTTACCACATACGTTCCCTAGGTTGAAGTTTGGCCCATGCCAAAATTTCATTAATTAAATCCATTGTGGTTAGCAACTTTGCATACTTGTGGCAGATCCCAAAAATGCCTCCTAGGTGCTTTTCCTTAAAGTACAGGGCCAGTTACTAAATAAAGTTCCTAAAAGGGAAGAACATTTGGTGTGTCTTAGCCAATGGTGTTTAGCACTACAAATGTGGAATTTGTGCAAATTTTGGTGGAGATGGATTCAGTGGTGTTGATTTGCATACTTGACAGACAGCTTTACATACTGTAGAATAGTTTTCATATTAATAGTCTTCTATTGTATTTCTAATTATACCTTAATATATTTTTTCCTTGAGATAGAAGTAAGTCTTAGTTGCCATAATTACTGGGATAAATTTTGTCTTCTTTCTTATGAACTGGAGTCACATGTAACTTTCTGCTTGCCAGGTACTGTTGTCATCCAAAGTGTGTGTTGGAATATGCTTAATAAGAATGTGGGGGAAAAAAAAAATCAATTTTTAATTTCTTTCATCACTACCAGTAAACTTAATTAACTCTGATGGTATGTTAGTCTTCAACTAATTGAGGGCCTGAAGCACATCTTTTAAAATCTATGAATTCAGGTCTTATGTTTGCTTCTGCTAGAGGCATTCTATTTATTTTGTCTGTTACGAACACTTGTGCAAAATATTTGTTGATTTAATTCACTATTAGAGCCTCATTTTCAACTACTTTTCTCAGTGCATCTCTCTCTCTCTCAGTTCTGTTTGTTTTTTCTTTTCTGGAGTAGTACTGTAAAAATTGTTGGCAGTTTATATTGGCTTTTTTTTGTGTTTTAAACTCTTAAATGGTCTTTTGATCCCTTGCTGTAGTGTCAAGTTTTCCTTAAGTCTGATTTTTTTGTTTTGGTTGTATTTTTGTGTGGAGTAATCCTTTTTTTTTGTGTGTTCTGTTTTAAACAGGCAGTATTAGCCGGATTTGCCTGGGAAATTCTCTAAGTCAGTGGGCCTCCGTTATAGTTCCATTCATTAACTGGATGTAGTACTTTTCTGTATAAATATTTGTACTTGGTGGTGAAAGAGATTGCAGCAGAACTCTGTATTAAAGCAGTATTCCCTAATGTTACAAAGGTGATATAAAATTGATTCATTCAAAGCTAAAAACGGCTACGAACAGCTAGAAATTTTGGTTCTCCATTTGCATCAAAACCTAAAATTAGTACTGCCTCTGTATACAGTGGATTTAAATAAATGTTTAGCAAAAAAAAAGTTACTAAATACTTTTACTCGCTCAAAAGCACAGTTTTGTTCTCTTCTTATCACATTCTGAAAAACCTTATCTCCACCAGCCATAGAAAATATTGCACTTCATTTTGTTCAGTCATGGATTGTCTCCATCTGTTAACTTGCAATGTTTTGGGTTTATTTTTTCCTTTGCCATACTGTTCTCGTTTCACCAAGGGAACCCCCTTCCCTAGCTCTCTTAATTGTGCTCATTTCATGGAGTGGGAACCCCACTAATACTGTTAGTTGTTTCTGCACATTTTAAGTTTATATTATGGTCTTTGGTTGTGTTTTCAAAGATGAAATGAATCATTAATTAGTAATTGAATTTATGTTCATGATTTAGTATTCAGCTTCGTGTATTATGCACTTTTTTAACATTTTAAGGCAATTTTTGTAATTTGCTAAACCTTAAAATAATAGTCAAACTGGAAACAGACTTTTTCAAAATGCTTTTCAAACTGTCATTTGATTATTTGTAAATGGGGCTTATTGTAACTTTGTACTGGTTCAGATGCATAAAATGAATGGAAGGAAAAGCTGATAAAATGTATCATTTTTAATGAAGTGATGTCAATAGTTAATATTGTAATATAAAAATTGGAAGCTTGCAGAATGAACACTTTATTAATACATAAAGAGTCGTGACTAAAGAAGTCTGTTTTACATTTTTTGGTCATGCCAATATTGACCTTGATTATGCAATTGTGAATATTATTTAATTCATCATTTGGCATTTAATCAGTTCTGTCTTGCTCAGTATTTCTTTGTGAAAAGAAAGCTAAATTTTCAGTTTTTGCAACTGCTGTCGTAGCATTTTTCTTTGGTAAAATGCTAAAATTTTAAATATGCAATCAAATTGTCTTATAGATCTGAGGATTGTATTTTACAAAAGTGTAATTTTCCCATTGTTTGTATGTATTGGCTCTGATTGTGTTCTAACATTGCTCAAAATTAACTAATTTCTTGTAAAGGCTGGATGAAATCACAGATAAATAAAATGTGTTTTTAGAATGTTTTGTTTAATATTTTGTTTCTAAATTTACAAAAATACTGTATTTATATTTATACATGCATGTATGTATATTTTATATTTGTTTCAGGATTTGTAAAGCACATTTAAATACAGCATCAAGTACTTTGGACTCATCTGAAATAAAGAAGTTCCAGGCTTTGGCAAACAAATGGTGGGATCAACATGGAGAGTTTGCTGCTCTTCATTCTATGAATGACCTGAGGGTTCCTTTTGTGAGGTACAATGCTGAATAATACAGAAATGTATAATTTCAGTGAATACAATTGGGTGATTTTTATTCTTTGCTGACAATATATTATTTGTATTTTATAACTTTTTTTTAATTTCCTACTGTTTTATTTCAATAATTATGACACACTGATTTTTGGAATGATGAAAGTGATGGCTTGTGATGGGTATCTTTAGAACTTTAGAAAGAATGGATTCCAGTGTTCTTCACAGGGACAGAAGTTATCAGCTATAGAAGTAAATAATGTAGCCTTCATAATCTCAGGAGAAAGACATTTATATGAACAAGAGGTATCCACACACCAAGGTGGGCCATCTGCAGCAGTTACAGAAGTGAAGTTTCAAATATAATCGGGGCTTTGCAAAGTGGAATTTGCTAATTATGAGGTCTCAGAAGAAGATTCTGTCTGGCGGTTAATTTTCAGAACTTGTTTATCTATATCACACTATTCTTAAACCTGTCTGAATTCATTTCAGAGTCAGAAGGGGTGGCATGTCCAGGCAGCACTGGGGACAAAGCAGGAAACTGCCCCAGACAGAGCACCAATCCATCACTCACTCAAACATAGAACCAGCTTTGAATTGCTGGTTAACTAACCTTGTACATCATGCATAAATTACTCTACTGTGATTGAAGCACAATGTGAAATGTATCTAATCTTCACTTTTATTTTGTGGTTCAAAAAAAAAAAAAAGTATAGATAAGCAATACATTTTTTCTTGCCTGATGAGACATTTACCTTTTTATGGAACTTAATTTAAAATTGTCCTTTATTTGTCACTTTTCAAAGTGATTGTATAGTTATCCAAATGTATGAAGGTATGGATTCTCAGAACTGCCATACTTGTTATATCTTACTAATTTCAATAGTAATCATGTGATTCAATGATCTTTGTAAGATGTCATGTATTAAATTAAAAGTAACTTTTGTAAAATATTAGTATTACTTTACCATTACTGTTTCCATGTCTTAAACATAAGTACCTTAGCCCTGCTTAAAATGACAGACAAAAACCTGCTTCTTAATGGTGTGTGTATGTGAAATAGTGTACTGGTCCCTACATTATGCAGATGTTCACAATTGCTGCAGTTTTCTTACATTTTATATATTGCACACTAAGTTAAATAGTAATAAATTTCAATACGTTGTCATTTTATAGCTAACATTCGTATCAGCTTTTATTGTACAAAGAGAGTTTCGGGCAAAATGCAAACATGAAATTCCATCCATCCATTATCCAACCTGCTATATTCTAACCACATGGTCACGGGGTTCTGCTGGAGCCAATCCCAGCCAACACAGGGCACAAGGCAGGAAACAAACCCCGGGCAGGGTGCCTGCCTATCGCATGGGGCACACACACACACACATGCACACACTAGGGACAATTTAGAATCGCCAATGCACCTAACCTGCATGTCTTTGGACAGTGGGATGAAACCAGAGCACCCGGAAGAAACCAAACATGCAATTTGCATTAGTTATTCACTTTGATACACTTTGGAATTTATTGATCTAATTGATTTGTTAAAAAAATATATATCTCTCCTCTTTTCTAGAGACAACCTGTTGAATTTAAATGGTGGGAGAAAATCTGGGTTTCCTTTATCTGGCTATAAAATATTAGATGTGGGATGTGGAGGAGGTGTGTTGAGTGAGGTAAATATTTTTTCAGTTGCTTACAAAAAAGAAATGCATACTTAAAAGCTCCTATAGTTTATGTTGAACAGTTACACTTTAATATTTTTAATTTGTTTTTTTTTTTTTTAGGTTTAATTGTACACTTTTTTAGCATGAAGGGTCCTGTTTATTTGCACACACACAATCATATTCACTCATCTTGGGCTGGTGTAAAGCTGCCTGTCAACTACTAGGGTGGGAAGAAACCAAAGGCTACAGAGAACATCAGTGCAAACACGTACAAACTCCTGCTAGGAATAAAACAAGGTTTCAGTTTGTCATCATGCTGTTATAAAAAGATAATCTCTGCATAACTTTAAAATGACTGTAAGCCTGTTATTTAAATGAAGAAGTTTGATAATTTTTGCTTGTGATTTATGAATTCAGCATCTAAGGTTAGTGCTACAAATAGACCAGGCTCATTGTTTAGAGTTGCACTGTGGAAAGGTCTTTCTAAGAGTGCCACTACAAAGGCAACAAACAACCACCACAACAACAAAAGATGGGGTGGGGGAAGGTCTTGATACAAATAAACAAATATTTCTTTTAGTGCACAATATACGGGTGGTCCAGATCTAATTATGCAATTATGAAAAGCGAACACATCGCACCCACTGTTCGACTGACAACCGTCTCCCTGCCATTTTTGGAATGCAGGGCAGGGGCTGCCATCTATTGGCAACAAACATAATTTTTTGTGAATACTCTATGTAATAAACTTAAGTTATAGCCAGGGTTCCCACGTGTCCTGGAAAACCTGAAAATTTTGAGGGTTATTTTCCAGTCATTGAAATGACCTGGAAACTGATCAAAATGGCCAAATGTCCTGGAAATAATCTTTCTTGTCCTGGAATTTTATTTCTGTTTTCGCTTTTTACTTTTTCTGTTTGAAACAGCTTGCTGTTCGTAAGTCTAGATATGATGACAGCTGAGCTAGGTCGTGGCCTCTGCTGCGCAATGTCTCCACCTACTGAGACATGTATAGGCAATTATATTTGAGTTTTGACCCTCGTTGCTCTAGCTTGTCAGTAGCTGACAGGAGAACAGAACATCAGTTCATCACTTGAAACTTCTGCTTTTCTAACAAGGAGGTCAAACAACTCCATTATACATCAGTGCATTAATTGGTGTTGCCTTTATGTAATTTAGCATATCGGTGATACTAAGTCCCTGCATAATCAAAGAGAAATTAAAATGGCGTTAAGCCTGCGACTAAAGTGTATGACCAGGTCCTGTCATGAATTTCCGGAAAAAGCTCCTGGAAATGTCCTGGAAAATGATTCCTTAAAAAGAGTGGGAACCCTGAATAGCGTAATGAAAATTGCATAGTTAGATCTAGACCACCCTATAGATGAGATACTGCCCATATAATTGCTTTAGAAAAATTCTAGGGTGGATTTTCCTGTACTGGTCTTGGTGCTCTTGTCCTCTGTCTTCCTCTGTTGGCTGAGGTGCTCTCGATGCATGGGTGTGCAGACAACTCTGGTGGGTGGAAGGTTACAGCAGGAAGCAGTTCAGTTCAAGGTGCTCCAGAGTGTCTGCCCATTTTCACTCCTCAATGTTTATGGTTAAGACACACCCCAAATGGCCTAGCTTGAGACTTTCCATTTCTGCTTTTATTGCTTATCAAGGGAATCAATAAATTAGTTATTTAAAGCTACTACTGGACTGCTTTAATGTTTTTTTTTTTTTTGTATTTTTTTTTTAAATTATGCATTTATATAATTTTTTATTTTTTTTTATCTTTTTACCTTTTTATTGAAGTAGTGAGAGAAATTGTGATTTGCAGGCTGTCCTTATGTTCATGTGGATTAATTTTTAGTCCAAAGACATGTTGAAAAGACTCATTGGTATTACTGTGTAGGTTGTCGTGCAGTTTGTGTGAATGTGTCCTGCCATGGACAGACATCTTGCCTGGCATTAATTTCTGCTTCTCACTTTTTGCTGTTAACTGGGGTTCCAGAGTTAATTAATAGATAAGATTAAGATTTAACTACTGATGTATTTATTGAACTGTGATTGATGTGTTTAAAAATAAAAAAAGAAGAAATAAAAGGATGAAAAAAAACAAAATACTTGGGGAATGTAGATATGTTCAAGGTTGAGTTTAATACTGAAAGTAGTATACCTGCTGAGTAAATTTATGTCCTTGCAAACCTGAACCAATATGGATACACTTTTTTTTTAATTTTGAAAATTGTCAGTAGTTTTTCCAATAAAGTACAAATCAGCAAGTCTGATTTTATTGCATAACTTGGTCAAAACACAATTCTGTAACTTGTCTATATCTAGCGTGTTTATGTTTGATCCTCTGCCATTTCTGTTTTTCAGATTCAAACTTTCATACATTGAATTAGGTGGATAGTTGCAGATATAATTTGATTCCTCATGCCAGTAGTCGGTTTTAAATGTTTTGTTGTATGATATGAAGAGGTATTGGTGTGAAGAAGATGATTTTCTTGGCAGAGAATATTTGATGCAGCATTGTGTCACTAGCTGCTTTTATCAACTTAAAACTCTTTTAATGGAAAACCTAACTTGTTTCCACATAGTATTGCTATACAGCACTCTCAGACACCATTTACCTGCAGAATTTTTTAAATTCTCATTCTGCATTTTGTTTTCATGACTGAATATATTCTGTGTGTGAGGTGGGGCCAATGAGGAGACATTGCAGTCAAAATTTTAAATGTAATATGTTCTTTAAAGTTGAATAGTTCGTTCCAAGTACTGTTTGTTTTTTGCTGTTATAAGATAATCTGGGATCGCATAAAATTGTTTTGATTATCTACTTCTCTTATGGAAGTGATTGAAATGTTACACCCAGGAACTGCAGTGCTACAATTCCCAGTTCAAAGTATCCTGTGTCCTTTGGTTTTCATGTGCCACTTCTCCTTGGGTCCTTCTTTGTGCATCTGGTTGGTCATTGATGTATCGTTTTGTCCATAAAGGTTTTCAAAAATGAGTTGCACTATGTTCGTTGTCCTTTCTGACCAGAACAAAGTCAGGTGTCTGAGAGACCAAGATATACCAACAAGTCTGATGTTCTATTGTGAATGTTACTGCTTTATCAGAGGTAGAGAGGTTAATATTGGAGTTGTGAGGGGTCCATTATAGCAACTTCCCAAACATTGTTTAAGGTGAATTTTCCACTTTGAAGTCTATAGAGCTTTATATTATAGGTTTATAACCTCAATATTGCTCTGAGGTTACGGATCTGCACAGGTATCTGGAAGGCTGTCTGTTCAAATCCCTGTTCCTGCCAAAGGAGATCTTATTCTGCTGGGCTTCTTGAACAAAGCCCTTAACCTTCAGTTGCTCCAGGGGCATTGTATAATGGCTGACCATGTGCTCTGACCCTAGGCGGTATGCGAAAACTAACAAATTCCCAATATAAGAAATTGTATAGGATGAAATAAATAACAAAAAAAAAAAAGAATGTTAAATTGGACAGTCATAGATTTCCGCTTTCGGGTTTGAGTGTTGAAGTGAAAATCTCACTTGCTGTGCTAAAGAAAAGTGCACAATTCCATTTTCCTGCAGTGCATAACCTCATAACTAATCATTTAATAAAGTGAGCTTATAGTCTCAGTTGTTTCTTATTTTTTTCACCACAGAAAGTTTCTTGACAGACCAAAATTAAACCAGTTTAGTCTTGAGCAGAATAGACTGCATGGGGACCTAATCCAAGTATTTAAAATCCTCAAAGGCATTCATAAGTTAGATCTAGCAGCATTTTTATAGCTTAAGGGTGAATCACATACTCTAGGACATCAGTGGAAATTTAAGGGGAAGTGCATTTAAGACTTAAGCCAGGAAGCACTTCTTTATGTAGAGAGCTGTAACTCTGGTGTAAACTACCGAAATGTGTTGTTGAAGCAGAAACCCTGACATTCTTTAAAAAGAATCCGGATGAGATATTGGGACAGCTTAGTTATTAGCTAAACAGCTGGGCTTGATGAACTAAATAGTTTCCTTATTTTGTGACATTTCTTGTTTATTAAATTGTTCTTGTAACTGAAAATTTACGTTTCAATTATTTTCCTCCAGGAAACATCACACACTTCAACATGAATTTGAATTGTTTATAGCTATCTGTGTTCAAAGGACACTTGTGCTTTTAAGACAAAACACAGGTTTTTCTTTCTGTATTAATCATATTTCATTTTTTTTCTATCAGCCTTTAGCAAGATTAGGTGCATGTGTCACTGGAATTGATCCTGTAGAAGACAGTATCAGAACTGCTGAGCTGCACAAATCATTTGACCCATTTCTAGATAAGCATATCCATTACAAAGCCTGTACATTAGAAGGTATAACAGAGGAAGCAATGGAAATGTTTGATGGTGTTGTGGCATCTGAAGTTGTAGAGCATGTCAGTAATGTAGAGAGTTTCATCAAGTGTTGCCACAAAATATTAAAGGTAAGTGTTATTTATTTATTTTTTTAACATTAGCAGTGAGAGTCAAAAATAACCTATTTTATATTAAGATTGATCTGTAAATCCTTAAGATGATTTTTAAATGTGCACTTTTATTTTTATTTTAACATTTGTTATTATGATATGGTTTTCGTTACATTAAATGTCTTTATGCTCAGCTTAATTTATACACAGGAAATACAGAATGCTGTACAAAATAATGATTTCTTACACTGAGGTAACTTTCATTACAATGGTTGACAATCTGCAATAAGTTTTAAATATGTAACTGAAAATGTTCTTTTTCTCCATTTAATTGACAGTTTATACAGTTAGATTTTTAAATAAACAATAAAACTTAACAACTTAGAGGAAAAAAAAACAGAACATTTTTTCATTGGACTAGTTAGATTAGATTTATTCAGCTTTTGAGCAAAACATCACAACAAAAATCCGCAAAAAATCTGGTGTTTTATCCTAAACCAATTCTTTTTCCATTTTTATCTAATGAAGGATTGTAAATGAAAAAAATTAAAGGTCAAGCAAAACTAAGTAGTGTGAATGTTGTGGCCATTCTTCAGATGCAGCACAATATCTTAAAGTAAAATGTACAATGGCTCCCATACTTTTTTGTTGGTGGTATTGGGTGATTTAATAATAATAATTCTTTACATTTATATAGCGCTTTTGTCACTACTCAGTGAGCTTTATATAGTGAGTAGGGAGCCACTTCAGCCACCAACAATGTGCAGCATCCACTTGGATGATGTTTTGGCAGCCACTTTCCGCTAGTATGTTCAGTACACATTACCTGTTAGGTGGTGAAGGGTTGAAAGACAGCCAGTTAGAGATGGGGGATTGCTAGGGCTTCAGAATGACAAGGCTGTGATGGGCAATTTAGCCAGGGCACCAGGATAAACCCTATACTTTACAAAGAATGTCCAGGGATCTTTTATTACCACAGAGATTCAGGACCTTGATTTTTACTTATCTGAAGAATGGTGCCATTTTTACAACACCGTATCCCTGTTGCTGCACTGGGGCATTGGGACTCGCATTTATTTTTCCTTTGGCAGCAGCCGTGGGAAAAAAAAAAAGTATTGATCATTTTTATTACACTGTTGACTATTGTAATAGAGTGCCCTCATTAGAGTCCTTTTCACCCAGAATAACAGTTGAGGGGAAAAAGTATATAAAATGATGCCATTTATAAACATATATATATGGAGGAATAAAAAGTAATCAACACAAGTACAGGTGAGTTAGGTTTTCACCCTCTTGTTTTATGGCTTGACCAGTTGCCGCAAAGTACTTTGGGTGTTTTTTTTTTTTTTTTTGTGCGTTCTTACCATTTTCAGTGGACCCTGTCAATTCTTGATCTTCTTTGCTTTTAGACTCCTTGTGACTTCCAGGGTCACATTTGACAAGGCCCTTCAGTCACTTTAAGGGGTCAGAGGAAACGATTCTGCCCATAAAGGGATGTCAGGGTAAAACTCAAGTAGCCCCTTGTATCCCTCTATACCTTTAACATCAGGGAGGGACATGTCCTATTTGGCTGTTACCTTAAATAGTGAAGCTTATGTAGAGCCTAGTAGATTGGTGAGAGAGAACTGGATTCTTGGCAGTTGTTCCTAAGCCATTCTTTGAAGCTTCCTCAGCTAGCTGCCATGTGCCACTAACTATAGGTGAGGTGGACTTGTAAACTCTTGCACTCTCTCCTTGGTCTCAGTTGCTCCCTAAGGAAAGGGTCAGGAGAATTTCACATATGTTGGGTTGCATGCCC
The DNA here is from genome assembly GCA_026402145.1 of Polypterus bichir lapradei. NCBI lineage: Eukaryota > Metazoa > Chordata > Cladistia > Polypteriformes > Polypteridae > Polypterus > Polypterus bichir. The sequence continues at coordinate 97,484,024 of JANRMT010062791.1, read as the reverse complement.
TGTATAGTTTCCTCGTGAAAAATTCAGTTTTGATATTCAGGTTGCACTTCATTACCTTATTTTTTTCTTTGTTACCCAAGGCTAATGTCCTATCAGGACCCTCGGTATTATGCACAGGGCTCTTCTGGATGGAACACTTTCTTTTTCCATTTCATCATATTGATTTCTCTCAAGAAAAGAATAGAAGTAATAACAGAAAATCATTCCACAAAGAAGCTTTATCTAAAAAGTTTCAGTCAATGCAAAACTATTTATCTTTTTAGATTTGTATACCATGTGTTCATTATTATGCTTAAAATGGAAGTACATTTTACTTGTGAAGACTTTCCACTTGTAGGAATTGTTTTCAGTCTTTTCCAAAACCCTGCCAAGGTTAGTGAATAAGTGAAATATTCATCAGCCTACATAGAAGTGATGTTACAATCACTTATTCTTTAAAATATGTATGCCTGTTGAAGCAGCAGAATATGCTGGTGCCTTTTCCCTAAAAATAATTAAAATACAGGCTGTCATACATTTATTTTGAATCTTTTGTTTTGGCTGTTAGTTTTCTACTTTATAAATATCAAATGTCAGGTAGATCAAATCTACAAAACAATTTTCTATTAGTTTTCCATTAACTATAATTTTCAATATTTAGAATATTGGAGCTGTTAACTTTGTCTGACAGAAGTTGCTACAGTAGAAAATGAATGACTTACTTGCACTTTTAGGCCATCTTGTTTTATAAGAAGGTATTACAATTAACTATAAAATCGGCAAATAATGGTTTCATATTTAAAAAATATTTTTGCAAAAATCTTATGGTTTGTTTGAAGCTACTGTTTTTGTTCATTATTTTCACAGCCTGAAGCTTCTCTTTTTATCACAACCATTAATAAAACAAAATTGTCCTATGTGTTTGGCATTCTGGTTGCTGAAAATATGCTGAAACTATTGCCAAAAGATACCCATGAGTGGGAGAAGTTTATTAGTCCTGTGGAATTGGAAAGAATTATGGAATCAAGTAAGTGCTTTTTGAAAGTTTGCAAGACTAAATGAAAACCTCTTAGCATCTTGTACATAGTAGTTGATTATTATAATTTTAAAGAGGGATATTTGCTTAATGTGAGCAAGAAAATCCACATAATTCCAAAGCCTGTCAAATTTTACATAGTATTCATCTCTTCATAGTGAAATAAATGTAACTTCCTTAATATAATTAATCATTTATATTTATTTACTCTGATTTCCTCTATTATTGCACATTTTTGGCACAGAATGTTTTTGAGGTCCAATATCTGACTTATGCCATTTATTGAAAGAAAAATTATCCAAAACCAGCTAGTACTGCATGAAAATCTAATTGCTCTTTTATGTTTAATAACTGGTTTTTAATACCTACAGTAACTACAACCAGGTGTTTCCTGTACTTGACTATCTGTCTATCTATCAATCATATTAGCAAAATACCCGCACTTCACAATGGAGAAGTAGTGTGTTAAGTTATGAAAAAGAAAAGGAAGCATTTTAAAAATAACGTCAATGTAATTGTAATTGTTTTGTCACTGTTGAGTGTTGCTGATATATAGAGATAGAGATAGATAGATATCTCTCTATCTATCTATCTGAGAAGAATCTGAACCTCTCTACAGTTTTATTTTCGGGTTGTAATGTTAATCAGATTTACGTATCATCTGGTCCAGTGGCGGACCGTGCATCTCACACCTAGGCGTTCAGTAGTGCTCTGTCTGAATCAACCCGCCCCTCAAAAACAAAATTTATGGTTATAAAAACCAATCTTAAAATGCAAAAATACAGTAAAAAGAGCCGCTGCATCGCAGATAACTTCTGTAGCCACAATAAATGCCTTTATTGAGTAGACAAACCGGGGGTGAAGAAGTTCCTTTCTACTGCAGCTACATCCGCGACACACATAAACATCAATAATAACTCATACTTGCAATATTATTTAGGAAAATCGCAACATTTTACTCACCAAAAATTCGGAATATTTGAAAACAAAATCCATCCTCCCCTCTTTCCTCAAAAACAGTTCAATTACTCTGTCGTACGGATTATCCATGTGCATCAGTTCCATCAAAAAGCCCCATTCTATCGCCATTGAAGCTAATGCTGAAAGTCGAACCTGCCCTGTCGTATTTCTGGAATAAGTTTAAATTCGCTTTAGGGCTGAAAATGTCCGCTCGACGGAAGCAGTGCAAATATACCAGTGTGAACAGCTGCCCCATGCTGTCATTCAGATTTTTCTGATGAAGGAAGTCAAGGAGATCAGTGGGAGATTTTCCTGCAAAATCATCCATGGCATACATTACAGTCAGTTCTGTTTTTAGCCGAGACAGATCAAAAACTGCTCCGTGGCTCTTGTGTTAAACTGGAGAAGGCTGCATGTGGGAAATTTTTCTTGTATTCCCGAAACTTCTGGGGGTCGAGGAGCGTGACAAACATCAGGTTTTCGTGGTCTTGAAATCTGGTCTGTGTCTGGCAAATAATATTGTCTAGAATCCTGCCATGGAGTTGGCCGTAGAGCGCGCGAGGATCTTGCGCTCGGAGCGCCTGCGGTGCGTTCAGTGATCTCGTAGAGTTTCTCATATCGGCTTCTATCCAATCAATGGGTCTGAATACGGTGACGCTGCCGTACGCCTGCTAGAGGGCCCTACTGACACCAACTCAAAATCTGATTGGTTGAAACAACAGGTTAATCGACATTTATTCTGTGTTAGAGGGCCTGCACAATGGATTGTGAAGGCCTCTCTGCCTGGTAACAAATGATGGCTGAAATGTGATTGGTTAAATGCTTTAATACGAAAATACATGTCTGGAAGCAGTACAACCATCGGAAAAGCTATGAAAGGAAGCGGACAGACTATTTGGAATTATTTAATAAGTATTCATGGACAAAATATAATTAACATCAGTTTGTGATTCAGATATTTTTTTTTTTGGCCAGCAGAAAAGGCATGACTTCGCCAGGTCTTTAGCATTGAGGCTTTATACCCTGCGTCTTCTCATTAAACATGTATCTCGCGAATATCTTGTGCGATCTTGCGCTGTCCACGGCTTTATTTAATTTTAGCTCAGACCCGGCACTTAAAAGTTTCTCTCGCATTTTCGCTGAGGGAGGGTTTCCGCAGTAGCTGCACTTATGAATATGCTAAGCACAATCCTTCACCCGCGAATATTTACCTTATATGGGCAGGCACTCAATTACGTGGGAGGCGTGATAATGCAAGACGCAACTCCGTCTCACACGGCGACTGATTTGCAGGCTATTACAGTATATGGACGAAAGTAGGTTCTAGTTATGACCGTTACGCGTAGAATTTCAAAATAAAACCTGCCCAACTTTTGTAAGTAAGCTATAAGGAATGAGCCTGCCAAATTTCAGCCTTCTAACTACACGGGAAGTTGGAGAATTAGTGATGAGTCAGTCAGTCAGTGAGGGCTTTGCCTTTTATTAGTATAGATACAGTGCATCCAGAAAGTATTCACAGCGCATCACTTTCTTCACATTTTGTTATGTTACAGCCTTATTCCAAAATGGATTAAATTCATTTTTTCCTCAGAATTCTACACACAACACCCCATAATGACAACGTGAAAAAAGTTTACTTGAGATTTTTGCTAATTTATTAAAAATAAAAAAAAAATTAGAAAGCACATATACATAAGTATTCACAGCCTTTGCCATGAAGCTCAAAATTGAGCTCAGGTGCATCCGGTTTCCCCTGATCATCCTTGAGATGTTTCTGCAGCTTAATTGGAGTCCACCTGTGGTAAATTCAGTTGATTGGACATGATTTGGCAAGGCACACACCTGTCTATATAAGGTCCCACAGTTGACAGTTCATGTCAGAGCACAAACCAAACATGAAGTCAAAGGAATTGTCTGTAGACCTCCAAGACAGGATTGTCTCGAGGCACAAATCTGGGGAAGGTTACAGAAAAATTTCTGCTGCTTTGAAGGTCCCAATGAGCACAGTGGCCTCCATCATCCGTAAGTGGAAGAAGTTCGAAACCACCAGGACTCTTCCTAGAGCTGGCCGGCCATCTAAACTGAGCGATCGGGGGAGATGGGCTTTAGTCAGGGAGGTGACCAAGAACTCGATGGTCACTCTGTCAGAGGTCCTCTGTGGAGAGAGGAGAACCTTCCAGATGGACAACCATCTCTGCAGCAATCCACCAATCAGGCCTGTATGGTAAAGTGGCCAGACGGAAGCCACTCCTTAGTAAAAGGCACATGGCAGCCCGCCTGGAGTTTGCCAAAAAGCACCTGAAGGACTCTCAGACCATGAGAAACAAAATTCTCTGGTCTGATGAGACAAAGATTGAACTCTTTGGTGTGAATGCCAGGCGTCATGTTTGGAGGAAACCAGGCACCGCTCATCAGCAGGCCAATACCATCCCTACAGTGAAGCATGGTGGTGGCAGCATCATGCTGTGGGGATGTTTTTCAGCGGCAGGAACTGGGAGACTAGTCAGGATAAAGGGAAAGATGACTGCAGCAATGTACAGAGACATCCTGGATGAAAACCTGCTCCAGAGCGCTCTTGACCTCAGACTGGGGTGACGGTTCATCTTTCAGCAGGACAATGACCCTAAGCACACAGCCAAGATATCAAAGGAGTGGCTTCAGGACAACTCTGTGAATGTCCTTGAGTGGCCCAGCCAGAGCCCAGATTTGAATCCGATTGAACATCTCTGGAGAGATCTTAAAATGGCTGTGCACCGATGCTTTCCCATCCAACCTGATGGAGCCCGAGAGGTGCTGCAAAGAGGAATGGGTGAAACTGGCCAAGGATAGGTGTGCCAAGCTTGTGGCATCATATTCAAAAAGACTTGAGGCTGTAATTGCTGCCAAAGGTGTATCGTCAAAGTATTGAGCAAAGGCTGTGAATACTTGTGATTTTTCAGGTTTTTATTTTTAATAAATGTGCCAAAACCTCAAGTAAACATATTTCACGTTGTCATTATGGGGTGTTGTGTGTAGAATTCTGAGGAAAAAAAAAGAATTTAATCCATTTTGGAATAAGGCTGTAACATAACAATGTGGAAAAAGTGATGCGCTGTGAAAACTTTCTGGATGCACTAAAATATATAATTTTTGCTCTAGATCAATTTTAACCTATTCCTTATTTTAGAAGTGCTTTGATTCAGAATAGAGTGCTGCATCAGGGGAAATACCCCTGGGTATCTGCAAAGAAATGCATGTATTGGGTGATTTCAGGACTTATTTTTTGAGGGTTCTGGTGCAGTTTGGAATCATAAAAATACAGGTCAGGACAAAAAAAAAATACTATTACTGAGTAATAAAGGGTTCTGAAACTTTTCACAATTTTTTTTTTTTTTTTTTCTCCTTAAAAAGAAATGTACAGCCATGACACATTTAGTTATTCTTTTAAGGCTAACAGTGTGCAAGTTCAGGTTGAATGTCAGTTCTTAAAAGAATGGGTTGATTTTTATTGCAGAATCGAGCAATATATATTTGTGGATTGCAGTGCTACTTTTATACTGCACCCTTCAAGTAACTTTGGCAGGCCAGCTACTCCTAGGAAGATTCACTTCCGTCCTAGTTGTTTTCTAAGTGGAGATTATCGCTGGTTTTGATTGTAGCACTATATGTTTGTTAACTCTTTGTGTTGGAACTCTGATGGTAAGGATCAAAGTATGTGAGTTTTATATTGAGTAGGGCTGTCTGTAATTAAGTCCTTTGTGTGTTCAGTCAGCTGATTCTAGTGATATGTTCCAGGCCTTTGAATTTCCCCATGGGATTAAAAGTTTTATCTATGCAAATTAGCTCTTTTTTTATTAATATGATGTGGTATTTGTTTAAGAATTATTTGTCTGAGTCCTTTGTGTTTTGAGCATATCTTGTTCATATGCTGTATCCAAGTTAATATCTCAATTGGTTTTTTTTTCTGAAAACACTGTATTCTTATTTGGCTATCATTTAAAGTAATATGTATAAAACAAATGTTCTTTGGGGAGGAGCAGAAGTATTTTTATATTTCCAAGCCTAATGCAGCTTTGTTTTTTACTAATAAAAATATACATATCTATTAGTATACAACCTGCATTATAATTATCAAGCTCCTAATAAATTAATAAAGAATAAGAAGTTCCATTCAACTAAAGAATTATAGAAAAAATGTAAAGAATTATTTGAACATATTATTTTTAGCATTTGGATAACTCTTATGCAAGATACATGTCTCCACCTGCTGGTTTAAAAAATTAAGTGCTTGCTAAGGTCAGTCCAGCACATTCTTGCCTGATCTGATTCGAAAACTGGTCATATCATGCACAAATCAATTGGTCAACATTGAATAAAGCATTTGAATTATAAAGTGAAACTTCCTTTATGCTGCTGTTTAGTCTCAATTTATTAATGCATTCTGTGCAGCAGGTTTCTTAATGTGAGACAGATATACTACATAATTATATACACTGCTTTTTACTGAAGTGCATATTTGAAAAATGTAATGTGAAAAAGACAAAGTATAACACACCATTTTCTAAGCCTGCCTTGTCCTGAGCAGGGTCTGGAGCCCATCCCAGCAAGCATAGGGTACTAGGCAGAAACTATTCCCAGGACAGGGCATCAGCCCATCACTGGGGAACACACACTAGGTCCAATTTGGTAATGCCAGTCCATCTAACTGGCATGTCTTTTGGAATGGGGGAGGAAACCCACGAGGACATGAGGGAGAACACGCATACTCCACCCAGGGACAAACTCGGTACATAAACCTTGATCACCTTATTGTGAGGCAGCAGCATTGCGACAGTGCTGCACTGTTTGTTGTTAATAAACAAGGAGCATTTATATTAAAGTGAATATGGATATTGCAAGTGTGGTATAGTTCTAATTTTCTAATTTCTTATTTTTTTATATTGTACAAACTTTTGTATACATTAATAAAATGTTTCATTTTTAACTTGTCTTCTCATAGGCACTAGTAGAACAGCTCCTAATATTTCTTAAAATAACTTTGAAGGTTCACATTTGTTGTCTTGCATATTTCTACAGTGGCAGAGCATTTTTTGATATCTGGGTGTACCAGGATGGTGCAAAAAGTAAGGGATATGGCATTCCATTTCGACCAGTCCTGGAGATATCCAAACTAGATGTGATTCAAACTAATTACAGTATATGATTTAATGCATCTCAGCAGCAGTCTCTCAAAGCTTTTTGGCGCAGTGGCAGTGAGTGCTATTGATTTGTAGTTTAGTTTTCCGTTTTAGTTTTATTTGGTATTTTCTTTTTGAAATTATTTCTGTGAAATGCTAAAGATATTCTCAGAAAATAGCACTTATTTGTTCACCATAGTGTTGTGTTTTTTTTTTTTTTTTTTTTAATTTTATTTTAAAAGTGTACCCTGAAGTTCGAAGTGTACTGGTAGCTTTATGGACACTGATTTATTTTATTTTGTGGTGTTGCTGGCATCACATGGGATGTACTTTATCACTATCCATGTGGGCACGACATTATTCACATTTTCTCTCTTGGATGAAAGTGTCTCTGAAATTTTCCAGAGTTTATATACAGGTACATCATGACTGCAGCTGTACTCTGCTTCCCTCATATCTCAATATTGTTGTTTAGCAGCTTTTATTAATTTCCTGAGCTTGTACCTGCATATCTTTTTTGTGTTTCCATATCATCCGACTTAAAATGCACTACTGCAAACACTGTGTAATTTACAAATGTCAGTGGTAATCAATGGTTTCGGTCCTATGGGCATTTTTAATAAATCTAGTTAGGAGAGTTAACTGTTCAGCCAAATCTGATAATGTCAAACCATTTCCCA
>JANRMT010062791.1:97455383-97467958 GCA_026402145.1 Polypterus bichir lapradei | reverse complement strand
TATCTATCTATCTATCTATCTATCTATCTATCTATCTATCTATCTATGACATGTACTGTATTTATTAAGATTCCATCAGTAATTCATTTGAAATGCATTGGCAGAAGCAAAGATCTGCCATGGTTTGTTTACCTTCATGAAGTCCTGGCCCAACCATGCCTGCATTTCACTTGACTGTAGGCTGTCACGGAAGTCACTGTTGAGTGTACATTACCTCAGTCTGGCTTAATGGAAGAAGGACAGCTGCTTCAGTTTTTTGTTTTAATTACAGCAGTGGCTGATGTGGAAAAGAAAAGGTTCTTCACTTTCATGGTGTGGGGGTCAGATGGCTAAAACAAATGATAACAAAATGTCAGTCACTATCCCACTTTGAAATTTAAAATAGACAAGATGAGATGGTATCTCACTTATACTACTTGTCTTTTTGTATTCTTAGTACTTTCTTCTAAGATTTTTCAAACTGCCTTTTCTCATTACAGGGAGAGCACGCATGCATGATCTTTATTGGGTGTCAGTATTTTCTTTGTAACAGAGGTGCATTTCTTTTGAGAAGGATAAATTGAAAACCAGTGATCAGAACAGACAGGCGGAAGGCATTTCTTTATTTATCATTACTACTGTGCCCACTTGTGGGTTTCTTAGGTTGTGCCTCACCTTGCAGATCCCTAACTTCATTGGCAATTGGCTGGAGTTTAATTTTTGATTACATATCCTGTATACAGTGTGACAGAGGACTCAGAGGGGATCAGAGATACAATGTGTCATACATAATGCCAGATAGCAGTCGAGTCGTATAAGATGCCCTAATAGAATTCCCTTTACTAGTAGCCTTTATGGGTTTGCTGATCTAAGAATGCCAATAATAAATAGATAAAATAAAAGGAAATCAGAGTAAAAATGGCTGTTCTGATTCAGGTCACACCCCTGAGTATTGTTAGCCACACTAAACAAATTCTTACCTTCTACTAGCGGGTGGTATATCTCATTATTATTTAAGATACTGTGGAACTACTCACAGCCAGAATGTTAAGTTAGAAGAAGTACAGTGGGGGTCAGATTGGTTGTTTTCTGAGTTCTCCCGGTTTAATAGATAGCAACAGGGAGGTGCTTTATGCAATATAAGCACTGCTGCTGCCTGTTATAACAGACAAGTGATCTGTGGGTTGCCTGGCTGTTTAAATAGACGTTGGCACTCAGGACTACAGATGCACCTTGGGCCACTAAGTGAAGTTCTAGTTGGACATCCCAAGAGTTCCAGAGGCCAGACCTTTCCCTGAAAGAGATCTGGTAGTTTACCTGGAAAAAGCCCCTTTCGACCTATCCTTAGATTAACTTTGAGTGGGGAAGATTGTTTGTGGCAAGAGGTTGAGTGTTTGGAGGTAGAGAGACCAGATGTCACATGATGGAGAATTAAGGAGCAAAAGGTACAGTATGTAAGTGGAAGGTGTTTTGTGATGTCTGAGGTGGGTAGGCACCCCACCTGGCAGAAAGGGGTACAAATCCTGTGTAGTCGGGCAGCATAGTTATGTTTTATTTTTTTTGTCTTCTACATAGAGTACCATATTCCACATTGTCTTAGTCTCCTTATTATCTTATCATTGTTGTTGCTTAAAAAAACCCTTTTTAGTTCTTAGGCATCCTTGCCATAAACTTTTGAGTTGAGAGATTGGCCAAGAGCACCCCTGTAATTTACAATAGTAATTACATATTTCTGTAGGGGGAATGATGCATCTCTAGCATGTACCTTTTGTTCTTTCCTTTTTTATAAGTGGAATAATATTAAGATCAGCATACACCCATCTAGATTATTGCATTGTTTTTTTTTTTTTTATTTCAAGGTGTACTGTTATAGTAATTATACTGGCCTGCTATACTTTTTTGACTCTTTATGTAATTGATAATTTGTCACATGCAGATCATTTTCATGTTTATTACTTTCTGTTGCTAGATTTAATTAACTCTGGTATTGTGCAACCCTAAATTCAACTAAATGGATATGAAAATGGATGGATGGTAGAGTGAAACTCTAAAATGTGATGTGAGCCTAGTTTGCATCCTCTTTAGTTTGATAAAGTTGACCAAAGTACTTTTCTATAGCAAACACTACCGCAAAACGCTCTACAAATTAAAAAAAAAAACAATAATTACAACTGTTTGTATTGTGAAAAGATTATATACAACACGTGAAAGGGGTTTGAGGGAAATCCCTCAATTTAATTGCAGAGTAGCAAAAAAAAGAAAAACATTTCCATTGGTTTCAGAGGTGAGTTAATTAGAGCTCTTCTGGACTGTTGACATTGCGACTGTGAGGAGTGTTATACTGATCCCCGTAAGACTCGTGACAACCATGTGACCACATGCATTTTTTTACATTTTGGTCACTAATAGGTTAAACTGCTTGCTTAGGGTCTCATAACATTACAGTTTGGAAGGAGCAATTGACATAGCAGCCTTTTAGTTTCCAGCACCATTATGCCACACTACCTGGTCACATCACTAGTGCTACTGTCCCAAGACCCTGAAGGGGGTCTGACAATATTAGGTTATGTCATTTGACCTCACAGTACTTGTTAGAAGGTGAAATTCAGTCTCAACTTAGCATATTTATTTTACCTGTAATATATGGTATGCATTTTTCCCTTTTGAAATGTCATTTCTTTCTAGGCTACCCACTTGCCTGAGGTTCAGCTGGGAATAAACTGTGAGCATATACTGTAGTATGAGATTCTTGTGCACATGGCAGTGAGTGAGAAGCATTCAGTTCACCAGTGCCGTTGTACTGTTTAAACGTTTGTTCTGGATCTTATGATGGACTGGCGTCCTGTCTAGGGTTGGTTTCTGTCTTGTGTATGTTGCTGTCAGGATAGGGCTGTGTCCCTAGGCAGAGTTAAGCAGGTATGGTAATAAATTAATGTATGGATGTTTCAGAATGGTGACAGCACTGTATAAGAGTTGTCTTTCTGTCTTTACTCTGACACAGTTTATGTTGGTACCCAGTCTCCTGTCTAGTGTGGCTAATGGCTAAGTTGAGTCATTTGTCCATAAAACACTACAGACACTCAGGACATTGGTGAGAAGCATAAACAGTTATCAGTTAATAGTGTCTTGTGGATGTAATTATCATAATAATAATTTAGGCAAAAAATCAGTGGAAAATATGTCATGTGAACAGCTGTGCCGTCAGTACAACATGAGTATGCCTTGATAAAGTAAAGGGATCTTTCCTTTATTTAAAGTAAAGTAAAACATTGTGTGAAACTTATATTGGTGCAGCTCATCCCAATAAAACATGAATACAAACATCAGGACTTATAATTATCATTCCCAGTAGCCAACAAGTAGTCTAACATAAACCCACATAGACAGTTCATCCTCATTACCGTACACATTTACATTTTCTCTTGTTCATTATGGCATGGGTGACACCTATATAATGAACACAAACAAGGACTACTGACTATACTCATATTTATCTGTTTTCCTTGGGACATACAGTACTATAAGTTTGCCTCACTTTTACCATGTCCCATTCTTCATAGTTGTATGTAATAAATACATAGAAATGGCGCTTTTCCACTGCATAGTACGGCACAGCACGGTTCAGTACAGCTCACCTTGGTTCGGCTCAGTTCGGCTCGGTTTGCGTTTCGACTGCAGTTTAGTACCACTTTAGAGTGGGCGGGATTATTCACGTGTCGTTATAGTTGCGCCGCCTCTACTGCCGTGACATTTTTTTAACTTGTCCCTACACTGTTTGTAAGTCCGATGGTAGCCGTGTGCGCCCAAGAGCTTAGCGACCTCCTGAAAAACTTTTTCATTCCGCGTCGCCCCATCCAGCTCTCGCTGGATCCGCTCCTCGGCTACCAACGAGAGGAACGTCTGTACTTCCTCAATAGACCACGAAACAGCCATTTTTGGTTAAAACAAAAATGGTGCGTCCGAACCTTCGCTGGCTGTGCTAAAAATCTAGCGGGTCTGTTGTGTCTTGTGTCGCAAGTTCAGTGACACAGTAATGACGATTTTCTCCGGCCAATCAGTGACCAGCAGAGTTTACACGTCACATTTTGGTAACGGTTCGGCGCGCTTGGAACCTCGGCTGAGGTGGTACTAAAAAAAGGACCAGGTACCAGGTACTGTTCCCAGTGGAAAACCCCCCAAAAGTGAGCTGAACTGAACCGTGTCGTGCCATACTATGCAGTGGAAAAGCGCCTTATTTGACTTGTAAAGTTCCTTTTGGGGGCATTGTGTGTGATCATTTTTCAGCAGGTGATGCTGGTGACACAGTGACTGGTGTTTCTACCTCACAACTCCAGGATGCTTGATTTACAGTAAATCCCAGTTCAGATACCGTCCATGGAGATTGTTTTTGTCTCCCCGTGACTTTGTGGGGTAATCACTTGACATCTCTAAACTGGCCTCTTATGAGTGTGGGCATGTAAGTAATGTTCTGTTATGGGCTAGCTCTTTTTTTTTTTTTTCTGGCAAGGACTGACTCCAAAATTGTTTTCTATCGTGTATCCATTGCTGGCTGCTTTGAATCTGAAGCTGAATAAAGTATGTTTAGTAAATTTATAACTAAATAGATAAATAAATGGATCCTTCTGAGCTCCTTCTCATAACTCTCAGTCCTATTTATTTTTTTGCATCTGTTTGTCTTAGCTGTTTTATATTTTATTGTATATTGATACAGGAAAGGTGAAAGCTCACTGGAATGAAGAGGAAATGTTTTGCTCCAGAGTAATTTGTAAAAAGCCAGCCCCCTGAATATTTTTTTTTAATTATTTTGTTGGCTCTTTACAATTTAACATTTTTCGGACATATTGGAGACATAGGGGGCAGATGTCCAGGGGTAAGTGTTATTGGGCAGGGTGTAACTAGTTAGAAGACACAGCAGTATATGTTGGATTTCCTAGGGCTACCAGGTTAATGGCTATAAGATGAAATGGTGGAGCTCTAGCAGCAGTATTGTGAAATGGACCAGTTGTTGTTGTTCTCCATGAGTAGACCAAAGGTACAGTATGCTGCTGCTACCTGGTACATTGAATTACTCAGGCTTCAGCTCAAATTATGGGTGCTCCTTTCATAAGAAAATAAGAACATAGGAAACGAGTGAAGACCATTCATTCCATCAAGCCAGTTTGTTTAGCTAATAGCTAAGGTGTCCCAATATTTCTTTAAGATTTTTCTTAAAGCTTGTCAAGGTTTCTGCTTCAACTATGTGTCTTGGTAATTTATTCCAGAGTCCCACAACTCTTTGCTTAAAGAAGTGCTTCCTGACTTCAGTTTTAAATGTACTTCCCCTTAATTTCCACTAATGTCCTCTAGTATGTAATTCACCCTTAAGCCAAAAGAATGTTGCAGGATCTACTTTAGCAATGCCTTTGAGGATTTTAAATACCTGTATAAGATCCCTATGCAGTCTTCTGTACTTGAGACTAAACAGGTTTAATTATCTAAGTTTGTCAGACTAAGACATGTCCTTAAGCCCTGGGATGCACCTGGTTGCACTCTTTTGCACAGCTTCAAGTGCTGCTATGTCTTTCTTTTACTGAGGTGACCAGAACTGCACAGAATACACCAGAAAAAGTTTTCATAGTGCATTACACAGTTTGAGCATAATGTCCCTTGACTTAAAATTCAACAATTTTTATTATATAATCTAAAATTGTATTTGTCATATTAATGTGTATTGCTTAGTTGATGAAAATGTTGTGTAAACATATACCCCTTAATCCTTTTCAGAGGTTGCTTCCTATATGACAGTGTCTTCAATCTTATATTTATAACTGATATTCCGTTTGCCCACATGTAGGACGTCACACTTTTCTACATTCAACTACATTTTCCATGTGTTTGCCCAGTTCTGAAGGTTGTCCAGGTCATTTTGAATTCTTTTTGATGCTTCCTCATTGTCTGCCTTCACTTCAGTTTTAGTGTCATCTGCAAATTTCATAAGTTGAATAACTATACTAGAATCAGTGTCATTAATATAAATCAGAAAAAGTAATGGTCCAAAGGCAGACCTTTGAGGGACTCCACTGATGACCTTGTTCTATGTGGAACATTCTCCTCTTATCTGTATTCTTTGTCTCCAGATGGTTAACCAACTAAAGAACTATTTTTGTAGGTTACCTCTGATACCTACTGCTTCTAGTTTCAGAATTAATCTTTGGTGTGAGACTGTATCAAATGTTTTTTGAAAGTCTAGGTAAATTATATTGTATGGTTTGTTTTTGTGAACTATTCTGGTTGCTTCTTCAAAAAAATCTAAAAGAACCCATGCTGGTTGTTATTTAGAATATAATTTTCATTTAGGTAGGTTTCTAATTTATTTCTTATTATAGTTTCTATAATTTTGCATCACACAGATGTAAGACTAATTGGTCTATAATTACTAGGATCCATTTTGTCTTCCTTCTTGAAAACTGGAGTCACATATGCAACTTTCTTCTTTTTGAAGTGACTGCTGAATTATGACTTTATAGACGACATCTTTAATTTCTTCCAATACAATTAGTAAGATCCCATCAGGTTCAGGGGTTTTATTAGTCTTCAATGTATTGAAGACCTGAAGTACTTCTGATTCTTCTATTTTAAATCTGTGTTTATTTTTACTTCTCCTTGAGACATTCCACTTGTTTCTTCCTTTATAAATACTAACGTGAAATATATGTTTGGTTCATTTGCTATTTCCTGCTCATTTTCAATGATTTCTCCACTTTTATTCTTAAGATTTTTTAATTCTCTTTTATCATCTTTTCACTGGAGTAATAATGCTATTCATTTGGCTTTTCTAGCAATTTTTATTTTCGTTTCTGTTTTGATGTTTCAAATACTTTTTTTGATCTTTTGCTATAGTTTCTGGTTTTCCTTTATATCCGAATTATGTGGCTTTTAAAATTTTTCTTGTACAGAGATCTTTTCAGTTTTACTTTTTTAATAATACTCCTATTTATCCATTTTGGCTGATTCATTAATCTTTTTGTTCTAGTGCTTTTTGGAAACTTTTTGTTTTCCCATTTGATGTTTCGTTGAAACTTCCTCATCCCTATAAAGCCTGCTTTCCTCAAGATTTAAGTCTTCATTTTGGTGTACATTTGTGTGTTTTCAAAGATTATCTCAAATTTTGCTATGTTGTGATCACTGTTGCTTAAAGTATCAGTAATGTCTCTTATTGTTATGATTTCTTTATTGTTTGAAAAGATGAGATCTAGACAGACATCACCATTTGTTGGACTTCAGACAAACTGGGTCATAAAACAGTCATTTGCATCATTTCAGTTTCCTCTTTTGTATTCCTGACAGAGTCTTCCCAATCTATGTTCAGAAAGGTAAAATCATCCATGCTCACTACAACCTCTTTATCACACATATATCTTACTTGATTAAAAAATATGTTTTTATCGGACATCTAAGAATTTGGCAGCCTGTAGCAAACTCCAAAAACAAGATCTCTGCCTTTCTTCCTTACTAGCTTAACCTACAGTGATTCTGACAAGTTTCCTTCTTCCATCTTGAAGATGTGGACCTGAATGTTATTTTTCACATACAGCTCCATACCCCCTCCTTTCCTTCCTTGTCTGTCTCTCCTGAGCTTGTGTCGTTACTAATATTATATTTCTCTCCATCACTCTCATTTAGTCATGACACTATAATTCAGACAGAGGAGGGGACGCTGGCGCACGCATGCTGCCTCCGCTTCTCCCTGTTAACAACACTTTTCGTAAAATTCGTCTTAAACCTGTACTTTTTTACATTTGTTTTATTTTCTTTATTGTACGTATAGTTTGTGGATGCAGGTGACTTGAATTGTATGGATTTGGATTAATTTTTACGGACTTTATGGACTTTACCTTAAATGGGAACAACTGAATCGGTGGATCACGGGATGAGACCTAAGAACATTTCTTTGTACCTTGGCGATCTAGGTGCCTGGGCTGATCTGTCTCCTTGATTATAGTTGCTGTGCTGGTCTGCTCTCGATTCATTTTATTGTGCTTTGTGACTAAGAACTGATCTGAAGTTCACACCCACCTGCCTTGTGGCTCTGGGGTGATCATGCCTGTAATACCCAGCGTTACTTGTTTGTGGCTGTATGTTGGAACCTCCAAATCCTGCTACCTCCTCCTGCTATGCTTTCAGCTGCATTGCTATCGGCGCTCATCCCGGCTCCGCTGTGCTGTGCTACTTCTCCACTGCTATCAAATAGATATTACTCAGTATCATGCTAAAATACTCTCATGACAAACTCTTTCATATTAAACAGTTTGTCCAGAGCAAATGGTCTGACTGGAATATTCTAAAAGACACCAGTATTTTGTGGCGCCTGAAATATGTACATCAAGGGTCAGGTCACCGCCACCGCCGGGCTACAAATGAAAAGATCTCCGGCAGCATTTGCTCAGGAATACGCCGTCCTACTCATGGCCCTGGAAATAGAAGTGTCAGTGTGCCAAATTTACAGTATGTGAAAATAAACTCCAGTCACGGCTATGTGCAAAAAGAAGTCTCATCAACTAATATTGCATTGTCTAATTTCGAGATCTCTTAATGGCATAGCATTGGTGCTGTCAGAATTCATCATTGACACCAAACTTGATATGCTGTGCTTAACGGAGACTTGGCAAAAACCAAATGAATTTACATCTCTCATGGAGGCAACACCACCTGGTTACACTTTCCTCACAGAGCCTCGTAGCTCAAGACAAGGCGGAGGACTTGCAGTAATTGTCAGAGTGGAGTTAAACATCAAAAGAATCCCAATTGACTTCCCATTGTCTTTCGAGTATCTGGCTCTTAAACTAATAACGTAATCAGGTCCTGTCTTACTCATTGTTCTTTATCGTCCTCCAAAATACAATGCATCCTTCTTATCTGATCTGACTGAACTATTAACCCACTTAAGTTCCTTTTCCCAGAGAGTCATTCTTCTTGGTGATTTCAACATCCATATTGACATCCCCACATCTAAACTGAGAAATGAATTCCTATCCTTACTGGACTGTCTTGACTTGACATAACAAGTTGATTTTCCCACTCACTCTGGTGATCATATATTGGATCTGATTTGTACATCTAGATTATCTGTTGCCAACACAGCACTGATTTGGGACTCTCTGACTTTAAAGCAGTAGTTTTCACTGTCTCATTACCTCTCCCTCCTCTTACCTGTAAATGACAAATTTCTTACAGAAACCTTAAAAATATCAGTCCCTCTATCCTTTCTGGATCAATTTCTGATCTTTTACTGTCTTCACCTATTCCATCAGCACTCTTCTTGTTGACCACTATAACACAGCTCTTCATTCCGTATTAGATAAAACAGCTCCTTTAAAACATAAGGTGGTTTCCTTTAAGCGTTCGTCTCCTTGGTATAATTCAGAATTGTGATCTATGAAAGCAGCTGGCTGACACCTTGAGAGAATGTCACGTAAGTCTGGCCTCACCGTGCACATCCAGGCTTTCTCTGACCAATAAAGAACTTACAGAGAAGCACTAACTGCTGCCAAGAACACCCATTATGGCAGAATAATAGAAAGTGGCCATAATAACCCAAGGGTTTTGTTCTCTGTAGTTAATAAACTACTCCAAACCGCATCTGGCCCAACTACCTTTTCTACTGAAGTCTGTGAGAAATTCCTCCACTTTTTCCGTAACAAAATTAAAGATCTAAATAATTCAACTAACATACATACATCATCTGTTTATATCTCTCTCCCTGTTTTCCCACTCCATCCAGCTCCTTCTCTAAGTCGTCACCAGTTACATCTGCTTTTGTTAATGACTTGCTTTGTAAGATGAGGCTGACTACTTGTGTACTGGACCCCATCCCCAGCACACTACTTAAATCTTGCCTTCATGCCATAATCCCGACTATTACAACAATAATAAACTCATCCCTTGACATTGGCTTTGTACCGCTCACTTTTAAAATCACTTCTGTAACCCCAATGTTAAAAAGTCTGGTCTTGATGCTGACAGTCTTAACAATTTTCAGCCTATTTCCCACTTACCTTTTCTGTCAAAAGTTCTTGAGCGTGTTGTAGCTTCCCAACTCACCAACTACTTAACTTATTATAATTTGATGGAATCCTTGTAGTCTGGTTTCAGATCACAGCACAATAAAATGAGTTCCTTCCCAGTCAATCTTGGCAGTGATCTCATCAGACCTGCCTCTACTGCAAAGAATCTTGGTGTCATTTTTGATTCCTTCCTTTCTTATTTTACCCAC
Source organism: Polypterus bichir lapradei (assembly GCA_026402145.1). Taxonomy (NCBI): domain Eukaryota; kingdom Metazoa; phylum Chordata; class Cladistia; order Polypteriformes; family Polypteridae; genus Polypterus; species Polypterus bichir. The sequence continues at coordinate 97,457,727 of JANRMT010062791.1, read as the reverse complement.
ATAAATCACATTAAGAAAATTTCTTACTTTCACCTCCATAACATATCCCGTGTTCGCTCCTTCCTCTCCTTTTCTAATGCTAAGAAACTTGTCCATGCTTTTATCACATTTCACATCAATTATTGTAACTCGCTACTGGCAGGTGCCCCTTCTAATCTTATATCACAGCTCCAGCTTATTCAAAACTCGGCTGCAAGTGTCCTTACATGGACCAGCAGCAGCGAGCACATAACACCCATCCTGCTTCGCCTTCACTGGCTCCCTGTGTCTTACAGAAATGAATATAAAATTCTACTAATAACCTACAAAGCCTTAAACAACCTTGTGCAAAACTGCATTAGTGACCTTCTCCATCACTATGTGCCTGCCCGCCCACTAAGGTCTTCTGATTCTGGCAATCTTGTTGTGCCCCACACTAATCTACACTCCATGGGTGAATGGCCTTCAGCTGTATAGCGCCCAGGCTCTGGAATGACCTACCAAAATTAATTAGATCAGCTGACTCCTTGAATTCTTTTAAAAAACAAGTAAAAACTCCTCTGTTCAGGGAGGCTTTCAGTTTACCTCTATGTTAGGATGCTCATGTAACCTGTGTGTGGGTGCTAGACCATCAATTATGTTGTCTGTTAGGCTTTTCTCTGAAGCCTTTACTATCCTACTCTTCTTTATTTATTTATCTGGTTTAGTACAATGCTATATACTGTATACCCTGATGTTCTTTCTTAAACTCTGTTAAGTGCCTTGAGCATGGGAAAGGCGCTATATAAATAAAATGTATTATTATTATGTATTATACAATTTCATAGTCTCAAGTCAGTACTATTGCTTCTAGTTCATGCATTTTATTTCTACTGCTTCGTGAGAGGTGGCCGGCAGTTTATCCCGGACAGCACCCCCAGGCCGCTAAATGGAGTTTTCCCTGCAGCATGGAGGTGCCCCAGATTCCCGCAGGACATACTGGGAAATGGAGTTCTACTTCAAAGCCCTGCTGGGTCCCGTGGGTGCCATCGGGTGATGCTGCAGGGAGGCACAGGGATTTCTATTTTCCCTGTAGCCCGGAAGTGTTCCCTAGTCACAGGATGGAAGAACTGAAGTACTTCCGGGCTGAAGAAAAAAGAAGAGTTTTCATCTGACCTTGAAGTGCTAATTAATCACATGGACAGATGAACAGAAGCACTTCCGGGTCAAGGACTATTTAAAGGACTATGGGAAACCCAGCAGACTGAGCCGGAGTTGGGAGGAAGTGTTACAGAGCTGCTGGATAGAAAGGAGAATTAATTATTGTGATTTATTGTAATTATTGTATTATTATTGAGTATTGTGGAGGTGGAGGTGCTTTGTGCACATTATTGAAGAAATTAAATTCATTTCTTATACTTTTACCTGGTGTCTGGACGTGTTGTCTGCGGGTTTAAAGGAGCGACAACACCCCGTAGTGTCACAGCTTCTTGCATTAAGGAATAAACATTTTAAATGAGGAAAGTTACTTTTTGTGTTTTCGGTTCAGTAATATACTGAGTATTGAAACTCTTGCCAAGAATGATTCTTAGACATTATAGTATGCTGATATCCATGTGGGGTTCAAAGGGCAAGCATGGCTATGTATTATGCTTACATTTTGACATTTATAATTATTTTGGAAGACAATAAGATTTATTCATGATTCTTCTTTTAATCCTTTTATCTCAATCTGATTGAATCTTGTCTGCTTTCTTGTACTTTTTGTGGGCATGAGGCAGGGATCTTAATAATGGTTCATTTTTTCTGCACACAATAATCACACATACTGTACTTATACTCATTCACTGATCTTGCATTGAGTAGGGTAATATATATTATCGAATAAATGTTCCTGGAGATCATAAAAGAGTTGGAGAAAAAACACTCTCACGATTTGTTTCTTAGCTGCAAAGGAAAGAGAGCCAGTGATTAAAACATGACTGATCTGTGCTGGTGTGAAGTCCCATCGACATACCTCTTCTATTCTATTTCCTCCTCTCAGCTCTTCCATTCTTTTGTGGGATGTTTTTACCTTTTTCTGGGACATGTACCAGATTATTTGCAAAAATATGTGTGCCCCTTTAGTTAGTTATGTTTTTAGAGCTCTAATTAAGGTTGTGCTTCTTCATTAATGGTTGGACAGACATGTCACTAAGACCTCCAGTTAGTGACCTCATCCCCATTTCATATCCCCTTAAAATGTTTCCCTGTATCAAAGCAATGATGAATCCTCACTATTAATATAACGATATGTGTAAATTATTTTCATCAGCTAATGTTATAGATAGATAGATAGATAGATAGATAGATAGATAGATAGATAGATAGATAGATAGATAGATAG
>JANRMT010062791.1:97401321-97455373 GCA_026402145.1 Polypterus bichir lapradei | reverse complement strand
TAGATAGATAGATAGATAGATAGATAGATAGATAGATAGATAGATAGTGTGACGGATGGCCAGGGCCCATGCCTGGCCGGGACGCCCCTGCACTATATGTACCAGAGGGGCAAAAGTATCTCCCTCTGGACGCTAGATGGCAGCCTCTCTGGGTTGCAGCAGTGCTTCGGACTCCCCCAAGGCTTCATGGGGGTTGGAGTTCTGTGCAGCCCTGTTGGGTTCCACAGGTGCTGCTAGGAGATGCTGCAGCAGGAGCTGCTGGCCCCTTTTGGGCATTGGTTTCACCATACCCGGAAGTGCAGTCAGATGTCGGCAATCAAGCACCTGGAGCACTTCCGAATACCCAATAAAGGGAACCACCAGCCACCCTCAGCTGGGCGGACTTCAGGGCAGGATTTCCCATCCTGTTTCCGGTCCAGCAGGGAACGCACCAGAGGGGAGCAGCATTGCTTTGAATGCATCCACTGGGGCCACGGTTGGATGTGTTGTCTGTGGAGGATGCCTAGAGGAAGCGGGCATCGGGGCAGCACCTATCGGCCTTTTTCTTATATTGTTACAAGACAGAGCCATGGACCCAAGGACGCTGACTCCCCATCCTGGAGGAGACCAGCCCTCGCAGGACGAGCCGCTGTGCCCCATGGGCCTCAGCTGAGGGAAGGGCATTGTCGCAAATGGCCAGGACCCATGCCCGGGCAGGATGCACCTTTGACACTGGATCCGGGGGAGCAGTCATGGGATGCACACTTCATCCCCCGGAACACTTGTTGGCAGCCCCCCTGGGTTGCATTGGGGCCAATAGTTTGAAACACCGGAGCTCATTCTGGAGCTCCATTCTCTCAGGGGGAGCTACATGGCCTAATGAGCCTGTCTGGGCAGGAATGCAGCCACACCCGGAGGTGCAGCCGAGAGTAGGTCTAAAAGCACCTTCGGGGTGGGCTATAAAAGACGCCGACAGTCACCGCTCCGGGCACTCCAGAGTTGGGAGGAGGAGGACAAAGCTGCCTGGGAGGAGGAGTGAAGGAGGAAGAAGAAGAGTGTGGTTTGGGGTGTTTTTGCTTTTGGGTGTTTTGGGACTGTGTTGTGCCTGTGTGGTTCACTGGGAAGACGTGCCCCACAGGTGAAGTAGAAAAATTAAAAGTTCTTTTTGTTTATTTTGTGAGTCCGTTGTCAGTCTGTGTCGGGTCGACGCCTATATAGCATCTTGCCACAATAGACAGATAGATAGCTAGATAGATAGATAGTACATTTATAGAAAGAAATATAGAAATGTTATAACAAACAACAGCAGTGACCCCCCAAATGCACACAAGAATTACAAAAAATAAGAAAAATGTCTCACTTGGGAAATTATAAGACATATCAAATTCTGAAAGCGCCCCATTTGTGTTTCTTGACATGATTAAACAATGACTAAAATATTTTTTAATATAAGTTAAATTATATGAAACTCGCTTGTTGATATAACCACAATAGAAAAATGCAATTATTGTATTCTGCCATGTCAATTATTTGAGGCAAGGTTTTCTCTTTCTTTTTTATTCCTTCACTTACACAAATTGCGTTAATAGTCCAAGTAAGTGGCCATTTAAGAGTGAGGTAAGTAGATCTGTAAGATGGACATGTTGAAAAAATACAAAGGTATCCTGTTTTTAATGCAATGTTTAAATAGTTTCAGTAATTCTGTAATTCATTTATTGTATTTGTATGCAGAAAGGAGCAAGAGGTGGACTCACAAGATGCAATTATTCTTCACCAGTTCTCAAGGCCGAAAAATGGAGTTCCCAGCTTGTCACCATTTTGTCTGAAAATGGAAACGTATTTAAGAATGGTGGATTTACCGTACCAGGTATGCCTGAAAGATTTTTGACTTTACTATGATTATAAGATTAAAAAATTCCATTAAAATTTACATAAACATTAATTAGCAGGCATTTAGTATGTCCTTATTTTAAAAATTTTTGGCACCCTCTTTGAGAATTGAGGATGTACACTCACCTAAAGGATTATTAGGAACACCATACGAATACGGTGTTTGACCCCCTTTCGCCTTCAGAACTGCCTTAATTCTATGTGGCATTGATTCAACAAGGTGCTGAAAGCATTCTTTAGAAATGTTGGCCCATATTGATAGGATAGCATCTTGCAGTTGGTGGAGATTTGTGGGATGCACATCCAGGGCACGAAGCTCCCGTTCCACCACATCCCAAAGATGCTCTATTGGTTGAGATCTGGTGACTGTGGGGGCCATTTTAGTACAGTGAACTCATTGTCATGTTCAAGAAACCAATTTGAAATGATTCGAGTTTTGTGACATGGTGCATTATCCTGCTGGAAGTAGCCATCAGAGGATAGGTACATGGTGGTCATGAAGGGATGGACATGGTCAGAAACAATGCTCAGGTAGCCCGTGGCATTTAAACGATGCCCAATTGGCACTTAGGGTCCTAAAGTGTGCCAAGAAAACATCCCCCACACCATTACACCACCACCACCAGCCTGCACAGTGGTAACAAGGCATGATGGATCCATGTTCTCATTCTGTTTACGCCAAATTCTGACTCTACCATTTGAATGTCTCAACAGAAATCGAGACTCATCAGACCAGGCAACATTTTTCCAGTCTTCAACTGTCCAATTTTGGTGAGCTTGTGCAAATTGTAGCCTCTTTTTCCTATTTGTAGTGGAGATGAGTGGTACCCGGTGGGGTCTTCTGCTGTTGTAGCCCATCCGCCTCAAGGTTGTGCGTGTTGTGGCTTCACAAATGCTTTGCTGCATACCTCGGTTGTAACGAGTGGTTATTTCAGTCAAAGTTGCTCTTCTATCAGCTTGAATCAGTCGACCCATTCTCCTCTGACCTCTAGCATCAACAAGGCATTTTCACCCACAGGACTGCCGCATACTGGATGTTTTTCCCTTTTCACACCATTCTTTGTAAACCCTGTGCGTGAAAATCCCAGTAACTGAGCAGATTGTGAAATACTCAGACCGGCCCGTCTGGCACCAACAACCATGCCACGCTCAAAATTGCTTAAATCACCTTTCTTTCCCATTCTGACATTCAGTTTGGAGTTCAGGAGATTGTCTTGACCAGGACCACACCCCTAAATGCATTGAAGCAACTGCCATGTGATTGGTTGATTAGATAATTGCATTAATGAGAAATTGAACAGGTGTTCCTAATAATCCTTTAGGTGAGTGTATAAATGTATTTATGTAAAACATACAAAAGAAGTTGCCTGTGAAACAAAGAGTCTGCAACATGTCTTTAATGTGTTACCTTCCATTGTTTGTTTTGCCTTAGATTCTGCTTTATGAATTACAACTGATCCAAGAGCCGCACAGTATTCTTTCCACGCTTATACAAACATGTCTGCTTTAATATCAGTCAGGAGTACACTGTTAAGTTTGTTGCTTTTTCCACCCATCAGTGTTCAGAGATATTTACTCCTAAACATAATTTTTACCTAATTAATTTACACCGTTTTCTTTGTTCCACATATTTCAGATTCCAAAAACCGTTAATAGGTTAACTCACTTTGAAGTTTGAAGAGGTTATTGTTTAGCATATATTATATTTCGGAAACCAGGCTATGAGCCTAATTCAGCTTAATGCAGTGGCTTATTTATATTGTTAAAGAAATATTCTATGTGAAAATGATTATTTTTATATCTGTCACTTGCACATTTTTGTTTGTAATGATTACTGAAAAAATCTTTTATCTTGGAGAACGGAGATCATAAAGTTAATGATACAGCAGTGTTTAATGGTGGCTGAGTGGGTGCCAATTTTGAACAAAAGCAAACAATATTAAAACATCTATTAAAAATATCTAGTTACTTGTGTCGCATTACCCACCTGGCATTTATCCAATCGTAAAACCCACAATATCGAAATCACATCCATTTTCTTTCAACTGCTCCTGGAAATTTAGAGCAGTGCACAGATGTAAGTGAGTTAAAAAGGATTATGCTTTTAAGTGGAGAATTTGCCTCTTCCCCCCTTTCATTCGTGAGAAGTCTATTTTTCAGTTCCGACATCAGTATCACAATATCCTTTGAAGGAAAAGGATAGGAGTTGATTGAGTCATTGTGAAGACATACATTTCACTGAAACTGTCACTGTTTGCACAGTTTGCAAGTTCTTTCCTAGTCTTCAATGAATTTCTTCCCATGTCCCAAGGACATATGTAGAATTTGTTGGTGTCTCTGAAGTGGACCTTGTGTGTGTTGCTGTGTGCATAATAGGCTTGAGACCACTGGTACTTTGAACTATTACTGTACATTATGCATTTTGTATTCACATAGTCTGATAATATCTGGACAGTGTGTGAGGACAGCTCATTTTTACGTGTCAAATATACTGTATCTTACACATTATATAGTTTCACATTTCTATTAATTTCATATACAGTATACAGTATTTGAGAGTTGGCGTGCTTGAGCAGACTCTGTGGACTCTGTAATGATTCAGTGCCCTGTCCAGGGCTGATTGTTATATTGCAACTGATGACCCCTTGAACCCTAAAGTACATCCAGGAAATGGATGAATGGATGGATGAATTAGAACACACATGCTGAATTATATTTTTGCATTTTTAGTCAGTCTATTTAAGTGATTCCATCAATATTATTGAATTGGATCTGTGAGTTAACTTCTATACACTCAGTGGCCACTTTGTTAGGTAAACCTGCCTATTTATATTAAAATTAGTATGATGTTTAATCTAAAAAAATCTGACTGCTGTATTATTATTGATGTCTTACAATGTGCTTCCAGCATCTCAGACACATTTCAAATCCTGGGTTTTCATGCACTGCAGACTGGAGTTTATAGAGAATGGTGTGATAAACAAAAAAAAAAAAAAGCATCTAGTGAGTGGCGACTCTATGGATAGAAATACCTTGTTAATTAGAGAGGTCAGAAGACAATGGCCAGTTGAAGTTACAGTGGGCATATGGTCACCAAAACTTGTTTATTTTGGGACATACAGATAGTGGGGTCAGAATGTAGCATAAACAGTACAAATGTATTAATCAATTCTGCTTTATGTCAAAAGTCTTTTGTTACCAGTTGAACATCTGTCTATCTAAAATAAACAGGAACTGTGTGATGCTTGTTAGCATGGACCAAAATCCCTAAGAAATATTTCCAGCACCTTGTTGAATTCATGCCTCAAAGAATTCAAGATGTTCTAAGACTCCTAGGAGATATATTTGTTACTCTGTGTATCTTGTTGGCTTCAGCAACATTTAGATAAGTTGAAAATAGTTACATATTAGATAGATAGATAGATAGATAGATAGATAGATAGATAGATAGATAGATAGATAGATAGATAGATAGATAGATACTCAGTGTTAGTGTGTCAGAGAGAGGATGTGCGTCATTGTTCATAATAGCACTCAGTTTTGTTGTAATTCTTTGTTTTGCTACTACCTCCAATGGGTCCAGAGTGTGTCAATAATTGACCCTACCCTTCTAATTTGCTTGTTAATTCGGTTGGCCCCAGTTGATCATGGTGTTGAGCACGTTTGTGTAGCTGATATGCCTACAGCAGTGTTCAACTGGGAGGACCACCACCACTTATGATGACTAGAGTTACAAACCATATGGCGTCACACAGCGACTGCCACCACCACCCACCTGCTGTGCGAAGGCAGCCATCCCACTGTGCATTCCTGCTGGCCATCAAGGTGCCCCCGCGCAGCCACTGCCTCCAGAGATGCCGAACATGCGCCAACAGCAACCACAGCACATAGAAACAGACGTTTTATGTTGATTTATGTGTGAAACCATTACTTTTTGTGCTTTTCAGAAAACAAGAGTTTTTTGGAAAAAATATTTGGCCCTCAAAGAGTTAAATTGATGTTACTGGCACAGCACACCATAGCACAGAAAATTGCACTGGACATCACAGAGTTGTAGAAGATGTGAAAGTTGTCACTTTTCAAATTAAAGGAACACATTCTCTTAAGGAAAAAGAGCCTGCTCTGCCCTTTCTTATACAGTTCTTCTATGTACTGAGACCAGTCCAACCTGTTATTGATGTGGACCTCTAGGTACTTGTGAGAGCGTACCATCTCTACATTCATTCCCTGGATAGTGACCGGACATAAAGGCTCTTTGGTGGTGCAGAAGTCAATAAGATGGATATATTATGTAGAACACCTATAAAAAGTGTGTGGTTTGGACAGTGAAACAAATAATATATCAAACAAAAAAACAAGTCTTTCTTCTCCCATCTTTATTAAGTACAGTATTTTCAAGTATTATACTTTTTGTCATTTCATTGAAACTGTTTTCACAACCAATGCCACTGGTCCTTGCATTAATTTCAGACTAATATTCATTATTCTTGCAGAATTATTTTGATGGAAAACTTTCTCCACAAGGAAAGATGCCTTGGATTGAATACAATCATGAAAAAGTATCAGGCACTGAATTCATTATTGATTTTTTAGAAGAGAAACTTGGAGTTAACTTAAATAAGAACCTCAATGCTCATGAAAAAGCAGTGTGTAGAGCTGTTACTAAAATGGTAGAGGAACACTTCTATTGGTAAGTAATGTTGTAAATGTTTATGCCTTAGACTTCGTAAAGAATGTATAGTTTTGTGCAGCCTATCTTTTATTGCTCCGTACAAAACAGTATCCTAAGTACAGTGTGCCATTTAGCATTTATATTAAAATCACTTCCTGTTAATGATTAAAGTAAACATTTTACGCTGATCATTCTGAAATACAAAGTGCATTGTATCAGGGATCAGCTAGCAATTCATGCATCTCCAGCATGATCTTGTTGCTAATATGTTTACTTTTGTTGCATGGAAATGGTGATGCACAATTATACCAAAGTAGCTTTAAATTTATAGCTGTCAGCAGTATGTTCAATTATTTACACAAGCATTTTCTTTGACCGCTTTGATTAAATCCATGCAGTGCACCAAGTTTAAGGGTGTGCGTATGAAACATATACAGTATATAGTGGAGTGCCCTAGGAAAAAAAGAGAACAAAAAGGAGAATGAAAAAGAGAACAAGAAAAGAATGAGAAAGACAAGAAACAAAAGAGTAATTGCACTGACTGAAGTGGTAGAATGGGATATGGTTAGCTGCAAAACAGGGATACGTTGTGAAGTCCTGATGAGGGGAAAAAAAGAATATATCATGAAGGATTTCTTTGGATTGTAAAGTATTTATGTTCTGGATATATTTATGGTGCACACCCAAACACACAGTTTTTTATCTGTGGACTCAGTTTAATTTTAAGAAGATGAATCTTTTAACTGTGAATGCACTGTTGCACTTTTGACACTTTAATTCTTTGTTTCTTAATACACTTTTGCACATATATGAACTGGAAGTCTTATCTGTCTCCTCACTTGCCACGATCCATCTCAGTTCATGAATATCAGATGTTCTAATAGTGGTTGCTGCCCACTGGCTGTGGTATGGGGCATCACAGAAGGCCAGAAGGGAATCTCATTTGTCTGACAGATTAGTATTAGGCAAGATGCTATCACATGTTAGTTTGAATGCTGAAAGTACCAAGAACTTAAACCACTGTTTTAGACTTTTGAAGTTAATATATTGTGTAAGAAGCCAGTGCATTTGAGCCAAATGAAAAGTGATTTGTTCATTCAGTCAGTGTCACACCTTTGACAGGAGGATTTTGAACTTAGCATCACGTTTTGATATATTGAAGAACAATTCGATTGAAGAGTAAATTAAAAAAATCTAATCAAGATCTGATGAAGTCAAGATGTAAGAGAAGAGGAGTCATTTTTAGAATCTAGGCACATTAAGCAGGTAGTAGAAAGATGTCTTCCCTGTTGCAAAGACGTAGATTTTAGAACTCGGAATGATGTCAAGAATACCAAAAATCTTACTGTTATTGAATGATGATTAAAGTTTGCAAGGAATTCATGTTTTCCAGTTTTGCCTGAGATTACACCAAATCAGTTAAGTTTTGTTTATATTGAGACAGGCAGTGAGCTTAGTTATGTCTGATACAGTGCATCCGGAAAGTATTCACAGCGCATCACTTTTTCCACATTTTGTTATGTTACAGCCTTATTCCAAAATGGATTAAATTCATTTTTTTCCTCAGAATTCTACACACAACACCCCACAATGACAACGTGAAAAAAGTTTACTTGAGGTTTTTGCAAATTTATTAAAAATAAAAAAACTGAGAAATCACATGTACATAAGTATTCACAGCCTTTGCTCAATACTTTGACGATGCACCTTTGGCAGCAATTAGAGCCTCAAGTCTTTTTGAATATGATGCCACAAGCTTGGCCCACCCATCCTTGGCCAGTTTCGCCCATTCCCCTTTGCAGCACCTTTCAAGCTCCATCAGGTTGGATGGGAAGCGTCAGTGCACAGCCATTTTAAGATCTCTCCAGAGATGTTCAATAGGATTCAAGTCTGGGCTCTGGCTGGGCCACTCATGGACATTCACATAGTTGTCCTGAAGCCACTCCTTTGATATCTTAGCTGTGTGCTTAGGGTCATTGTCCTGCTGAAAGATGAACCGTCGCCCCAGTCTGAGGTCAAGAGAGCTCTGGAGTATGTTTTCATCCAGGATGTCTCTGTACATTGCTGCAGTCATCTTTCCCTTTATCCTGACTAGTATCCCAGTTCCTGCCGCTGAAAAACATCCCCACAGCATAATGCTGCCACCACCATGCTTCACTGTAGGGATGATATTGGCCTGGTGATGAGCGGTGCCTGGTTTCCTCCAAACGTGACGCCAGGCATTCACACCAAAGAGTTCAATCTTTGTCTCATCAGAGCAGAGAATTTTGTTTCTCATGGTCTGAGAGTCCTTCAGGTGCCTTTTGGCAAACTCCAGGTGGGCTGCCATGTGCCTTTTACTAAGGACTGGCTTCCGTCTGGCCACTCTACCATACAGGCCTGATTGGTGGAATGCTGCAGAGATGGTTGTCCTTCTGGAAGGTTCTCCTCTCTCCACAGAGGAACTCTGGAGCTCTGACAGAGTGACCATCGGGTTCTTGGTCACCTCCCTGACTAAGGCCCTTCTCCCCCGATTTCTCAGTTTAGATGGCTGGCCAGCTCTAGGAAGAGTCCTGGTGGTTTTGAACTTCTTCCACTTACGGATGATGGAGGCCACTGTGCTCATTGGGACCTTCAAAGCAGCAGAAAGTTTTCTGTATCCTTCCCCAGATTTGTTCCTCGAGACAATCCTGTCTCGGAGGTCTACAGACAATTCCTTTGACTTCATGCTTGGTTTGTGCTCTGACATGAACTGTCAACTGTGGGACCTTATATAGACAGGTGTGTGCCTTTCCAAATCATGTCCAATCAGCTGAATTTACCACAGGTGGACTTCAATTAAGCTGCAGAAACATCTCAAGGATGATCAGGGGAAACAGGATGCACCTGAGCTCAATTTTGAGCTTCATGGCAAAGGCTGTGAATACTTATGTACATGTGCTTTCTCAATTTTTTTTTTTTAACCTTTTTTCACGTTGTCATTATGGGGTGTTATGTGTAGAATTCTGAGGAAAAAAAATGAATTTAATCCATTTTGGAATAAGGCTGTAACATAACAAAATGTGGAAAAAGTGATACGCTGTGAATACTTTCCGGATGCACTGTATGCATCCAGGACCAGCATTCATATACAGTAGATTGAAATAAACCTTCATATAAAGCAAGGTATCATTCTCAATGCATTCAATGGCTGGCTCATTGCCATGATCAGTCCTATATCTTGGTTGCACCCCTTTCTTTGTTAATTTTCTAACAAGGCATAGTACATTACTGTATTGGTCACTTTAATCATTAGGCAAGGGATAAGGGTAAATAGAGTAATGTAACTAAACTAAATGTTTTACACATTCATCCATTCATTTAACAAACCTGTAAATTCCAATATTTAGTAACAGGTAACCAAACATCCCCACTACATAGTGTGCAATAGAGTAACCAGCCTTGGATATTTTTTGAATTAATGAGTAGGTGTACTCATGCAACCCTCCACATTTTTCCAAGGCTTGTTAGAGACACCAATTAACCTAACTAACATTTATACCTTTTCAATAAAATTGAAAATCAGAGTACCAAAAGAAAACTCCACACAGAAAGTGCCTAGATCAAGTGCTAAATCAAGCTGTGGGGCAGCAATGCCAACAATAATAATGCTTTATCCATTATGGTTTTGTATTAAATTTAGGAATTGACATAAAGGCACATCTTTGGCATATGGGTGTCCACGCCTTTTGTAGACATGTTCAGCCTCTATAGAGGCAATACCTGAGCTGCAATTCTAACCTAAGACTCTAGTGTTTTGAGGTACTGAAACGCTGAATTAGTCAGTTTACTGCAGAAAATGCAAAACATATTACATACTAGCTGGCCCAGTCCATGATAAATTATGGTGTATTGGTCTAGTGCTTCAATATAAGTGCAAATACACCATCTAACTGAAATCTTTTCAGCAGGGGCTAACTCCACAATACCTAGGACAACAGGCTCAGTCAAGGACATTATTCTCGACACACCCATTCAGGTGTTTGTCATGTATACTATTAGAATGCATTGCATTTTTAATTCCAACTAACAGTATAATGTAATAAAGGAACATTTAAAGAGAAAAAAATATAAAGACTGATACAAGAAGTACTAATCAATTTGGAGCCCACTGACTGTCATGCATAGGGAAGTAACTGACACTATGGGGTCTCAAACTCTGATCCTGGGGTTACCAGCTATTAATGGGAATTGTTATTTATTTAAACATTTTATTCCTGATTTCCTTTTCTTCCATTAATCGGGGCAGATTACAGAATGCTGAATGGATTTGAATGAGACTTGTACTTCCACTGTCATTCTTTAAATTTTAATTTATTATGTTACAGTGTCAGTTTGTTGCCTCAGTTATATGGCATTTACTATAGGATTCTCAACAGCAGGGCTGTTGGCAATGTTGCATCTGTTGCAATAAAAAAATAATGAATTTTATTTCTATATGGATTACAAAATTCATTTCTACAGATGGTGTGTTGCAAACATTAATGCTGAATACTCCCAACATAGTCTAACTGTCTAACAGACAGAAATTGACTTATATTATATAGATAATTACACAAACTGTATTGACTTTATGAAAAAGACTTTGGAACCCTTGTGATTGTATTGATACTGTTGTGGAAAAATCTTAGAAAAAACAAGCATAGTCTTCAGAAAGGCAGTCAGAATTTAAGACTTTATTACACAGCATAGAAAACAATTGCGGAGTGCATAAAGCCTGTCTCAATTCATGAAGTGAGCCCCGAGTGTCCAGAGCACCCTGAATATATTACAGTTCCTATCTCTAAATGCCCCCCTTCCAGACTAGGTTCCCAGCATCTACTCAATGGAGGTTCCCATGATGTTTTCCCCACTCAGTACCTTTACCCATAACATTCACCTGGTGTCCCAAACCTTCTCATAACAATATTCTTGCCCCTGGAGACATCCCCATAACAGTCTTCTTTTCATAACGATATTTTTGCTGGCAGGACATATTTGCCATCTGGCGAAAAACATCACCTGATCCCCTTCCTCTATTTTTAAGGCCTGATCCTGGGCTGTTAAGGTCAATGGCCTTTCAGTTGTTAATCAACTCCCAACTTAGCAATTAAGTTGAGGAACAATTAAATTGAGATGAGGGGGACCCATAGATAAAAACTAACTGGACTGGACTATCTAATTAATAATTCAATTAATGATTATTTGTTGCACTAACGTCCTGTAAGGCTAAGAGTAACGTAGTAAGCGGCTGTGCCAGTGAGCGGTGGCACACAGCTGCACTGATAAGAGCTAAGCTGCAAAACAACCTTAACATGACACAGTGCTTCACGCTTGAGAGAAAAGGGAAAAGACAAGCCTTTAAATATTGCTTCTTTAAGTTCACTCATATGTGCTACTATATCTTATTATTACTATATTTTACCACTAAGCTATATAAAGAAATATTGCAAATGCTACTGTAAAATATATGTATATGTGCATACTAATATAAAAAGCCCATGAACGCAGACAGCAGCACTGTTAAGTCATGGCACACAGCTGCATAGTGGTCTGACAGAGGCCAACCTGCTTTTTACATCATGGCACATGTTCAGGAAAAAGTCCACTAGCTTTCAATACTGAACTCTTAAGTCCCTATAATGTTTAAAACTAACTAATTTCATAATACATTGTGTTTAATTTTATTGCCTAAAATATAAATGAACTCTAATGCTTCTCTTCTAAATGCAGTTTAATTACTTATATATTTTAAAAGCTAGCTTAAGAGCTTACCCTTTACTCACACAGGCAAAGGTCTTACATGCAGTTTGTTTAGTCTTAGAAAAAACTCCTGCATTTTTCAAAACAAAGTTTGCCTGCTTGCTTCCTCAGAGGGCATGATGACCTCGTCTCACAGCTTGCCTTGCAGAAACTCAAAAACAAAGCAAGTACAAAGGACAGGCAGGCAAGAGGTTTCTTTAACAAAACTAATGGTGTCCTTTTAAAGTTGTTTCAGGCCTAAACTTTTCATAGCTAAGAGATCAAAACTAGTAATCAAGCTCATTGATCCCTAAACAAAATTCTCACCAATACCTGCACCCAAAAGGTGTTAAAAAGTAAACAAAATGCAAATAGGAAGCCGACTTATATAATACATTATACGGCATACAGGTCAGGAGGGGTTATGCTGATACCATAAGGGCTCACTTGGAATGCTTTTTATACTCAAAGGTCAGAACAATTATTATAATGGCACCAGAGAAAGTTCAGGTAAGTGCTTCATGGTTTATTCATGGTCTGCAAAGTAAGGAGTAAATACTCAGTTGACTCATTTAAGCCAAATTAAGGGCAAAATAGGAGGAAACATTCCTCAGGTATTTACAATCATGAAAAGACTGAGAAAGATTGATTCTTACTGTTACTCCTTCAAGAGGTTCATACTGTAGTTGGGGATGGTGTGGGGGATGAGGTGATGAGGCAATTACGTTAAGCGGCACTTTAGTCAGGGTGGCATTTTCATGTAACATTTTTTTTTCTAACATAACGAAATAATACAAAAAATTTAGGTATGATCCTTAAGAATTACACAAACACATTCAGTGTTTTATTTATATGCTCCCATTAAAAATGGTGAGAAATATTTTAATTTTAAAAGTTTCAAATTTGGCATTACATAGTTTGTAGGGCCTTACTATAGCTCAAGTGTCGGAGAATCAAAGTGGCACATGTGCATTTCGAAGTCACATGCTACTCCATGGTGTTGCCATTAATTTTCCTTATATCTATCCTGATTATGCAAAATTAATAAAAGATAATTATTTAGGCTTTGGCTTAATTTGGCTAAGTCTTAATTTTTTTTAGTTTTACCATTTAAGTTGAGTCAATTAATTTTAATAAAATAAAAAAAGATAAGGCAGTTTTAGTAATCCTAACTCAAATTTTAATAATGAGGCTGGTGCAAAGCAAGTCCTGTTGGATGTTGGACTTTTTAGATGACTGTTTGAAGGTGCCAGTCTTCTATTCAGGAGATGCCAGCTGATCCAGCACATTGAGCTCAAGGTCACTGAACTGAATGAGTAGTTGGCTGGCATGTGTTGTAAAAGAGAATTGGCCAACCTGGCGGTGGTGTCCTGTAGAGAGAGATAGTGTGCACCTCTAAGATGGGTCAAGGTCATAAGGCACAAGGTAAAGGGTGCACACTGTCCAGGGGCATAAACCCCAGAAATGGAAGTGTCAAACCATTTTCAGGTCCTGCAAGAGCTGGACAGTGTCTCTGAAAATTGGTGGTAGGACGGCATGAGGAGCCCTAACGGGGACTCAATCATTAAGGGGATTGAAGCACAGGTTTGCTCCAAAGACAGGGAGTCTTGAATGGTGTCTTTCCTTCCGGATGCACAAATGGGAGACCTCCCTGGAAGGGTGGGTGGGCTGTTGGCCAGAGCAGTAGTGGATCCAGTTGTGATTATCCATGTTGGGGCAAATACATAAAAAACATACATAAGGGTAGTCTGTCAGGTCTATAATCCATATTTAAAGAGTTAGGTGCCAGGCTGAGGAGCAGAATTGACAAGGTGGGCTTCTCTGAAGTTCTACCTGTGCCACACCCCAGTCAACATAATATGTAGAGATTAGAAGGCTTAACACATGTCTTAAATCTTGGTGTAAGGTAGAGTAGGGTAAGGCATAGGTTTATGGGGCATTGGGACTCATTTTGGAACATATAGGACCTGTCCCATTGAGGATTGTTTAAACTAGGTTATGGGGGTGGGGTGGGGGGATGGGGGCAGGGAGTTTAGAACAGGCCAGGTTTAGAACTATACATGGAGAAACAAACAATAGTGTAAAAATAAAAATGCATAGTAATGTAAATTCAAACCCAATGTTTAAATGTAAAGCAAGTAGCACATTACAAATAGCTTGCCTTAATACCAGAAGTATCAAAAATAAAACAAGTCAGTTGGAGTTGTATGTTGAGGAGCATAATTATGATATTATAGTAATAATGAAAACCTGACTAATTAACCAAGCTAGGGATGAGTAGAGGGATAGACACTTTTAGGAGGGAAAGACAGAACAGAAAAGGAGTTCAGGTTGCTGTTTATGTCAAACAGAATTTAAAGCCAAGCCCTATTCATTTTGGACGATAAGCCCCATCTTAGTTAACACATGTGGCTTCGCCTGGAAAGCATTAGGGAAAGAGGTCTTATTTTAACTGTGTGTTATAGACTACTCAATACAGACAGTAATTTGAACGCACATCTTTTTAGTAATATTAAAAAAGCATGATTACAGGAGAATATTATAGTCATGGGGTGATTTAACCACCAAAATTTTATTGTGAATAACCTTGCAAATAATGGAGCGCAAGAGCAGAAGTTTTTAGAAGTGCTCAGTGGCTGTTTATTAACACAGTATGTTAAAGCACCAACGTGGGGGTATGCTTGTCTAAATTTAATATTTTAAATCAGGATTGATTTAAGGGTATAGAGGTGATTAAACCACTAGGGTCAAGTGACCATAATATAATAAAATTCTCAGTGTTTTGGAAGAGTACGGATGCAAAGACTAAATCTGTTAAGTTTAACTTTGGTTGGGCAAATTTTGAGTAAATGTGGCAAAGTCTAAGTAGGATAGAGTGGGATAAACTTTTAAATGTGGAAACTGTCAAGGAGCAGTACCTAAATTTGAAATTAGTAGGAAGTAAAAAAAACTCCACAGTGAGTTAATAAAGAGTTTAAAAAGAAGCTACAAAGGGAAAAAACAGCTGTGTAAGACAAATAACTCCAATTCAAAATGGGCAGATTTGTGGCAGATGAAATTTAGTGCCAGTAAATGTAAAGTATTACATGTAGGAAGTACAAATGTCAGGTTGGAATACACAATGGAAGGTCTGAAAATCGAAAGTACACCTTATGAGAAAGATTTAGGAGTCCTAGTGTACTCTACATTATCAAATTCCAGACAGCGTTCAGAAGCCATTAATACAATCCATCCATCCATCCATTATACAACCCTCTATATTCTAACTACAGGGTCATAGAGGTCTGCTGGAGCCAATCCCAGCCAACACAGGGTGCAAGGCAGGAAACAAACCCTGGGCAGGGCGCCAGCCCACCCCCCGGCGCACACACACACACACCCACACACCAAGCACCCACTAGGATTTAGGATCGCCAATGCACCTAACCTGCATGTCTTTGGACTGTGGGAGGAAACCGGAGCACCTGGAGGAAACCCACGCAGACACAGGGAGAACATGCAAACTCCACGCAGGGAGGAGCCATTAATACAATACAATACAATTTATTTTTGTATAACCCAAAATAACACAAGAAGTGCCTCAATGGGCTTTAACAGACCTTGCCTCTTGACAGCCTCCCAGCCTTGACTCACTAAGAGGACAAGAAAAAACTCCCAAAAACCCTTGTAGGGAAAAAATGGAAGAAACCTTGGGAAAGGCAGTTCAAAGAGAGACCCCTTTAAGAAGGCTAACAGAATGTTAGGTTGTATAGCAAAATGTGTAGAGTAGAGTATAAGTCCAAGGAAGTTATGCTCAAGCTTTATAACTCACTGATGAGACCTCATCTGGAGTACTGTGTATAGATTTGGTATCCAGGCTACAAAAAGGAATTCAGAGAAGAGAAGAGAGAAGAACATTTTCCATTTAAGCAAAAGAAGATTAAGAGGAGACATGATTGAAGTGTTTAAATTTATGAAGGGAATTGGTACTGTGGATCAGAACTGTGTTCAAAGATGCTTTCAGTGGTATCATCACTGCCGAATGTCTCTCTCAGAAAATTACATGCCTGAGGCATGACATTTCAGAAAACTAAGCGGAAATATTTTGTTTTTCACATTTCTGTGAAAACAAAGAGAATGCACTGTACCATGAAGCCCGTATAGCAATATGTAATATATAGTGTATAAATTAATAGTATTGTCTCATGCCTAGAAAGGATAAATCATAGATGCTGCGATAGGTGGTTAAAGGACGGCAAAATGTGTTTTGCCTCTGCCAGCATTATTTCATGCACTGGCCCTGTTCTTAGTGTAATGCCATTGATTAATCAGGCCCACCGAAAACAGATAATCACATCTTCTGTGAAATTTATGTAGTAGTTGCAGACATATTTATAAATACAGCCATCAAATAAACATGGAAAACCATTAGTCATTATAGGCAGGGCCATCAGAAGTACTCCCAGGTGCAATGTAAAAGAAGCCTGCTGCCTTCAACCAGGGAGAAAGAGTCAGGTGATGGAGGACAGTGTTTGCTGGAGGAGCAGAGAAGGTAGTGACAAAGACAGAGAGTGAGAAACAGAGAAGAAGACAAGAGTATTGATGTGTGCTGCTTGTACTTTTATTTGTATTGTGTTTGGTAAAATGGAAAATGCTTACAAAGAAGAGTTTCCCACAATAAAAACTCTTTTACTTTTTTACGCTCGTGTCCAGAGCCTGTCTTTGTTGCATATTTGGGGGGCTGCAGCACCCTCTACTGGCCACAATTTGCATAGGGACAGTTTCTCTTGATTACTAACATTTAAGTGGAATTTGAACAGGTAGTAATGTAGATTAATGCAGTTGTCAGGATCAGAGAAATCTGCATGAGTCCATTGCCATAGGTATGCCTGAGTAAACAGCAAACACACAGAGTTACAGATAACAACAACATTTATTTATATAACACATTTTCATACATATAATGTAGCTCTAAGTGCTTTACATGTTGAAGAAAGAGAAAAAAGACAAAATAAATAATTAAAATTAGGGAACTCTAATTAACATAGAATAAAAGTAAGGTCTGATGGCCAGGGAGGACAGAAAAAAAACAAAAAAAACTCCAGACGGCTGGAGAAAAAAAAAAAATCTGCAGGAGTTCCAGGCCATGAGACCGCCCAGCCCCTTCTAGGCATTCTGCCTAACATAGTTACCCAATCAGTCCTCATTGTATTCAGGGTTTTCATGGAAGAATTTGATGATGATGGTCATGTGGAATTCTGGCCTTGAATCCATCAATGTAAGGACATCATGGTGCTTTGATTAGGTGGTGGTGGCGCAGATCGCCACCACAGAAAACCAGAAACAGAACAGAAGAGAAAGTAGGAGTTAGTACGGATTTTGGAGCCACCATGAATAATAATGATAATTAATTGAATATGCACAGCATCGGGATTTAACTAAGATGAAGCTATGAGAAAGCTATGTTAAAGTAATGTGTTTTCAGCAGTGTTTTAAAGTGCTCCACTGTATTAGCCTGGCAAATTCCTATTGGCAAGCTATTCAAGATTTTATGTGCATAAAATCAGAAGGCCGCCTCACCACTTGTTTTAACTTTAGCTCTTGGAATTCTAAGTAGACACTCAATTGAAGATCTAAAGGTTACGATTTGGAGTGTAAGGTGTAAGACATTCCGAAATATAAGATGAGATTATTTAAGGCTTTGTAAACCATAAGCAGTATTTTAAAGTCAATTCTAAATAACACAGGTAACCAGTGTAGTGACATCAAAACTGGGGTGATGTAATCGGATTTTTGTTTCCGAGTTGAGATTCTAGCAGCTGCATTCTGCACTAGTTGCAATCGATTGATGTCTTTTTTGGGTAGTCGTGAGAGGAGTGCATTACAGTAATCTAGCCGACTGAAAACAAAAGTGTGAACTAATTTTTCAGCATCTTGCAATATTATAAGAGGTCTAACTCTTGCTATATTTCTTAAGTGAATAAATGCTGTGATTTAAAATTCAGGTCAGAATCAATAGTTACCCCTAAATTCTTTACCTCCATCTTGACTTTTAATCCTAATGCATCAAGTTTATTTCTAATTACCTCATTATATCCATTATTGCCAATCACTAAAATTTCTGTTTTCTCTTTATTTAGTTTGAGAAAATTACTACTCATCCATTCGGAAACACAAGTCAGACATTGTGTCAGTGAATCAAGAGTGTCGGGGTCGTCAGGTGCTATTGATAAATACAGCTGTGTGTCATCAGCAAAGTTGTGGTAGCTCACGTTATGCCCGGAGATAATTTGACCTAATGGAAGCATGTAAATCGAAAAGAGCAGCGAACCCAGGATAGAGCCCTAATGAACACCATATAGAATATCATGTGTCTTTGAAGTATAATTACCACAACTAACAAAGAATTTTCTACCTGCCAGGTAGGATTCAAACCAATTTAAGACACTGCAAGAGAGGCCCACCGATTGACTAAGGCGATTTCTAAGAATATTGTGATCAATGGTATCAAATACGGCACTCAGATATAAGAGGATGAGAACAGATAAACGGCATCTGTCTGCATTTACCCGCAAGTCATTTACTACTTTAACAAGTGCAGTTTCTGTACTGTGATTTGTTCTGAAACCTGACTGAATCTTATCAAGAATGGCATGTTTATTGAGGTGATCATTAAGCTGCATAATGACTGTCTTCTCTTGAATTTTAGGCAGGTTAGAAATAGGTCTAAAATTTTTAAAAGCAGAGGAGTCAAGATTATTGATGGAATGAATATTAATTCCTGAAAAAATGTAAATATTGGTTCATACAGTGAACATTAGATACATAAGACAGGTGATCTGTAAATATATTTGGAATACTGGGAATTTTCAACAAGTTTTTGGATATAATACTTGAATAGGAATTGACAGGGCTCTATTAGGTTAAATTGTCTGTTGCTTAAACAAGTAATCATACTGTATATTTACATGGCACATTTTTCAGGTAAAGAAGTCCAAAATTTTGGCAAGACTAAACTGTGGAAACACGAGAGGCTAGGTTTGAATTCAGTTTTAGATTTTTCCTACTGAAGTGAACTTTCAGTGTGCTCTGCCACTGGTAACTTTAACCTTTAAGTGAACTTTTATACTGAAGCTGGATAATACATTAGAATTAAGTTAATATTGTCAACTTTTTTGCTGTCTTTCAATTTTCAGGACCATTGCCTACTGCCAATGGGTTGACAATCTTCATCAGACACAGAAGATGCTGTCCTTGACCGGCCCTCTTAGTGATGTTCTGAAGTGGATTCTCAGTCACCTCACCAGAGGTATTGTGAAAAGAGAAATGTATGGTCATGGAATAGGTCGTTTTTCCCAGGATGAAATCTATGCACTGATGGAAAAAGATATGCGAACTCTAGCAACTTTGTTAGGTAAGGTTAATAGAATTTATTTAGTTTCTTTTGTGATGTCAATTTTCTCTAAGTGCAACATATCAATTTTTATTCTAATTTATTATAATACCTGTAACTTAATATTTTGTGCAAGACAGGGAAAAACCACAATATCAACTAGAGATAACTTCTCCACCACAATGTCTGGAAACATTAGTGAATGATTTTTTTTTCCAATTAGGAGAAAATGTTTTGGTAAATGATTGATTAATTGCAAAGTGATGTATTAAACTTTCCACATGCTGAAGGCAGTTATGAAGTAGCAAGAAGTTACCAGGAGCAAGGTCACCAACATTTTGGCACTTGGTGTGAAAAAGTCCCTCATAAACAAGCTTCCAGGAGAAAAGAGTGAAATCCACACTGACAGAAGGACATATTCTTTGTTTGATAATGTGGGAGAACAGGGACTTCTAGCAGAACAGACAAAGCCTCTACTAGAATAGGTATTATAATATGGGGAAATTTAGGAATAAATGCTGGTTCACATTTTGGTGGAAAGTATTAACTTGATGTTGTGTCCCATTAAGCAATATTGAAAGGTTTAGTATGCATCATATAATTGTTTCTTCAGATTTTAAGTAAATTTTCTACTGCATTTGCACAGTGGTGGAGGCTCATAGTTAATTTGCCTAGATTTTATTGTATTTTTGCAAATGTCACAGTACTCATTTCTAAGTAATTTTACTTTACCAGCCACATTCTAAGGTTCAGTAGAAGGATCTGTTTGACTTCTGTCCCCAACATGCCATCCTCTGTTTTCATCTTCATATCAGAAATACATAGCAGCAGAGTTGCAGTAGCCTTTGTTCTAACTTGGGAAATCCAAAATAAATCAGAAAGGATGTGAGAGATAGAGCGAGAGAGAGAAGTTGTGATAGTGGTTACAGTATTATCTTACAGCTGCAATGATCAGGATTTGACTTCTTCATGGCATATTGTCTATGTGGAGCTTTCGCATTCCCCTTGTTTCTGTTTTTCTTTTCCTCCTGAAGACAGTATTTGTTAGTTTGGTCTGTGATTATGAACAGGTCTAGTATGAGTAATTGTGTATGTGTGAGTGAAGATTGACTGGATGGACTTCCCATCTGGTATTGATTTTGGTTTGTGATATCATCACTCCTTTAAGCTGAATATAAACTATATATCTAAAACAAACTTCTGCTTGGTGAACACATCTAGACATTTCCACCAACTTACTACAGCTTATTGCATTGGCACAGTACTGTGCTTGCCAATCAGCATGCAAAGCTCAGTATATTTTTGACTGTCTCTTATCCATACAGCTTGACAGAATAAAGCCCCTCATGAAATTTCCTATTATTTTCAAGTGATTTTGAGAAACAATGTCAATTATCAAGAGAAATACCTTTATAAAATTATTAGAAATCATGCTATTAATAAAAAAATAATAAAATAATAAAAATCCAAAGTAATATACTGTTAAACAGAATAAACAGCTAACACCAGATATTATGTATCAGTAGAGATTGATGGAGTTTAGGATATTTTTACAGTATATGTAATTCAATAATAGGAAGTAACATTTCTGAACTAGAAAGTTTGTTTTTAAATGCAGTTATTGATGTTAGAGTTCTCTTTTTCAGGTATTGTTTTTATATTTTTGGTAATCTTGTATTGTTGGATATTGAAGATTAATTGCTGAAAGGGCCATTGTGCATTGCATTATTAATCATTCATCTAAATAAATAAGATAATTTAACAGCATACTTAAATGTGTTCTCGTTTATATATTTCAGTAGCAAAAATTCAAGAATTAAAATCAATAAATTCTTAATGATCAGTTTATCTTTATTGACTATGGCATATGTGAAAGTGCTATAACTAAAAGAAAAAAAAAGTTAAAATGTCATTATTTGTACTTCTTTGGGAACTTTTTTATTGTTTATGAGCCATCATTATATCATACATCAGTTTAATAAGATGGAATATTAATATATATTGACTTTTAAATATACTATGCTCTCAAACCATTTTCGAGGTCTTCAACATAAACCAGACCTGGACAGGATGTCAGTGTATCATATAATGCACTCAAATCCACACACTCAATCAATTATTCACTTATTCAATTTAAGGTTCCTAATAAATCATTTAAACGGTACTTGATTGAACTTTGGTTTCATTAAGTACTGTACTTTTTGTATGAAAATTACTTGGCACAAATTACAGTTTGTGTGTTTGTTATTGAATGTGTCACTCATTTACAAAACTTAACAAATGCTTTATGACCAATAGTAAATCTGATGATCTTTCAGTTTTAAGTGTTGTGTTTGTTGTTCATGGATGAAAACACATCCAGTAATACATAATTAAATGATTGACATTTATGTAATTAGCAGCAAAATTATTTTGAATATGCCTACTTGGCATTCTTTCTTATTAATAAATATATCATGACGGGATATTTTGTATGGAGCATTACTGAATTATCTAAGAAACTGAGTCATAGTAGCTGTTCAGGTCCATTCATTTTTGAGTCAAGATTTCCACAGTACTGGATTCTGTACTTTGGAATGTCATGCTTTGTTTCTAATATCAAAAGGCTGCTTAGAGTTAGCCAGATTATAGGTTTATAGGGTTATTACTGTTGTATGTACAGAGTACAGTAAAATTCTTACTTAATATTATGTAATTTATGTTTATGATGTAATGGTTGTTCATCAGTTTGTGTTATGTTAGAAAACTGTCATTGCATGATTCTTGAAAATTATCTGTTTACTAGTTTTTGATAGGAAAATCTAAACTAAGCAATTATTTGATCAAATGAAAAGGTGCCCCCAGACATAAATGTCCATAGTTTTGTGGTCCATGCTTCGTTCTTATAAAATTATCTTTGCTCACAAAGAGTCATCCTTTTGCAGGGTAGCAGGGTAGAGGTGTAGAAAGTTGAGTAGGTTTCTTAATCCGTAGCATTTTCAATAAGTTAAACACTGAGTAAGTCTGAAGTAGAGGTAAGGTCATTGTCATGTACAGGAGCAACAGATAAGAGCTTCTCTACCTTCAAATGTATCCAGCATTAGTTCCTTATTTTAAGTAATTGGTGGACGAGTATATTGCTGGTAAACTGGTGATAGTTTATGTAGTGCTCTACATTTAGAATAATGCATAGATTCAGGGTCCATGAAAAAGCATGTACATGGCTTTGGAGCAGAAAATTGCCTTCCTCATAAATAATCATTAGCAATATAAGAAATGGCGGCCCAGAAGCAACCTCACAGTGTCCCGTGAAGACTCCAGACTGCAACTGAAATGATCGCAGAAGCGACCAAATTAGGTTTGGCGATTATCATTTCCACCTAATTCTCCAGTGGCGAATTAAATCATTGAAACTTTAAACTATTATATTCTAACAGATGCAAAGGGCCATTTTTTTATTGTTGAGAGTATGTTCCGTTAACATATGTGTTGGTACAGGCTCCCCTTGTTTATCCCTGAGCTGCAGGGCCGGATTTAGATGAAAAGAGGCCCTAGGCTTTTCCACTTATGAGGCCCATTTTTAAGTTTGTTCAAATTGCTAACAATTTGAATGTAGGCCCCTCTTGATCTTGAGGCCCTAGGCTGAAGCCTAGTTAGACTATAGGAAAATCCGGCCCTGCTGAGCTGCATAAAGGCTGGTTTATATCCCGAGCTGGGTGCGAAGGAGTTGAGACGAAAATGATGTCTGAGGTGGAGACAAGTGTGGGAAAATATTTCAACAAGAGGCGGGTTACACTTGTGCCGACAGGGCAGAATTTACACATTTCTACGCCATAGGCCAAAGCACATAATTCTGTGCCCCCCCCACCCCTCAAAAAGTTGATTTATAATTTTCAATTTAATATGTAATAGTTTATTTTTGAAACATATAAGCACTTAATACAATCTTTAATTGTTTCATTGAAGTCAACAGATCTTGCTAAAACTGCTTCAATGCAAAGAAGTGCCTTTGCATTCAGCTTATTTTGCTGCATCGTAGATCTTAAATGATCCTTGATTCTTTTCAGAGAAGAAAAAGACCTTTCAGCTGAGGAATTCGTCACTGGCATGCAGACAAACATTCTTAATAAAACCTCAACGTTTGGATAAACTGTTTGTAGTCCTTTTTCTCGTAGCCACTTCGACGATTACTTCTTTGGTTAGTTCAAATTATTCACCCAGTTGGCGTATTCAATATGATAAAATTGACATAAAATGCCAGTCAAAAATGCAAAAGATTTAAATCGATTCACATCTGACATTATAGAATTTTATTGAAATCTTTTGCATTTTGTGTCAAACTTACATTACACCACATTAAATGATGCTGCATAAACAAGCCATAAATTGTGTATGTTTCATGGTTTGTAATAAAAATCTCAGCTCCTCTTTATAATTTGCCGAACACCCCTGTCAACTTTTCCTGCTTACAGCTTTCAGGTTTACGGCCCTGAGTAAACTAAACAGTATATAAAAGTAGTAACGATATATTTTACTTACCTACTATCAGTAGATATGTAGAAGTCAAGTGATATGAGCGTAATGAATCACTTGGAATCACTATTGTAACGCCAAATCTGGAATTTTCCTTTAACACGTGGTTTATGCTGAGTGTGTGAGAGAGAAATAGCAAATGCTTTTTACCTGTGATTGAGCAAGACAGCAAAAGCTGTAGAGATGGGCAACGTAAATGTACCGCTCAATTTATTTGATGTATATGGATGTAAATTTAAAAAACAGCATTTTATATGGCCTTTTCAAAATAATACTGAAAAATTTGTAAATATTTAGTTGTTATTTCTTCAGTATACACGCCCCCCCGACTGCTGCACCCTAGGCCATGGCCTAGGTTGGCCTTATGTCAAATCCGACCCTGTGTGCCGGAATAATGAACGAAGGGCTGAATATGACGCAGCTGGTCATTAAAGCAAAAGATAGGCATGCAAAACATTAGAAATTCTTCTGTCCATCATATACAGTAGGTCCCCTGTTATGAAGGTATCTGTGTCCTGCGTCCCTTCTGATAT
Organism: Polypterus bichir lapradei; assembly: GCA_026402145.1. Taxonomy (NCBI): domain Eukaryota; kingdom Metazoa; phylum Chordata; class Cladistia; order Polypteriformes; family Polypteridae; genus Polypterus; species Polypterus bichir. The sequence continues at coordinate 97,430,676 of JANRMT010062791.1, read as the reverse complement.
GGCGTGGCACAATAAGGTGTGACTCTCACCAATCTCCTAGTGTTTGCGCATCTTTGCATGCCATTTCTCTTTTGATTTAACGTATACCTCATACAAAATGCCAGTCTGTCCCTCAGTAAACATGTACAAGCAGTCACCTGCCTGCTGTTTCTTCATGCACAGCGATGTGATGAAGTCTGCATTTTAAGGTTGAAGGTGTATTACTGGGCTGCTCTGTGATTGACGACAGACAGTAAACTTTATTAAAATAGTATGAAAAAATGCCACTTTGTTAGTTCTTAATTCAGTCATTTTGGCATGCACACAATATGTTCTGTTACCAATACATTCTTCATTTGGAGCACATCAACTCAGAAATATGGAGGATGATTTAATAAAAATAATAATAGTAACAATTATAATTAATAATTAATTACTTGACACCCAAGAACTCTGTATAATGACATTTTAAAATAAATGTACTAAACCACTTTCACACTATAATGTGCAGCCCTGCTCATAAAAATTTACTCAGGTAGTTTTTTTCTGGGAAAAAAAAAAATCCACGGGAAAGGCATTGTTGTGGAACTCAGATTTAACCTCTGTCATATGAGTGATTAAAACCATGTGAATAAAATAGTATAAGTTCTCTGAATAAAAATCTCCCTTTTCTGTCATGACCACCACTTTAAATTGGGGAGGATCTCATATTTCAAAAGGGAAAGAAATGTCATTGCTAATACTGTGCACTTTTTTGATTTTTATGCACTTTGAGATGTGCATGGGTCAGATATGAGGAAAATGTTTTGTTTTTTTTATTTCAAAAGTGGTAAAAATGTATTGCTACTATCTCAGATTCTGTTTTTTTATACATTTTGTGATATGCCTGTGTCAGTTGTGGCAAAACCTAAAAGGGAAACAATGATTAAACATTACTTGTTTTTAAATACATTAATTTCTCTTGACTTAATTTGTCATAACCTGCTGCTTTCTGGCTGCTTAAAATGTCTGCCCCAGCTAAATTTCTTGGTTTCAAAATCTGGTCCAACTGAATTTGTAATTGAATAGCCCTGCAATATAAGGACATTCATCCCAATATTTGGTATTCATAAGCAGTAACATTGGTTTGTGCTCAGTCAGCTTACTAAACCAACTCAAGTTATCTGCATATTAGGAAAATAGTTTACAGGCCTACACTAATTTCAGAAACTGTTTCTTAGTTTGTATTTATTTCTTTTGTGCTGAGGTGTTTCTTTACATAAGCTACAGACAGACAATTGCAGCCCTTTTCATATAGCCTATCTCAAATTTGTCATCTCATATACTATTAGTGTGATATTGACAAGATCAATGGATGAAGACTGAGCAGGAGAAACATTGGTAAATGCACTTTGGGAATCATTGACAAACATCAACCTACTATGGCAAGAAAAATTATATCAACAAAATACTTTGTGGTACTAAGGAAAACAGGAAAAATTAACGCATGAATAAATGTTAATGGGCAAAATATACACTGGCTGCCTAGACATGGACTAATGTAAATGCCACAAATGAGTAAAAGAATAGTTAAAGAGAAAGAAATACTTTTAAGGTAAGCACAGTATGAATCCAAAGAAATGGATAAGATGCTGATGTGGCACACAGTGTAGTATGAGTTGGAAACATGGGCCAATGATGGTGGAAGATATCAAACAAGTTGAAATATTTTAAATATGGGTGTGAAAATGAATGGGGAAAACTAGGTGGTCAGAAGATCATATGACAAGGAAATACTGGAAAATTGTTGAGAAGAGTTATTTCTTATCAATACAATCATGACAAGGAAAAGACATGGATCTGACATATTCTGCATGATGGTTCTCCTTTTAAAAGCACTATAGAAAACCACCTGGAAAGGGTATGTAGCAATGATGATTGACTGGGTGGGTGATTTACAGAGGTAGACACCCGAAATATAAGGGTGGACCAAAAACAGAGATGCTTGGAGACATTAGAGACTGTGCAGATAACTTAATAGAATGTTGATATTTCTCTTTATGTTTATCCTCTTCTTCAAACTTAAATAAAATATTTCTGTTGGAAAGCACTGCTGTTTCTTAATTAGTCTCCTCACTCCTCATTGATAGGTTTGATAAAGTGTCTCGTGTTAACATTTGAAGTGCAATGGTAGAGAAAGAGTGAATTTAGTTCATCTGTGCACATTATAGAGTAATACAGGTGTACGTCATTTTGTTATTTCTAAAGTGCAAATCATAATGGAAATTTTTAATTTTACAGGATTCCTGGTCCCTTCTTACATTTTCATCTATATTTAGGAGCATTACATATCAAACAGTTGATTTTAATGATCAAACAGTGATTTTAACATTAGCTGGAAGTTTTCATTGTAGCCATTTAATTTTCCTTATACAATTACACAACCTTCCCCCACAATAACATCACACCTGTGGTCTCCAGCTCCTTTTTACTCTCTGGATGTTGGGTCTCTTCTGATTAAGTGAGGGGAGAGTTGGGAAAACTCTTCATAAACAAGGCTTCAGGGCCAGACAGAATCAGCCTCAGGGTGCTACAAAATATGGGATAGCCAGCTCTCAGCGGTTCTACAACACCTGTTCTCCCTTTCCCTGAATTTACACAAGGTTTCCTAGCTGTGGAAACATCCTGTGTGGTCCCAGTGCCAATGAAAGGTCATTCCAGTGATCACAAGGACTTCAGACCAATTACTTTAACTTCATACTTCATGGAAACCTTTGAGAGGCTGGTCCTAAAACAGCTACGACCCCTGGTTTCAGAACATCTGGATCCTCTGCAGTTTGCCTATTAGACACATACTGTATAGGTGTGGAAGATGCTGTCTTCTGTTTTTTCCACAGAACCTATTCCCACTTGGTCAAAGCCAGTGGGAATGTAGTACAGTCAGGATAATGTTCTTTGACTTTTCCAGTGCTTTTAACACCATTCTGCCCCACTGATTGGGCGAAAAGCTTGAGGCTTTGTATCTTGAATCCCTACAATCTCCTGGATTATGGACTTTCTGTCCTAAAGACGGAAGTTTGTGAGGCTGAGGGACTGTGTGTTAGAAATGGTAGTGTGTAATACTGGAACACCTCAGGGAATTGTCCTGTCTCCCTTTCTGATTTCCTGCATAATACCAGCACTTGCCATTTACCAAAATTTCCAGATTATTTGTCCATCAAAGGCTACATTAATAATGGAGACAAGTCAGACTACAGGAAGGTTGTGGAGGATTTCATCTTGTGGTGTAGTGACATCTTGCAACTGAACATCAGCAAGATAAAAGAGGTGGTGGTGGAGCCTCTGAGACCAGTCACCAGCCAGGGTGACGATGTGGAAGTGGTGCAGAGCTACAAGTACCTAGGGGTCCATATAAACAACAAACTTGACTGTCTGACAACACAGTGCTGCTGTATAAGAAGGGCCAGAACAGACAAAGGAGATTCAGGTATTTTGATTTGTGCAGTAAGCTACTGGAAATGTTCTTTCAGTCCATAGTAGCCAGTGTAGTGTTCTATGCTGTAGTCTCCTGGGGACGCAACTTCAGCTCAAAAGAAGCACAATGCCTGAATAAATCTATCAGGAAAGGCAGTGCCATCACAAGACAAACTCTAGACACACTGTAAGCTGTTATAGAGAAGAGGGTGATGGCAAAATTGGATGTCATCATGAAAAATACCTTCAGTCCTCTTCAGGAGGTGCTATTTTGGAGCACTTTTAGCTCATTCCACCACAGTGTGCTAAGAAGTGCCTCTGGGGGTCTTTTCTGCCCACTGCTATCAGGCAATTCAATGCGTCCTCCTGGGGCACTCGTTAAGTTTATTTAGAAATACCATTTTGAAATATATGAACAATATGCATTTATTTATTCATTGATTGATTGATTGATTGATTGATTGATTGATTGATTGATCGATTGATTGATTGGCTGGCTGATTGATTGACTGTATTATTTGTCCTGTCAGTCTGTATACTTGTTTTTAAGTTTTTCCTGCTGTATGCATGTGAATTTCCCCATGGGATTAATAAAGTTTATCTATTCTAATCTAATCTTTTAAAACCAGAGACTGAGTCCTGTTGTTTAAGTGTGTGGCCAGGCAGTATTTCTTCTTTTACAAAGTAAAGCCTTTTACAAACTAAAGAGTTAGTCTTTGATACTACTTCGTTTACTTTATTTTTAGGTTAATCTGTACAGTTGTGGAATTTCATTTTTTTTACAGATAGTAAGATACTTTAGAAACTGTTAGCCTACTAATTGTGATGAATGGTAAAGCTCAGCTAAAACTACTGGGATGATTCTGGCAGAAGCCTTCTTGTTTTTGATCCATTGGGAACATAACAGATGGTATTTATTTCCACCAGTGCCTCCCCCCTGTTGCCATTGTTGTTGTGTAAATGTACTCTCCCACTGCCTCTGTGCTTCCACTTTCACAGCAAGGGTTTGGTCTCAAAAGAATTTCATAATTTCCCTTTCCCCTGCATACTTTAGAGATGATACATTTAAAAAAATGCAACCTGGAACAGTTTGTACCTGGCTGTTGCTTTATTCAATTTAATTTCCACTGTTTATTCAAATTCAAAAAAAAGTTGTTTTTTTTTTAAAGCAGTAATACCATGATATTTTGAAGGGAGATCCTTCTTTTAGCATATACAGTACACCAGCATGCAGTATCATACCACTGCTTTGGTAAGTTAACAGCCAACAAAAAACTAGAGAAAAGCACAGTTAAATACAGTGTGATATTTTAAAATGTTGCCACCTTTAATCTACAAATATTTAATACACCATTTCAAGAAAATCTAGTAGTTTATATTTAAATGTAAATATTGAGTAAGAATGAATATTCAAAATATTCAAAGTATTCCATGGTGCCATGGTTGATAGTGTAACAGGCTTGCAGCCTTAGATCACAGGCTGTATTGTTGGCTATCATACCTTCTGTGCAGAGTTTGAACATTTGGCTCTCAAGACTCTGATTTACTCCTACAAGTAAATAAAAAACAACAAAAAATGTTCATATGGTGACTGCTGTTAAATGTTAAACTGCAGCAGACTGATGAATCATTTGAGACATGACTCTGCCTTGTGCAGCATGCTCCTAGGATATGCTTTAGCTCCCCTGTGACCTCAGGCAGAATTTACAGGTTAGGAAGCTGAATGAATTAAATCTTATTTTCATCTTACTTTTAATGAAGAAGAGGTATTGTATGAATATTTAAGTCTCACTAAAATATTCATCAGAAGTTACAATACAGATCACTGTAAGCTTAATATAATAAATGTTTTGTATGCAAGAATTAGTTTTCTACAAAATGTACTGTTCTTTTTCATATCTGTTTAAAACCCTGCATTTGTACCTAATTTTACTTCTTAATTATATTAAAACTAAAAATATGAGAACTGTGGGTATAATAGTTTATTATTCCGTATTTATTGAGCTCTTGGCATAGTCAAAGAAGTTAGTATTGCCTATTTAACTTAAATGATGACTTTCAAAGCATTATATATTAACATTTTTGTTATTCCTTAGGAGACAAAAAGTATATAATGGGACCAAAGCTATCCAGTGTAGATGCCACCGTTTTTGGGCACCTAGCTCAGGCTATGTGGACTCTGCCTGGGACAAGGCCTGAGCAGCTCATTAAAGGTAATTACCATTTTTTGTGTCATTCATATAAAAAAACAAGTTACAACAGAAGTATTATAGAAAGCTTTTTTTAAATTTTATATTCTCTCCACACAAAAGTTCCACTTTCAAGATTATCTTTTATTTGCTAACTGTATGTCAGCAATAAAGGAGGTGGCTTAATTCCAAACAAGAATTATTTTAAAAACTCCACAGGTACAATTTTATTACATTAAAAGAGTTGCATATCAAATGAAACTGTATATTTTGTACTGATGCTTTGCTCTGTAAGAACCAAATTAATAATATCTAGTCTAGCTTATTTTTAAGCAAACAAATCACTTCCGAAGTAAATACTGCAACTGTTAATGTGAATAGGCTCTGCATAGTTGTTTAAACTACAGTATGTATACAGTATATATACAGTATATACATCCATTCATTGCATTATTTATATTATTTAAATACTGTGGGTAAGCAGGTTATAAAATGGAGCAAAGGAAATATACAGTAAATATATATATGTATATATGTGTGTGTCTGTTTATAAATGTGAATATAAGCTGTTAAGTTTGGGAATTTGGAAATACTAAAAATAGCACCATTGATTTCTTGGTTACCGACTTGTTCAGTTATTGAATTGTGAAGGTGGAAGAAAGCATTTGGGTGGCCTCACCCATTAATACAATCAGATAAAGAAAAAATTGGAGCCAAGTATCCTGTTAAGATCCTAGAAAAGATAATAAAATGAGATGTAATGTGTGTGGACTTGCACTGCTGTACTCTTAGATTTCAAACAGCCAGTTGCACATTTCTTGTACTTTTTATCAAGGCATCTTGACTGTTTTTCACCTGATATAGAGAAATTCATCAATACTTGCTTCAACCCATTTTTAACTGAGGGAAGTTTGAATGAAAGATTCATTTTTCAGATAGTCAAAAACAGTTCCTGGCCATTACTTATGCCACGACTCATCTCTACAGATACTATTCTTAACCTTCTGCAGAATCAATTGCTAAGGTAGATATATAAAATTATACATGACAAATTTCATGCAAGTCAGATAATGTTTTCATTATGATGTCATTTTCATTTTGACAGGTGTATGTGTACATTTTATATTTACTAGGGGGCTGTGCCAACCCCGGGCATGCACTACGTGCTAGCCTCTTTGCGGTTCTGCCGCTCACGTATGGGGATGCGGATGTGCAATGTAAACAGATTGTTATTGTCATGGGATTTGTTACATATGCATAATAGAAATAACTATTTTACATTACAAGTAATTAACCATATTAAAAAATAGTAAAACGTAATAATTTGAAAGTAAATTATGTTTCATGTTGTGTTAGAGTTATTCATTGCATAATACGATTTTGTTCTGTTTGGCTTTGAGATTAACACGCAAATACTTTTTAAACTTACACTTTTACTGTAAAAGTTCAGTGAAAACAATTTTTTGAATAAAATTTTTTTATCAATATTGCATTGAATTTTGATTCTGTGTTTGGACTTTCATCGTGACAACACAATGTATAACTACCTGTGATTGAATTTCGTTTCTTTCTCTCTATTAAATAAAATGACTTTTTCGAATTTTTGGCTCTGAGATTTGTTAATTGTCTTTGCAAAAGCTATTTTAACGGGAACCTGTTAAAGTTTTAATGCGAATGGCATATCAAGATCTCCTTTGTTGTCTAATGTTATCCGCGGAAGATGTACTACATTACCTTTCTTGGATTCATCCTTCTTTCTACAGTAATTTGTGCGGTGGAATACCAGATGGTATTAACGGTTGTAGATATTCTTCGGGATATTGTAAGTTGATGTTTTCATCTTCCGCACAATCACCACTAACTGTTTCAGCATAGTCTATTGATATGCATTTAACCAATTTGCCATGTAACCGATTAACAATTTGCCGTTAATTTGTTTGACTTCATCATTTCTCAGTGCTACGATTGCTCGTGTGCTTATTTTTTCTGTTGATAACCCTTCGTCATGAAATTCTTTAATGAGATTTGAACGTAATACGTCTTCTTAAAGTGGGAATTTCAAGTGAGGAAAACGTTAAAATTTATAAGAGCTGAGAGAGCAGGAACTGTGTCTGTCAAAAGCATTCACACAAATGAGAGGTGAGAGGACTGTGTGTGTGGTTGAATATGGTTGAGAGGAGGGTGTGACTTATAAAAGATCTCATGGCCAAAGTCTCGTCTCGTGGGACTTGAAAAGATCTCTTGAAAAAAGTCTTCTCATCTCTTGAAAAAAGTCTTGTCTCGTTTCAGGATTTTTTTATATAATAGAGATATATTGCAACCATCATCAAGTCTACACAAAGAACCACAACTGAAAGGATTTTAGTGAAATAAAATCTTTGTAGAATTCCTATATTCCCAGACATCCAGAATTTCAACAATTGGAATGTTCTTACTCTTTGTTATATCTTCTAAATTCATTCATTTAAGTTTAATTTTCCAAGGTGCTGTAAGAGCTTTGCATTTTTTCCAACCTTTGAAATTAAGATATATGCAGCAAGTTATTTAGATACATTTTTAATTTAATTTCCAGCTTTATCAGCCCATCATAAGTCATTGATCTCGTTATGTAAAGAAAATCTACATTAAAGTGTCCTTCTTTAAAGGTGTGTTATCTTTTCAATTCACTTTTCCTTATGAATGTGGATGGGAAGTTAGATTGACTGTTAAATGAAAAGCTTTATCCTAAGAGATGGCTCCTACTTTTTCACCAAGATCTGGTACAACATCATTAAAACTGCTGCAACTGCACTAATTTGTCTGTCAGTCTTATTACTATGGTACTTGAACTCCTCCATATGGGGTAGCTGCTCAACTTATAATTATAGGCAACAATCAACCCTTTTCTCAAAGATCTTTTCTCAAAAGATTACTATGACATCTGAAACACAGGAATTTCATTTTTTAGGAAAAATAATTTATTCTCCCTTTTGGACCACTCTGTTATCTTACTTCATTTTTATTTTCTAAATATTTTAACATTTTGAGTAAAGAAGTAAATTAAATGAAGTTTTAAGGTCATTTACTTGGCATGTTGCCTATATTTCCATTTTAGCCTTATTAAACTTGCAAGGCTTTAGCAATGCTATTTTTTACATCATCTTTATAACAGGAAGAGTATTTTTAAAATTTCCTGGCAGAACAAAAGGGCAAAAAACAAAAGAGACTGGGAGCACGCTCTGATACAGCACATTGCCGCACCCACCACATGACAAACCACCTCAGAATCTCAGATTAGGACCCGAATGCAGCCATGAAATGGTTGACACCTCAGCACCACACTAGTGGAACAGTGTAAGTTTTTTTAACGGTAGCTGGAGTGTCAATCTTGCCACCAACCCCCAAGTTTTCCCTGCAGTTGGAGGACCTGCAGGTTAATGTTATATTCAGGAAAAAGCAATTGCATGTTAAGGACCTTACTTATGGGCCCAATGGAGTAGAGTCACTTCTGCCATTTGCAGGATTTGAATCGGCAACCTTTCAATTGCTGGTGCAGATCCCTAGCCTCAGAGCCACCATAAAAGGGTTTATAATATTTTTATAAACATAAATAGTATCTTTCCAGCAACTTAAACTAACTGCAAGAGGGTTTTATTAGCTATACACATTTTTCTGTACATGTTAATCTCTGCCCATTTTTGTTGGTGTGATTTTATCCCATTTGTCAATTTGACTTTTCTTCCTGTTGAGATGTATTTCATACTGTATGTGGTTGTAACCTTCAATCTAGACCCATAACCTAGCTGGAAAAAGGCCATATATTATGCCTGAAACATTTGCTTAATTGAATCATATACGTCTTTTCAAAAAAGTCTGAAAAATATACATTGATTGTTCTTAAAGAATACCTGGCTTGGAATAACACATTTTCTTTTTCCCATCAGTTTATCAGATTTAACAGCTAATGTCTTTTGAGAGTATTTTCCAGAAAGACATAATGCTCTTTCAGATTGTGAGTTTCCTTTAATGAGGTTTCCAGGAACTTTTGTGAAAATTCCTTAAAATTTCCACATTCCAAACCCTCCAATAGTCCACAAATTTCATCATTCTTCCTCCTTGCTGTATCTTTGTTAATTTCTTTATAAGAGTTTTACATTCATTTCCTAAGACGTTCACCCTCACTTTGACCATTTGTCTTCAATGCATGTTTTTGACATGTACTTTATATTATCACATTGACCTCCAAGCACATTCCTTTTAGTGTCCAATTTACATAACACATGCTTTACGTGCTTAACTAGACACTTCCCTTTTCTTTTTTGGTCTCATTAAATTTACAAAATTAGTTACTATCTAGTCCTCTTTTTAAAAATATTAATGTTTAAGAGTAAAGTATATCTTAGTTTTACTCCAAATAACACTCCACTATCTTCTTCAGTTGCTTATATTATTTTTTTCTTATTATTTTTATTTATTGCTTACTTTTGTACTTTGATCTGTGTCTTGCTAAGGGTATTTATGAAAATTAATATGTATTTTTAATTTTAGTATCCTACTCATCACTGTTGTCAGGTGGGCAAACTGTATTTATTCAGGTATGTCATGTTGCATGGCATGTCAAAGAACTGTGACTTTGTAGTATTTGATCTAAGCCTAATTTAGAAAACTAATATGGGGGATGGAAGGGGGTAATGGAGAGAGTAATGCATATACAGTATATCTTTTTCTGTGTCCACATTGTCATTGTGAGATTTTGCTGAATTCATCATTGGTGCCAGGTGTTATTTTTCTTCCCCTACCTTACAAGGATAATTTTAAAATACAGAAGTCTTAGAATATTGATCATTCATTAATGTTAGTAAGCTAAAATATTTAACCTCTCAATCAAGCGCTTTCACATATTAGCTCCCAGTAATCACATATTATCCATCCATTCATCCATCCATCCTCTTCCGCTTATCTGAGATCTGGTCGCGGGGGCGGCAGCTTAAGCAGAGGTGCCCAGACTTCCCTCTCCCTGACCACTTCTACTAGCTCTTCCGGGGGAATTCCAAGGCGTTCCCAGGCCAGCCGAGAGACATAGTCCCTCCAGCATGTCCTGGGTCTTCCCCAGGGCCTCCTCCCGGTTAGACATGCCTTTTTTTATTTTTTTCTCCAGCCATCTGGAGTTTTTTTTTGTTTTTTCTGTCCACCCTGGCGATCGGACCTTACTCTTATTCTATGTTAATTAATGTTGACTTATTTTATTTTCTTACTGTGTCTTTTATTTTTCTATTCTTCATTATGTAAAGCACTTTGAGCTACTTTTTGTATGAAAATGTGGTATATAAATAAATGTTGTTGTTGTTGGAACACCTCCCCAGGGAGGCGTCCAGGAGGCGTCCAAATCAGATGCCCGAGTCACCTCATCTGACTCCTCTCGATGCGGAGGAGCAGTGGCTCTACTCTGAGCTCCTCTCGGCTGAATGAGCTTCTCACCCTATCTTTAAGGGAAAGCCCAGACACCCTGCGGAGGAAACTCATTTCAGCCGCTTGTATTCGCAATCTCGTTCTTTCGGTCACTACCCATAGCTCATGACCATAGGTGAGGGTAGGAATGTAGATTGACTGGTAAACTGAGAGCTTTGCCTTTCGGCTCAGCTCCTTTTTCACCACGCCAGACCGATGCAGAGCCCGCATCACTGCGGACACCGCACCGATCCGCCTGTCAATCTCCTGCACTATTCTTCCCTCACTCGTGAACAAGACCCAGAGATACTTGAACTCCTCCACTTGGGGCAGGATCTCGCTTCCCATCCTGAGAGGGCACTCCACCCATTTCCGGCTGAGAACCATGGTCTCGGATTTGGAGGTGCTGATTCCCATCCCAGCCGCTTCACACTCGGCTGCGAACCGATCCAGAGAGAGCTGAAGATCATGGCCTGATGAAGCAAACAGGACAATATCTTCTGCAAAAAGCAGTGACCCAATCCTGAACCCACCAAACTGAACCTCCTCAATGCCCTGGCTGCGCTTAGAAATTCGGTGACAAAGGGCAGCCCTGGCGGAGTCCAACTCTCAACGGAAACGGGTTCGACTTAGTGCCGGCAACGTGGACCAAGCTCTGACACCAGTTGTACAGGGACCGAACAGCCCTTATCAGGGGGTCCGATACCCCATACTCCCGGAGCACCCCCACAAGATTCCCAGAGGGACACGGTTGAACGCCTTTTCCAAGTCCACAAAACACATGTAGACTGGTTGGGCAAACTCCCATGCACCCTCAAGGACTCTGCCAAGGGTTTAGAACTAGTCCACTGTTCCGCAACTAGGACGAAAACCACAATGTTCCTCCTGAATCCGAAGTTTGACTATCTGATGAACACTTCTCTCTTATGGTCCCCCGTATAGACTTTTTCAGGGAGGCTGAGGAGTGTGATCCCTCTGTAGTTGGAACACACCCTCCAGTCCCCCTTCTTAAAGAGGGGGACCACCACCTCAGTCTGCCAATCCAGAGGCACTGTCCCCGATGTCCATGCGATGTTGCAGAGACATGTCAACCAAGACAGTCCAACAACATCCAGATCCTTGAGGAACTCCAGTCGTATATCATCCACCCCCAGGGCCCTGCCAGCAAGGAGTTTTTTGACAACCTTGGTGATCTCAGTCCCAGAGATGGGAGAGCCCACCTCCGAGTCCTCAGGCTCTGCTTCCTCATTGGAAGATATGTTAGTGGGATTGAGGAGGTCTTCGAAGTACTCCCCCCACTGACCTACAACATCCCGAGTCGAGGTTAGTAGCACACCATCCTCACCATATGCAGTGTTGACACTGTACTGCTTCCCTCTCCTGAGATGCCAGATGGTGGACCAGAATCTCCTCGAAGCCATCCGAAAGTCGTTCTCCATGGCCTCCCCAAAATCCTCCCGCGCCTGAGTTTTTGCCTCACCAACCACCGAAGCCACATTCCGCTTGGCCTGCAAGTACCTGTTAGCCACCTCTGGAGTCCCACAGGACAAAAGGATCCTGTAAGACTCCTTCTTCAGCTTGACGGAATCCCTCACCGCTGGTGTCCACCAACGAGTTCAGGTTCCACACCGACCACCTTACAGCCACAGCTTCAGTCAGCCACATCAACAATAGAGGCACGGAACATGTCCCATTCAGACTCAATGTTACCTACCTCCCTCGGGACGTGGTTGGAGTTCTGCCGGAGGTGGGAGTTGAAGCTACTTCTGACAAGGGACTCTGCCAGACGTTCCCAGCAGACCCTCACAATACGTTTGAGCCTACCAGGCCTGACCGGCATCCTTCCCCACCATCGAAGCCAACTCACCACCAGGTGGTGATCAGTTGACAGCTCCGCCCCTCACTTCACTTGAGTGTTCAAGACATGTGGCTGCAAGTCCGATGAAACGATAACGAAGTCGATCATCGAACTGAGGCCTAGGATGTCCTGGTGCCAGGTGTACATATGGACACCCCTATGCCTGAACATGGTGTTCGTTATGGGCAATCTGTGGCGAACACAGAAGTCCAATAACAAAACACTTCTTGGGTTTAGATCGGGGGGGGCCATTCCTCCCAATCACACCATTCAAGGTCTTATTGTCATTGCCCATGTGAGCATTGAAGTCTCCCAGCACATCGAGTGAGTCCCTAACAGGTGTGACCTCTAGCACCCCCTCCAGGGACTCCATAAAGGGTGGGTACTCCAGACTGCTGTTCGGCGCATACGCGCAAACAACAGTTAGGACCCGTCCCCCCACCCGTAGGCGGAGGGAGGCCACCCTCTTGTCTACCGGGTGAACCCCAATGGACAGGCTCCAAGTCTGGGGGCAATAAGTATGCCCACACCCTCTCGGCGCCTTTCACCAGGGGCAACTCCAGAGTGGTAGAGAGTCCAGCCCCTCTCAAGGAGAAAGGTTCCAGAGTCCATGCTGTGCGTCGAGGTGAGCCCAACTATATCTAGCCAGAACCTCTCAACCTCGCGCACTAGTTTAGGCTTCTTCCCCTTCAGAGAGGTGACATTCCACGTCCTAAGAGCCAGCTTCTGTAGCCAAGCATCGGACCACCAAGGTCCCCGCCTTTGGCCACCACCCAATTCACACTGCACCCAACCTCCTTGGCCCCCCCTACAGGTGGTGAGCCCATGGGAAGGGGGACCCACGTTGTCTCTTCGGGCTGTGCCTGGCCACCAGGCGCTCACCATTGAGCTGACCTCCAGACCTGGCTCCAGAGTGGGGCCCCAGTGGCCCGCATCCAGGCGAGGGAAAACGCCATCCAATGTTTGCATGCATCATAGGAGGTTTTCTGAACCGCTCTTTGTCACATCCCTTGTCACATATTAGACAAATATAATTCCAGTTCGAATCTCATACCAATTAGCATATAACAGAGACATAACTGGATGGATACATACATACACAGACACTTGACATTTTGTTAAGGTGGATAATGTGTATGATTAGTTAAAATGTATGCATTAATTTCTCATAAGCATAATAGCATGAGAATTTAATTGTATGTTAAGCCTGATTTAGAATAGGTTATCAAGAACTGTGACTACAAAATCTAAAAATGTTGCAATAATCTCAGCTTTTTTTAAAGGTCATAATCTCTCAGACCAATACAGATTTTCTATCTATATTCAAAACCGTATTCCTTTTTTACCAGTACATTGTAGCTACTCATAGATTGACTATTTTTATTTAGAATAACTCTCTTGTAAACTCATGCTGTTGTTATTTTAGACCATTCTTTTTTTCATTCTGTAATAAACTTGCCAGTGGCCATTAAACCACATCAATGCTAGCAAATGAAAACTTTATTAAATTTATTTCTACACTCAAAATAATCTCAGGGGACAAATCAATTCATACATTTCAAATAAAAAATTACAAATCAAATTAGTATATTAGGTCATTAGTAGTTATTACTTTTATGGAATTTTTAGGATGTGTTAAGCATATTGAAATTTGCCAAATAATATGCTGTACAAAAATAGCTGTCATTACAAGCAGAATTTGGCGAACATAAAGAAATAAGTAACTTATGTAAGGAATATTATGTCTTTATGCATTTTGGAGTGCAAAGGAGGACAAGCTTATGTCATCAAAAAAAATTTTTGAGGCAACAACTGATAGAGAAAGATAAATCTCTGTTATAATTCCCTATACTACTTCTAATGCATATGCAGGAAGAAAACAAATACATCTTTTGTAACTAAGTTGTGAATACATTTCTTGTATTATCTGAAACTTGAAAAATATCTGATTTTCCCTGCAAGGAACAGTGCAAAGGTTCTTCAAAATTTGAAAGATGACAGGTAGGTTTTCCATATACCACTAAAAGTAGTGGGTACGCAAACTCTCCCTACTAGTTTCTCACCAAGCCTTTTCACATCTTTTCTGAAACATTTTAAGAAAAGTGGCAACCACATGAGAAACCTAAAGAAGTATAGTAAACCCAACCATGCCCTCTAAGGGAGTGTTTGACCAACATAATGAAAAACACATTTGTCAGAGAAATGTATCAGACAGAGGTGTAAATATTGTTAATGTATACACATACAAAGAACATATGTATACAGAAACAAATGCATATGTGAATCGTACAGTGTATCAATATTTTGATAATAGGAATTACATGACAAAATAAATAAACTAAATCGTTTAAGGAAATATATGTGGAATTTGTACTTAAAAGGTTTATACCCAAACACACTCTAAATTATAGAATACCAGTAATGGCGCACTGCACGATAACGTGCAGTGAATACACTTGACTTGAGCATTCATAGTTTTCATCCTCTTTCTACAGTCTGCCTCAAGAATAATTTAAGATATGAAGAGGTAGGGGAAGAGACGGCGAAGGTGGTAGGGGTGAGAACGGTGCCCGTACAAATGAACCGTACTGCCGAGAGTTGATTCTACAATAAAATAAAATAAAAATTAAAAAAAGGAATATCCTTGGAGGTGAATCATCACCCCAAAAGCGGACAGTAGACGTCACATAGTATATGTGTATCACATTTTAGGTAAATCGGTCAAACAGTTTGCGAGCTACAGGTGATTTAAAATCCTGGACAGACAAACGCACAGCCACGGTAGCGTATTATAGAAGAAGATGTGTTAAGAACAAGATGCAGAGGACAGAAAGATATGGAAGAAGATGATCCACTGTGTCGACCCCTAACGGGAGCAGCCGAAAGAAGAAGAAGAAGAACATGGTCACAAAGAATCAGAGAGGAATTAAAAATAACAAAAATAAGGAGAGCTTGTAATTGCTGTATTAGTGGATAGTTAAGTAAAATATAACAAACCATTGCTCATCAAGTGTTTTGGAAGTAATGTTTTTGTTTTTCATTCATTCTGTCCATCCAGAGTCTCAGTGAGTTAAGCTCATATTCGTAACTTCAGATTCAAGGAAAGGGCCAACATCAGATTACATGCCAGTCCATAGCAGGACATGCTTATGCAAGTACTGACATTCATAGAGGATTAATTTAGACTTCCCATTCAACCTATTGAGCACATCTTTGAAAAGTAGGAGGTCACAACAAGTTTGATTTTATGTAACTAAGAAAATTTTTAATAATAGTAGAGTAATCAAATGGTATCTATCAGAACTCAGTGAGGCTGTGGTGCATTACAGCAGAACACATGCAGTTTTCATACTAAGTTAAAATTTTCAATTTACTTTTTAATTTCTAGCTTTTTGCAATTTTCACATCATTCAACCTTTTAAGTACATTTTAGTTTGTTTTTGTTTATTATTTTTATTTATTATTTGTGTATGCAACTTTTTGTTTTAGCTATTTTCATTCAATACAAAGTTCACGTTTATTGTTGTGTCCCAATGCACTGAAATTCTTACTCACACGTATGACCAATGTGTAACACATCACAACACTCTTACAGACCCATGATATTAAATCTTGTTACTAATTCTATTGATTTACGCAGAAAAATAATAGTGCAGTGCGAAAATTCAGCATAATCAAGTTTTGAGACAGAACATCTATGAGAGCATTTAAAAGTAGAATTCATAATGCCAATTTTTGTCATTATTCTTATAATGTGAAAAATTAAATGATCATTTACATGCTGATATGAAACTATACCTAAATGACACTCAGTGTTCAGTGTACATTATGGCAACAACCCCACTTCTAACCAGCTGAAGTATGGTTATATAGGCATACAGAATTTAGGATTTCCTGAGTCTTAATTGAACTGGTAAGTTTATGAAGCTTGTTGATACAGTAAAGGTACACGGAGAGTGTTCTGAGCCACAACAGTTGATGAATGATGGTGGATATTTGCAAAATCAAACCAGAAGGACAACTGAAAATTTCATGAGTGTTTACTGATCTTATGGTTTATTTATTTGTTATTTAATCTGAAGAGTAGAATGCAGTCAGGTGCAAAACAACAATCAAGAGTGGGAGACCAAATTGCCCTTTAACCCTACCTGCACAAATTTGGAATGTGGTTCCAGAGTAACTAGAGAAAACCCACACAGACATGGTTAGAATGTGCAAAATCAAAACAGAATAAAATGGCATAGGGGCTGACCACTAAAGTGACATGCCACCCTAGGTTTAGCTGTGCCAGTCAAATTTATTTAATTTTTGGAACCACAGATTTTATGATATTCATATATATGAGTATGCAGGTATGTATTAGATTTCACTTTAACATGTTTACACCCTTCTCTGATACAGATAATTAATCTTACAGTATATCGATAGTTCTAAACTTCTGAATTGTTTTCATATTTCAAAAAATCTTTTGGTGAGGAGCAACCA
Source organism: Polypterus bichir lapradei (assembly GCA_026402145.1). NCBI lineage: Eukaryota > Metazoa > Chordata > Cladistia > Polypteriformes > Polypteridae > Polypterus > Polypterus bichir. The sequence goes on along the minus strand of JANRMT010062791.1, from coordinate 97,413,285 downwards.
GGTTTATATTAGGGCTGGATTGTTTAGCGGCATACTGTAAGTCTCTTTTTATGCATTTCAATGGTTATGCAGAATGACCAACAGAATCTCTATCCAGGCCATTCAATGACATGTTTTTCATAAGTGTATGAAAAAATTTCCACCCATTTATTGTCTAATCTGCTTTTTCTTGTTTATGCAATCGTTTTTGGAAGAAGAGCTCCTGGTTCAAGATCTCCTTTTTCAAATTTCCAGCCTGTCACAAGTCAAATAGTGCTTCACCTTTCAGAGCTCATCACTGGTCGTACCATTTACTCTTGACTGGGAAAAGCTAAAGCTAGAAGGGTATAGAATGAAAAAAATGCAGTGCTCATTTTCCTACCAAGAATAAACTGGATAATCTTAACAAAACTTTCTGTGCCAAACCTTCATATTTTTCTTTGACACACATACTTCAGTTTTGGTGAAACCTCAATTTTATGTGGATACTAAAGAGTTATCTGGGTGCACAGAGGAAGGGGCAGTTACATTGGTGGTTACTACTTGAAAGTTTTTAGCTCAAGGATACACAAAGCCAAACAGCAAAACAAACTGTCTAAACCAAAAGAGTCTGAAGAACAATTATGCCTTGAAGCAAAGAATTAAAAACTTTATTTAAACATGGGTGAAGGAGGGAACAGTTTCACAAGCATGCTGCCAGATAATATGTGTGTTATTTTGATTTGCCATAATGGCCCCTATGGTCATTAGGTCTTCCCATGAAAGGTGATATAATTTGCAGAGGCATAACTATGCTCTTAGCTTTTCCTTTTTTAAAATTGAAGGCTTATTTCATAATATAAAGCTGAGGTCAAATTAGCAAAAGAAATGCTGCTTAGTGGTAACATGCCTTTACATAGCTGAACAAATTGGCTTTGAATGTGGCTTTGATATTGACCTTCTCTTTATGGTGTTCTAACCTGGGGCAATCAGATTCCTTTGTGACCTGCCTAGTAAGTGTGATCAGTGCTTAGAGAGTATGTTTATTGTTTCAAGAAGAAAGATAGCTTGGGCTGTGAAAGGCAAAGCTCCACTAACTGACCTGAGGCTACAGTAGCCTAGTGGGAATCTGTCAGGAGGCTACCCTCTCTTGATGTTGAGTGACAGTGTGGTCTTTGTAGTACCTCTTACTCACTAGCAATTCACTTCACTAGCGCCAAACATTTTTTAATTTGATTCTGCATTTTAAAGTATGCTTTGATATTGTTTCCTATACACAGGCACAATGTAAATTACAGATTGGGTGTCTGTTTAAAGTTAAGAAGGATGTGCTATATTAATTGGGTGGGGTGTCCAACTAGGCTTCTAATAATAATAATGTTTTCTCATGATCCACAGTCATGATCTGTAAACAGATACACAGGAGGGCCTGGAGTCAAAAGAAAAACACAGTTAGTCTTTAGATGCTCAGATTTATTGAGATTATCATGTTGAATGGCATAGAAAGGATCATTCTACAATATATATTCATCTTATTCATTACACTGTACCAATTGTTTCAATCCCATGTATAATTAAGGTAGGAGGCTTTTTTTTAAATATTATTTTTGTCCCTGTGTTAACTGGGCATGACGATATTTTCTAACATCCCTTCCTTTATTTTCTCACTTCCAGCCACTGGTTAATACCATTCCTACCCCAAGGTACAAGATATGTACATTTAACTATTTTAGTGCACATTTATTTACAGTTTTGTAATAATTCCTGCAAGCTTTGAAAAAAATCACTGCAGTTTATTTTAATTTCTTGGACTGGAAAGGGCACCTCAATATACCTCAACAAAACCAATACACTGAAAGTTACAAGAAAATGCTTCTGGTATTTGGATAATGAAGCACTGCTTTCTTGTGAGCATGGGAAGGTGATATATAAATAAAATGTATTATGTGTTATTGTATTGTTTATTAGGGTGGCACAGTGGCACAGTGGTAGCACTGCAGCCTCGCAGTAAAGAGACCTGGGTTCGCTTCATGGGTCCTCCTTGCGTGGAGTTTGCATGTTCTCCCCGTGTCTGCGTGGGTTTCCTCCGGGTGCTCTGGTTTCCTCCCCCGTCCAAAGACATGCTGGTTAGGTGCATTGGCGATCCTAAATTGTCCCTACTGTGTGCTTGGTGTGTGTGTGAGCCCTGCAGTGGACTGGCGCCCTGCCCAGGATTTGTTCCTGCCTTGCGCCCTCTGTTGGCTGGGATTGGCTCCAGCAGACCCCTGTGTTAGGATATAGTGGGTTGGATAATGGATGGATGGATGTATTATTTATTATGGGGTTGATTTGAAAATTTTAATTTCTTGCTAAACTTGTCTACACCACAAGATGGTGCTAGTGGGCTTTTTAATGCAATTTATTACTCTACATATTTTCAGCTAGAGAGGAGACTCTGTGAAAAATCTGCTACTGATGCTTAATAGCAATAGAAAAATGCAGTTATACTAACAATAGTCTTTTTTAAAATAACAGTGTAACATTACAATTAGTCACTACAATGTTTAGGCTATTATTTGTTTCTGTCTTATCCTTCACTGAAATTAATTTTATGACAAATGAGTTATGAATGTTTATATATCTCTACAGGGTATTTTTTTTACAAATTACACAACAGCAATTCCAAACTCATAAGTTTTCTGTCAATTAACATAGTACTCCTGCTTTTCAGCATACTTGATCTGGTGCCACAAAGGTTTTTACTTACCTTCAGGAAAGTTTTTTTTTGAGCAGATAGCAAACCTTCTATGATCCAACTCCTAATTAAAGTTCTGATGAAGAAAGTGCATTTTAAAGAAACTTTAAAAGGTCCCAAGTGAGAATAACTATTCCTGACAGTGCCAACCCATAAAACTGAAACAGCTATTCTTGGAGCACCCAGACTTTTTTTATAAAATATTTATTAGATTTTATCAGTGTACTGTTAGCAAATAAGCCTACAGGAGGCTTTAGAAGCATTGTTATAAGTGATTAATGAGTCATAATGGTGCTCATTTACGTCACTATCAAAAGCTTTCATTGCTGTTTTAATTTATAGTAATGTGAAATTTTTTAAATATTATATATAGCTCCTTTTCAAGGTAAAACATTTTATTCACTTTACATTTGAAGCACTGGGGTGAGTGGAGTGACTTATTTAAGCTGACATAGTGAATCAATAGCAGTGATTGAACTGATGATCTAGTTGTTTCAAGTTGAATGGTTTAGGTACGAAGTTAATCTGCCTGACAGCTAGTTGTAGTCAATGGCTTTTTCTTAACACATAATCTAGTTTAGTCCATAAATGTATACTTGTTAAATATTTCACTGTAAAAATAAGTGTCTTTCACAAACCTATAGATGCTTAAATATTCATAGTAGTTATTTAATCTCTGATAAAGAACCAGTTAAATCTTCCAGTAGGTTGCATGGGACCTATTGTCTTACGTTTGTGGCTTTCACAAGCAGTGATTCTAGCCATTGAAAGAACTGATAGTAAAGATTTTGTCTGAATTAAGACCTAATCAGATTTTTATTTGTTTAAACCTTTGCTTGCAGATTTGTTTGCCATTAAAACAGGAGCTAAAGTAAGCAGGTTTTATGTGTCTCAAGGAACATATACAAAATATGATAGAATGCTAGAAATGCTGCATTTTAAAATAGGAGGTTTATTTTGAGAGATTAAATCTTGTGCACTCTGTATTGCTAATTTTATTTAATAATTTTATCTTCATTTTAATAAAGAAATTGGACATATAGGGTGGGATGGTAGAACAGTGGTTAGTGCTGGTATGTCAAAACTCTAATGTCCTGGGTTGGAGTCCTGGCTCAGTGACTGCCGAAGCAGAGTCTGCATATTCCATTTATGTCTCTGTTGCTTATTCCCTGGGTACTTTGGTTTTCCTTCTACAAAAATGTATGCTAAATAAACTGACAGCTCTAAACTTAACCCTATAACTACAGTATGTGTGGGAGTATAGGCATTGGCCTTTTGTGACCCTGAACTAGTTAAACGAGATGTTACAATAGAAGGTCATTGCAAATGTGTTTTGACTAATACTTATAATTGTATTCCTAATTCATTTTATTCCAACATTATGATATATGTATCATAAAATCTGTGTAAATCAGAAATTTTCTATTTATCTTACTAACTCTGGACCAAAATTGTCCATTAGGATTACATACTCTACAATTAAAATTAGTTTCTGATAACATACTCCTACAATTGTTTAGTTGTGGTTGAGAATTTGTGCTTTTTTCTGGATGTATAGAACTAATCTTTTCCTTTAGCATTTAATTTGATTTCTCATTATAGGTGAGCTGATCAATCTTGCTATGTACTGTGAGAGAATAAGACGGAAATTCTGGCCTGAATGGTGTGAAGATTTTGATGACCTCATATTTGAGTACGATGAAACAAGTGAAGACAGCCTGACACCAACACAACTACATCAGTACGGGTTGTATTCTCGAACAGAGACATTTGAAGAAGAAGTAACTGAAAATAGTTTTTCCTGTTCGCAGACCCCTGATACAGACTACACTGGCCATTCACTCTTTGACTCTGATGTGGAAATGGAAGAGTTTACAGATCATGAGCAATGCAAATGCTGACTGAAAAATAATAAAACAAACTTCACTACAGTAAATCAATTTCTTAATGCTCCTTCATCTACAGTTCAGAAGATATGTTTTCCAAATGTTGGTGCTCACTCTCTGAAGATGTGAAATTGGATCATTATTGTAAATGGATGTTTTTCTCTTATTCAAAGAAATTTAAAGGTATAACAAAGAAATCAAGATAAAGAGTAGCCAATGTAATCCTTCCGTTTTACCTCCTAAATTCACTTAGCACCATTTTTATATATTGTGTGCACAATCAGGTTCAATTATGCTTTATACAGGACCAATTTCATCAATCTGGTATGGGGATGGTGGTGATTCTGTGTTGTTAAAAAATATCTTTTTGACCTTCTTGTTTTGCCTTTATGACAGTGCTGCCAAATGTGCTTGTTTTCAGCATTCCTTACACAAGCCTCTGAAATTCGTAAGTAATATAAAGGTTTGTGGGAGAAACCCATGGTGCACCTAGAGTATTGTATGTACTTCTGAATATGATTTCAAGTGATTCTTATGAAAAAGAAGCAAACTCTTTTTGGCTATGTACTTAAAGTAATGTTTGTGTGTAAAACCTTGAACTATTTAATAGCCAAATACTTTTTAGAGACGCATCTGTATCTCCATTATATAAAACTTGAGGATGGAATTAATTGAAATTTTAGAAACAGAAAATAAAGCAAAGATAATAAAGGAAGCATTTAAGTGGTCCTTCCTTTGTATATTACAATATGTAGGCCATATTTCTATGTAAGTGGTTGGTTACTTACAGATCAGTTGATATGTTGTAAGACTAGAAAGTCATCTAGAAGTGGAAAAAGCATGGACACCAAGTGTGGGAAATTAATACTGAAGGAAAATGCTGTTATTGATTTAAGGTACATTTTTGACTGCAAATTGCTTAATATTAATTGGCAATAACCTGACATATATGAATTGAAATTCGTGTGCATCTTCAGATGTTGTCAGAACTAAGCTCAGGTAGCCTCTCTTGCATACAGGACATGGCTTTTAATCAGCAAAGAATAATTTAAGTAATATTCTCATATATAGTCGGTGTGTTGTCTAACTTGAAGTTTTGTTAAAATTAAACAGCTTTTATGCTTGAAAAATGCCAGTTGTGTAGGATCACCTGGCAATTTAGCATTTTAGTATTGTTAATCCTATCGAAGACTCCTGCACAGTTGAAATCATGCTTCATATACAAAACTAAAAAAATTTAAGAGACGGGAGGGTTAGTAGTTCTTCTTAAATGAATGGAAAAATGCATTTTCTGTCTTGCAAATGAGCACCATCCATCTGTAACTACCTATTTCAACTCACTCTCAGAGAGTGTCAGCGCATCGTAATAAGCACTACTGTTTGAATGGAGCATCCAGTTAAGAACCCTAATGTAAAAATACCTAGCCTTTGATTAATTAACCTTGATTAAGTGAAACGGCACTAATATATATTCAGCAATGATATTTCATATATTTTTAATTTTGGCTTACTCCAATTCATGATCTTGGAAAGCTAAAGGAAGTGTAAAGTTGTATGAAATATCAATCCATCATGTTTCAGAACAGGGTTTTTGTTCTTTTTTAAGCGCTTCAATTGTGTGTTTTTTCAGGATTCAATTTAGAACAAAATATAAGCTATTGGGGCTGTTGAACAGTTTTGTGAAGTAGTATACATTTTATAGAGAATGTTATCCTTATTATTGAAACAATTAGTGAAATCTTACAATGCCACTATCCATAAAGCAAATAAGAATATTTCATACTTTCCTACATAAATTCAACAATAGTTTCAGGTTTCAGGACATAAACGAACTATGTCACTATAAAGAACAATATTCACATGTAGTGACAGAAATTCAGAATTTGTTAAATATTAAAAAGTTTAAATGACAAGAAATTTTAGTGCATATATTCCCATAATAAGCTGAAAATGCATCTAAAGAATAATGCAAAATATAATCTAAAATACACCACACTACAATCATTAAATTATGGATATTTGTTTCATTAATTTGGTTGAATCTGGTCGAGAAATAAAAATTGGTTAAGAAAATTGCCAAGTAACACAGACAACCATAGCCTTTTATGTATAAAGAGCAGTTGATTAGCCTGGATGTGAGACATAAATGTAATGTTCTCCAGCTGGGATCCAGAGGACTAGAGCTTATCCCAGCAGCACTGGATATAAGAATCCCTTCACTCATACAAGGTCAGTTTAAAATCTGTAGTTGAACATACGTTTTTGGGATGTGGGAGATAAAAGGAATAATGTGAAATATCACAAAGGAAAAAGAGCACTGCTAGTCTAACTTAAAAAGTTCCAAAGTGTATAAACTCTTCTTCATTTATATTTAATTATGTTTATTTTTTAATTTATTTCCTAAATCCAGAATATTACAGTGGCATGCAACACAATCAAATAAATTATAATAACATAACAAATACAACCAATTACTTAAAAATGAATATAGAAAAAATAAAGGAAAACCAGAAATACAAAGGGGAAAACTAAAGAATTATTATATTCACAACACCTTTTATTTGTAGGGATGCTATCCAAATTCAGGGGAAAAAAGGGAAAATTGAGATGAAATAAAACAAAAGATCAGTTATGGTTCTTTGTTGTCTAAAATGGAGAAAAGAGATTTTTGTTTGAAATATTGTGAGTATAAATTGAAAGCTGTTCATGCTATGCTTTAGTATGATAACATACAGTGAACTCAGTGAGTTATTTCGTATTTTTATAAGAATTAAGTCCTCTAATATAAAAAGCCATTTAAAAATCAGTTAAAAAGCAAAAAAGACATAAGAAATTCTTAAAATGGAAAAATATAAAAAATATATACAATTTACCATAATAACATTTAATCTTTACCAAAAAGAGCATCTTTATTAAAGTATGTACGTTGTATGTTTTTCATTAGTCTGCATATCAGAAAGAAAGCAAAACCTATTGCTTGTTTGCTAAGAAATCAGTTATTCAAAAATCAAACATTTGATCTTTTTTATTACAAAGAAGTGCATGCATGGTGCAGCATACAAAAGTATAGAAATTGAATGTATCATATTCATAACAAAATACTTGAAAAATAAGAAAAAAAGATTTTTTAAATACCCTTTCAGAGTCATTGACAGTCTTTGTTCAGTGTACTGTTAGTCTTTTGTTTTATAAAAGTTGTGCTTTGGAATACAAGTTGATATTCTCCACCTCAGTAACCACCTCTGTGTGCAACTTTTGTTGTTCTTTCACTGCCCATTCTGTAAAATGGTTAATGTCTTGTTAATGCCTTTTATTTGTTCAGACATGGTCTATGACATTTTTACATAGTTTTACACCATCTGACATATGGTGAATGAGATATCTGTGGTTTTATGTACACTTCATCAAAAACTGTTTGGAATTATTTCTTGTTACGTGGCAAGATTGCATAAACTTTACCGAAATTATTTTATTGACATACAGTACATTCAGTAAGTGGAGGCACAGGAAAAAAAATATAACTTTTTATGTTCAGAATTTTAAATTTGTCACTGTGTGACTAGGAGATGTACAGCTGGTTGAATTAATTTAAATTATATGAAGCTTTCACTTTAGTTATAAAATTATAAAGGCTACTGGATTTTGATGTATATTCAATAGCCAATTATTTTATTGTACTTAAAATTCCAAAATGTGCATGATCAGTATAAAAACAAATTATGTTGGAATACTGTATATTGAATGTGGAGGGCCCAGCTCTTTTATAAATTTCAAAATATGTTGTTATATTTCTCCTGGATATGAACAGTTGAAATATATATATATAGTATTGCTTTCCTTGTTAAAGCCATATTTTAAAAGACAAAATATGAATTTGGACTTTTGGTGTGGAGTTCAGCCACCTGCTGAGGACCATACAGAACATTACTGCTCTAAAAACCAACTGCTCTCAGGAGGAGTTAAGAGACAATGAATATATACAGTATGAGACCTGTGATCATGTGAGCAATGTTACTCTTAAATCAAAGCCAACTTGAATAAATATAGCTGTGACAATTACATTATGGTCTTTGTGTGAATTATCATTTACAGTGCCTCTTCAATTTTATTGTTAGCAGATGAATTACTATAATTACAGTATGTATAGGATTTATTATAATTAACAGGTGAACTGTGTAAAATATGCCATTATGTAGTGAAGGGAGCTCATTCACTATGGAATACAGTGAACTTGATTGTTGATACAGCAGGTTGTATTAATGTACATATATGAATATGTATTCACTTTTTCAAACAATAGATGTTGTAATGAGTGCATGAATGGCTTTAATATTTCTGAGGTAATTTATGTATTTATTTATGTATTGTTTAAATTAACTCACTGCCTTGCTTCAGTTATGTCATGTCTCTAGCTGTCACATGAGCTATTCCAAATGGCATTTAAAAGTAGCTGTACAAAGGGGATTCTGGGAGCAGAAGGAGGGTACAATACTGTAGATATTCTGGGAAGTATGACTGCTGGCTGTCAAAGGACTAATGAACTAACATCTTTCTGTGGTCAACTTTAAGACAGGTAAGCTGGTTAACCAATGACTAGCTAGATAACTAAAAATATTGGTAAAACATTTCAATTTATATTGTCTCCTAATAATAACTAACATGAAATTTAAATCCCTTCTAGCACTTTTCTAATAAGTCTGATTATCCATTATCCATCCATTTTTATGCCCTTTTTTCCGGTACAGGCACACAGAATGATTTTTCCAGTATTAGTATGTGCAATGCTAAAATCTGCCAAGTTACATACTTACCCTGCAGCAATTTGGAATTTGTAATTGACATGATCTGGAATGAAGGAGGAAATCCAAGTCCCTGAAACAAAACCTGTGTGCACACATGGAGAGCATACAGGTATATACTCTACTCTTACAAGCCATCCATTCTTGGAATTAAATGTGCATGTTGAATTTTGTCAAGTAATCCTCCTTGTATGTTCGAGTTCCACTTAGTTCTGCCTTTTGTAAAAAATTTGAACAAACTGAGTCATAATATTAGGAAGATCAGCTGTGATGCTTCACATTTTTGTGTAGGAGACAAATGATTCTGTTTGAAAAAAAACAACTCTTCTATCCAAGGCTTTCTTTAATGTTTTATAAAACCTTTAGAAACAAAAATGGATGGTAGGGTGAATTACAGAGGGCTGAACTAAAGGATTTTTCTATGTCTTCTTCCAGCTATTTACCAGATTAAAGCTGTATAGTGAAATGCAAGAATTAATGAGTTGATCAATTTACTAAGAAGGGAATTTTCAAATATTTTTCACTATACATTAGAGATATTCATATTGTTATGAGTGGCATCAACCTAATACTTTAATGCATTTCTGAGAACATCAAGCTTATGGTTAGCAAAACCACACAGTCTTAATGGAAAGTTTCCTCTGAGTGCCTGTCATTTGCTTATTTTGAAACCACACATGAGAATATAAACAATTAAACTATTGTTCAAGAAATTAAATTTGATCATGCACATATTTTTAGGCATTTTTGTTTCTCAAGCATTTTAGTAATCGTCTAGAAAGAATTACACAATGCCTCTTTTATTAGAAAAGATCAAAGCTAGAAAACATGAGTATGTACATTGTGCAATGAAAAACTGCACTTCTAAACCCTTTCATGCTGCATTTTTATTCATTTCTTTTTTTCTCAAATAATGAATTAATCTATGTGCATAAAAATGTTATACAAGAGTGTTTAGACCCAGGTTCAGATCCTGACTGGGGGGCCTTCTATATGGAGTCTTGTGTTCTCTCCCTGGATCTCAAGTTTATTCCCTCAGTCTAAAGAAATGCTGTTAGGTGACATGACAACAATAAAGTGAGCTGGTTTGAGTGAGGACATACTGGAATCAGTTTTTATTTTGACTCCTTACTTGTCCATGCTAATCTTTGAGTACACATTTTATTTTATACAGTTCCTTTTTGCAGTAAACATTGTCCCAAGATGCTTTTCAGTCCATTACTACAATTGTTCACATACTGTATATGGATTTGTAAAGTGGAGCAATGGCAGGTTTTGTCAATTGCTCAGGTTCATTCTGGGAAACTACTGATCTGGCAGCGGAATGACTACGTAGGACTGTTTGTGTAATTCCACTCCAACCTACTTTCTTTTTTGTGAAAAAAAACTTTGTATTTATTATAATCGATACAGTCAGCAACCAGACCTGGAGACAGATAGATAGATAGATAGATAGATAGATAGATAGATAGATAGATAGATAGATAGATAGATAGATAGATAGATAGATAGATAGATAGATAGATGAAAGAATGACAAAATTGAAGTCAAGCTTCTATTATTCTGACAGAGAGAATCAATGTGAGGGAGAGTTTGTAACAAAGGACCAATAGGGAGTGACAGAGAGACAGCCCCAAAACATGTGCAGGAAAGTTCTGGGAATGTTAAGAGAGCAGTATTGACAAAAAGGATCACTGGATAAATCCATTGCAAAACATTTATGGGAGGTAAAATAAAAAAAAGATTAACAAAGTTAAACTGAGTATCCTGGGATCTAATTTTTTAAAACTTTCTCTGGATTCAAGGGGGAAGGTATGTGAATGTCAGAAAACAACAAAGTCTATACATCATAAAAATTCCATTTATAAAACCACATTTCTATGTAATGTACCCTTTATAAATCTATAATTGAGTCTGTATATCATGATTTAATATGCTTGTCACATCAAATAATAACGGCTTGGTGATATAAATTATTGTGTGTCTGAGTCATCATTTAACTGGTTTGGTTGCATTACCATTCTGTCAGAGTTGACGCAAATATACGCAAGTTCCCGACTTTTGTGTGGAAAGTTGTGTACACACATTTTGGGCCTCTTTTTGTGAATACGTGAATGTCATAAATCTGACACCTGATGTTTATGGTTCTTTAAGGACAGATTGATATTCTTAAAAATTAAAAAGTGATGGAGGATGGGATATGCCAAGGTAAGGGCTTGTAGGCTTCTTTGTGCAAGGCAACAAATAGAGTGATAACTGTTTTGTTAGGTGGGGAAAAGGAACAAGGAACAGTAAATAGTTGATGTGATGGAGGGGAGAGGATAACAACACACCACATGTTTTAAGTACCGATTTCTGCTGAAGATAAAAGTAGAAGGTAGAGAAAAAGATGGAGAAGCTGTACCTCAGTATCTGGATTGTCTGTAAACATGAATCATTAAAAATATGTACTAAATTATTAATGGTCAATTAATATGAAGGGCTTCACTGTGAAACAAATGGGTATGATTGTGCCTGCTGGGGATGAGAGAAAATACTTTTCTATCTATCTATCTATCTATCTATCTATCTATCTATCTATCTATCT
>JANRMT010062791.1:97366914-97401311 GCA_026402145.1 Polypterus bichir lapradei | reverse complement strand
TAGATAGATAGATAGATAGATAGATAGATAGATAGATAGATAGATAGATAGATAGATAGATAGATAGATAGATAATTACTTGAGGAGGTGAAAGGAAGAGTAAGTAAGAGAACTGAGGCAAAACTAGCCTGTGTGCAATTTAAAGCCAAGATAGAGAATTAACAGCTCCAGGCAAGACTGGAGGCATAGGCCCAATGATATAATTCTAAGTCTGGAAGAGACACTCTCACCTGACCTGTTACAGAGTGTTCCAAGGAAAGTGGGATTTCAGCCCACCTGGCATTGTGACATTGGTGGTTTGGGTGGATTTAGATAACAAAATGTACATTTGTAATAATATTATTTTTTGTAATAACCATACAAGAAGTGAAAATATAGTGAATATCGGTCCAGGCATGGTAATGTTCTTAAAGACCAGGCATTAACTGGAGATGATTATTTTCTGCACTAAGTTTGAAATATAAATCCTAAGAATTTGTTGCTAGGATGTAAAAGGTAAAGGAGTCTGGGGGCAGATTTTGACCGATTAATTGGATATTTTGAACTGGTAATGTCAGGTAGATCTGAGTCTGGTATCACTTCTGTGTTTGTTGTGCAATGAGCTTAGTTTGTCTATTAATAATGGTTCATGTGCGCTGCCCTAGATCTGAAGCCCCTGACTTATTGCAGTTGTATGCTAAAACCTTCAAATATATTTCACAACAAAATATATCCTTTTTTTCCTAACCAACGAAAATGAAAGATAACTGACATTACAATTCACCATTTTTAAGGGTGATTTGTAATCTTATTAGCCATTTATCATAAGGTGCCTAAAACAAGTTGCTGTACCATAAACATATAGTAATTGTTTTAAAAATGGGAATTATTTCATTCTTTGTGTGTCTAGCCTATCTCCAGCATTAAAATGACATCCCATGTTGCACAGAACTAAGTCAGTCCCACTGAACCACTTTTGGAATGCAACGTGCACTGACCTAGCCTGCTGTGCCTTGTGTTGTACATATGGGGGTTGTTCAATGCAAGGTGGATGTAAGTTTTTTTCTTGCTTCAAATCTTATCCAGATATATGTCTTATACTTACTTACTCAAAAGTGTACAGTCCAACTCTTTCTACTTATACAATGTGAGCCAATATAGAAATGTGAGGGTCATACAGTGGGTCAATTGTGGGGATCGATCTGGTGACCTAATAGATTCAGAGTCCAGAGGTCTAACTGGGCTGCACTTTTAAGTAAACCTATTATACATAAAGCAGGTTTAGAAAATGGATGTAAAGGCAGATAGATTGTAACATCTATCATGTCTTTATAAACATAGTTAGTGGAGATAAAAGAAATTGACATCACACCTGTCCAATGAAAGTTAATACAGATATACTAACATTCAAGATTCAGGCACAAATACTGATCATTTAAGTAACTACAATTCAAGATATTTTTGATGGCCTGAATGGGACTTGCACAACTGTATTGATACATTGGATAAAAACTTTTATTTTGTATGGCATTTATTGCTGATCACACAATGAGAAGGCACTCTAAAAAGAACATAAATAAGAATTCAGTTAAAAAAATAAAATGCAACACAGTACTATTTTGACAAGTGAGGAACGGCTGACGTAATGGTATACTGGTTAGCACCGCTCGATCCAGAATTTGAAGCCATTCCAGTTTCAAGTATCATAAATGGCTTGGCTGAACTGCATCACAGACTCAGGCCAACTGTTTCTTTAGTTTCAGCAAACTACTCTGAATTGCCTGCTGATGACAGAGTTAGTGAGGGAATCATGCTAAAAGTACAGGGGGATGCATTTGAGAATCAGTACCTGAATGCTGAAATGAAACCAGATAGCAAAGTCTGAACAAGAATTGTCAAAAGTTGTTAACCAAAGGACAAGTTGTCACCAGAACCAAGACACTAAAACCTTAAACTGAACTGAGTAAAGGAATGCTATGAGTCATTAATCAAAAAGCTTTAAACACTAGGAGCACAAGACCGAGACCGATCAAGGTTTAAAACTGTCATTTTAGACACTGTACGAAGTGCAGCCTGAGGTTATAAAGTGGAGCTTAATGCTTCTTATTTGAAACAAAAAAAAATCTAATAAGATGTAGTATATTACAGTAGACTATTGTTATGATCAACAATATCAAAGTCAGCAATGAGGTTAAGAAGAAGTGGAGTAGGGGTGACCCAAAGTCAAAAGTATGCAGGTAGTAGGAATGAGATCTCAATAAGAATAATACAATGACTTCAGCCCTGAACTGGATTAAACAAGCTCAGTGACTTATGGTGTAAAAATAAGGAAAGTGAGACAGAGCAAAGAGTTCGGGTGCCACATTAGCAAAATCTCATTTAATGGCGGAAAGAGACAAAAGGTTAAAAATGATAGACTGCAAAGTACCTGAGTATCGTTTACTGCCAATTATACAAATAGGTCACAAAGAGTACTTCTGGTCAGGAGCTCTGTTTCTACCAGACACGGGTCCGAAATGAATGCTCCCTTCTGGTTGCCCTCTTGGTTTTACAGTGCATTCCCAAAAGTGGAGTGAATTACTGGGCTGAAGCAAAAATGATGTTAGTTGTCCTCTGTCTTGTTTCCCTCTAAACTATGGAGAAGAAGGGAGGCTGAAATAACACTAGCACCCCCTAAGGGGTGGGACCACCTGCCAGTTACCACCAGGAACCGCACTTCGCCCTATCAATCCAAAGATTCTCTCGCTATTCCTGCACAAGGGAGTGTTTGGTGAGTCCAGTGATTCCTCTGTGCTTATTGTAATTAAAGGATTTTTGGCCCTGTGCTGTTTTTTAACTTTGCTTTGGATGTACTGTTTTGGGACTTTGTTTGCTTTGGACTGCCTTATTTCTTTTAGGTTTTTCACTCTTTAAAAGACTCACATTTAAGACCTATTGGCCTCTTGGGTCCATTTCCTTCCTTAAATTTAACATGATCCCTCTTTGTTCCTGTTTCTTAATCAGTCAAGCATAAGACTGTTTTTTGAGGTAGTTGACATTTGAAAAGTACATGTTTTTTGTTAATAGGATGTTCCAGCAGGCATTTAATAAATCTTTTTTTGTCCATGAAGGAGCTTTATGGTCAGTATATTTTCTGGTCATTGCCTTAAATCGAATGGTTACATGGAATTGGACAACCAGAACTTTCAACACTGTTTCCTTGTTTTAAACTGACAAAAATAAACTCCTGCCAAATTTCAAATTTTATGTGAATCTTAGATAATGCTAAAGTAGGATATCGCAGTATGAATATAAAAGGGCACCAACAGTGAAAAATCTTTTTAGAGTTCTTTGGATTGTGTGAATAGAAAGAAATCTCCTAAGTCAAAATAACTAAGTAACTAAATAAATAAATGTTGGCCATTCCAGTGGACTCTGTCATTAGTTACAAAGATGTTAGTGTCAAATGTCTTTATGTTGGAGTCAGTAATCAATGTTTGTCTTTGCTATTCTCATTAAGTATATGAAGGTAAACTAGTGACTTGATACTTTGATTTACTTCACAAGATTCCAAAATAACCAGCCTAAGTTCAAAATTGTGAAGAAGTCAAATAAATAAGGTCAGGCAATGAGTCAAAGATTGAAGTTGGGATACAGTACGAGAGTTTGTAGTATAAGGATAAGAGAACAGAGGTATTACGAGTAGATGTACCATCCTGGTAAGGCCTGTTTAAAGTTCCAAGAATTAATGGTAGAAACGCAAAACAAACAGTCTCAGCTGTGTATCAAAATGTGCCTGGATCATTTACTGAGCAGGAACACAATCTCTCACAGACACAGGTGTACACTGTGTATAAGAGGTGAGACACAAAAATAACTGGATTGGTAATAAAAATGCTGTATATATTTATTGATGAATTACAGCATTCTAAACATTGTCACCTTCTATATACTCCCCCTCCTGATCTCTACATCGCACCATACGTATCTTCCATTGAAGCCCCAAGACCAGTCTGGTTGTTTTTGTGTCTCACCTCGTAGTTACTTCCAGTGAGTGGCTGGTATATATAGCAATTCTCCTAAAAAGGGCAGGTCTTCTGGAGCTTGAGGGGTCTGGAGTCTTCAGGGACTTGTCTGTTGGGATTGCAAACAGAAAAGAATAAAGAAATAGCAAGAGAACCCTGTTTTGATCTGGGGTGGAGTTGATTATTTTACAGAAGCCTTGAAGAAATCCCATAAGTGCTTGTATGTGGCAGTAGCCAAAAATGACCCAGACCCAAATTCTGCAGACATTATATTACACAAGAATTTGTAACTGATGTAAATTAATAAGAATGTTTACTTAAGTTTTTATCTTAAGAGGAATTTGAAATCTCAGATGATTGGGGAATGCACAGGCTGATCTTTATATAGTCACATTGCTGGTGTGACGTCACACATTCTCAGTCATCTCGCCTGGTAAATGTGTAGCAATTCTCAACAAAAATGACGGCACCCATAAGAAAACAATATACAGGCACAGGAAGACTAAATTCATTTTAGGATTGTTAAAAACACTTTGACATAGATATAATAGATACAATTGATATAACCAATAATCAAATGGATACAATAGATATAACCAATGGATTCTTTGGTTTCTGAAACCCTAAAAAACAGTATTAAAAAAAATTAAATAACCAAAGAACACACAAAAATTAAAGAAGATCATCAGCCAAAT
This sequence comes from Polypterus bichir lapradei, assembly GCA_026402145.1. Lineage (NCBI taxonomy): Eukaryota > Metazoa > Chordata > Cladistia > Polypteriformes > Polypteridae > Polypterus > Polypterus bichir. The sequence continues at coordinate 97,396,633 of JANRMT010062791.1, read as the reverse complement.
CATGACACATGGGACCTTAAATATAAAATTTGATTGACATGTCTTAATCATGAATCTTTTTTATTAATATTAGGCGTAGAAATAAACATGTTTATTTGTGACTTTTTTGGTAATGTAATGCTATTGCTGCATGTGATAGAGCCTAAGGGTTTTTTTCAAATCTTCCGCAATCATGCAAGGAAATAAATATTGGATTGATAAGTTTCTTGCTTTAAAGTGCAAAAATCAATTCTCCATGCTGCTTCAAAACCCAGTAATTAAAAGATTTTTTAACCTACATAGGGAATCTTCTAAAACCACAAAATACCATTTGCATAGAGTAACAGGCCATAAAAGAACATTAGCGACTACTGTAGCTGTGTTACATATGAAACCAATCAAATTCAAATCACTTTAACTATTCCACGACATTAAAGCGACCTGCCTAATACCTGTGGCGCCAAAACACCTCTGACTGTAGAGGCATGGAATCCACAAGTCCTCCGAAGGTGTCCTGTGGTATCTGGCACCAAGACGTTAGGCAGCATCGGTCCTGGAGAGTTGCTGTGGCTGCAGTTTTTTTCCAACCCAGATTCTTAATGAGAAGTCAATTATTAGTGATGGGCCACTTATTGCTCAAGTGACATTTTGATGCTTCATTTTAGTGGTCTCGCTTGTTAAGGTTCCCCACCCTTAATTGCTTATTTAAGTCTGCATTCACTGTTTATAATGGCTCCTCATTAGCAATAAGATACAAATGACAAAGGAGCCAGCAGTTCTCTGTCTAACTTGTTTCCAGTTACACCTGTGAGGATTCATAATGCACTATTTGGTTTAGTAAAAGACTTAATAGAAACATGTGACAGACTGAAAATTATCCATTTTAGGCTTCAACTCATTTGGATGATTTCCTTGGAAAGGAACAAAATCTACTTAGCATGGCAGACTAACAAGCCATAAAATTAAATAATGTTCAAGATTGTCAAGGATTGGTTTCTAATGAAGTAATTGAGTTGGAACTTGCAGCCACTGTGCCCCTCTAGAACTGACGTTGCCCACCCCTGCTTTTAGTCCTCTAAATTGGGCGTTGGGGCCTCAATGGATTGGAATTGTTTTTCCAGCATATCCCACAGATGCTCAATTGGACTGAGATGTGAGGAATTTGAAAGCTGAGTCAACTCTTTGAATTCTTTTGACATGTTCTTCAGATTCTTGAACAATTTTTGCAGTGTGGCAGGTTGCATTATCCTGCTGAAAGAGAGCACTGCCATCAACGAATATCGCTGCTATGAAGGGGTGTACACGGCAGGTGGTACATGTCAAAGTAACATCCACATGAATGCCAGGACCCAAGGTTTCCCAGCAGAACATCACCCATGACATCACATTGCATCCGCTGGCTTGCCTTATTCCTACAGTGCATCCTGTTGCCATCTCTTCCCAAGATAAATGATGAACATCCACCAAAGCATCCAAATGATTGGAAAGAAAATATGAATCTTCAGACCAGGCCACCGTCTTCTGTTGCTTCACGGTCTAGTTGTGACAATCACATGCCAATTGTAGACTCTTTCGGCAGTGAATAGGGGTCAGCAAAAGCGCTCTATCCAGTCTGTGGTTATACAGCAAGCTGAGATGCCCGAGTACACATTTCTCTCATGGCCAGCACTAAGTTTCTGCGTACAGTAGCTCTTCTGTGGGATTGGACCACACGGGCTAGCCTTCTCTCCCCATGTGCATCAATGAGCCTTGGACTCCCATGACCCTGTTGCCAGTTCACTGGTTGTCCTTCCTTGAAACACTTCTGATAGGTACTAATTACTGCATACACCCCACAAGACCCACCATTTTGGGGATACTCTGACCCAGTCATCTAGCAATCACAATCTGGCCATTCTCAAAGGCCCTCAGATCCTAATACATGGCCATTTTTTATGCTGCCAACACATCACATTCAAGAACTGACTGTTCACTTGCTGCCTAATGTATCCCATCCATTTTACATGTGCCCTTGTAACATGATAATCAATGTTAGTCACTTCCCGTGTCGCTAATTTTAATGTTGTGGCTAATGTGTGCATGTTCTTTTAATTTGAATTTACTGAAAATAAATTTCAATATCCTTTTAAATGAATTTGTAGCATTATGGGGGATGGAAATAGAGCTATGTGAGGACACTCTTATGGTAAGGGATTGGAATAGGCACAGCTACCACCAAGGGGGCAGAGAGAGAAGACACTGGCAGTCAGAGCTTGCATCTGCATGACAATATTGGGAAACGCGGCTGCCTAGTGGGTGATAAATAGCCATCATCATGCCTGGTACTGTACTTCTTTCTCCCCTGAGGAGGATGTGGATATTCATCCAAGGAAGGACAGTCTCATTTCCGTAATTTCTTTGGGTGATGCTGTTTAAAATAAATGTGTTTAAAGCAAGCATAGCAGTTGTTTTACATCTAATGGACCTAAGTGCCAGCATCACTTGCTAATACTGGTTTCACATGTTTTTGCCTTAACCTGCTGTTGCTGACACAATGGCCTACCTGCTGTGGGATTCTGTCTAGCAAAGTGACATTCCATTCTTATAGATGGTTTTGTGTAGGTGAGATGAATGAATGATTAAATCTATCAACTGGGTAAGACCAGGCATACTGCTGCTTTGGAAGGTAAGGAGAATGTTGACACCTGTTATGCTGGATCCCCCTTCAAAAACATGCTTAGTGCCTCCAGATCAACAGAGTGCCAGTGAGAATGGTTTTGTCTTTGGGGTGGTGGAAGTCCATCCAGGGCTGGTTTCTACTTTCCTTCAGCTTCCACACTCAGACAAATGAATACAGACAGCTGTGCCCACTTTAGGCCTGAATCTTAATGTACACGAATATGGATATTGTGAGTGTGCACATGAGATTAGGACTTTAAAACTCTTGTATTAAACTAGAATAGCAGCACTGGAGCTGCAACCAAGTGGCACATTCCTTTTTCGATGCATGCTGTTATAAACATGGTTAAAAACTGTCATAAAAGACACATGATGTGTTCATTTACTGTTTGTGTTTACTCCCAAAATTTTGAAACATGTATGTTTGTTTCTATACATTGTATTAACCATTAAAAGGGAGATGAGTTTTCTGGCAAATACATTATGTATTTGTGGTCAGTTTCATTCGTGTCGTTATGGTGGGGTCATTGTTTAGTTTTGTCAGTAAAGTCTTTGTGGCCAGATGATTTGGAATCATGGTATATAGCGACACGACATCAAACGAGACGATGATTTCATCATCAGCGATGGATACATTCTTCAGGCGCTGCAATGCCGTTTCAGCACTATTAACAAAACAATCTGAATCATATGTTAAATGTCTGACCATTTGAAAAAGTCTTTTAGATAAGTTATATGCTGGCCCACCAGTTAGGCTTAACCACAGGTCTGAATTTCAAAATGTTTTTGTGGATTTTTGGGAGGCAATAGAATTTTGGGTAGATCACATCATTCAATTTCATTTCATAATAATCCTGTAAGTTTAAACGGTTATTATTATGGCGTTTACTCATAGCTGTGGTGTTTGTTGGGTCACTGGCTAATTGCTCGTAAGCAATGGTGTTAGAGAGCATTTCCTCTATTGCAGTGACATACTGCTTTTTGTCCACTGCTACTATCACGCCTGCTTTGTTGGCTGGTGGAATAACAATGCTGTTGTTATTCTGTAAAGCCTTCTGTTCTTTTTTAGAAATATGTTCAGTCAGATGTCTCATATGTAACTGGCTGGCCTTATTTCTTGTGTTTTGTATGATGTGTTCCAGGGGGCCCAGGAATTTCATGTCAGATGCGTGTTTGTGATTGAACTTCAGACCTCTGGCGAGAACATCACACCCACTGTACTACAATGAATACTAAAAACAAAGAAAGACGTTATCTTTCCATCTGTTCATATCAAACAGCGACCCCAAGACATTTACCAAACAATGCTTACATATGAAGCACCACAGACCTCAACAAAACAATCGACTCCAACCTGATTGCACGTTCTACATGGTACACACTTCTCTATCACAGTGGTGTATCAGATATGAATCCTGCATAGGGAGGGTTAAAAAGAAGCACTCCTAAATAATAAAAAAGGCTTTATGACCAACACCCTCCAAACCCCACCTTATTGATCCACACCCCCCCCCATTTGCTATATCTTGCCTTTGATTTCTGTACGTCTAATAATTTTCCTCTGATGATGACAACTTAGAAATGAAAAACTATTTTAAGAGAAGCGACTAATCTCCCTTTTTGGATTACTAGCCACATACAGTATATATTGTAAGAGATCAGATAGACCATGGTTATGGAATTGGGACGCGTTTAATTGATGTTTGAACAGCAAAAAAAACACATGCAATAATTGTGGACACATCTTCTCAGACTCAAATTTGCAATTGAACTGATTTTAAGATGGTGGATCTTATGGTCTTAACTCCTTCCAGCAGGAAGTGGTGGGTCCAGAAGAACAGACATTGGAAGTGATGTTAGTGGTGTTATAGCTGTCAATCTTCCGGTCTGCAGAGGTCTTAAGAGAAAAGGCATTGGGACACAATGCCAACCTCTGTCTCCTATGAGTGCACACGCATAAATATATATATTAGAGTGGTCTACAAGCCAATAAAATAGTCGGTGTTTGTAAATACCGCACTGATCCTTTCTCGTTCTTCTCTGCAGACCAAATGCGGGAAATTATGCCTGGGCCCCATGACGCCACTTCCGGTTCCACCCCAGAAGACGTTACTTCCAGTTCCACACTGATGGCATCACTTCCGGCTTCCAAAGATGACGTCAGTCCTGTCTGACAGCCATGACATCATCGCCTGCCAGCTCACTTGCGTCGGCCATATTTTCTTGTATAAAAACGCTTCTCACATTTGAAAAACTGTCAATTGCTATACAGCATTTTGATCACAAATTCTGTTTTTTTTCTCATTATTGTCCTTTAGACATTATACGGGAACGGTCCCCAACTCTTTTTGTTGTGTTGGAGTCATCTAATTTATCACAATATGTATATATGTGAATTTTCATTTTTCAATCCTTGATTTTTAAAAATGATATGTAAATTATATGGTTTCTTACAGAAACACTAACATTCATTAATATGAATGTTAACATTCAGTTCTACATACATACTAGATTAGCTGATGAATCTAAATTGGCCTGATATCAATAAATGTACATTAAGTGCTCCATTTGACAGACTTTCATCCCACTGAGAGGTGTTCCCAGCCTGCCCTCAATGATGGCAGGATATTCCATAGCAATCCGCAACCCTGAATCACAAAAAGCACATGGAATGGTCAATTTTTTATTGGATAATGTCTGTGCTTCCTTGAAATTCATATCTGTAGAAAAGGAAAATGCATTTGTTAAAATCACTAATGCACCACATAATTAATAAGGTTGAGGTCGTCTTCTTTAAGCCAACAAGAGACTGCATGATTTGTTCCTTTCCTGTATATTCATTTTTAATGAGGACAGCCATAAGCTGAGTGAAACAACTGAATAAAATATTTAGGAGTGAAATGTTTGGGGCACATCTGATACGTTATGAATCACAAGATAAGTTTCTGAGAGTCACACTTTCAACTGGGAAGAGAACACTTTGAGCTGCAGGTTTGACAGGTCGACTGGCAGTAAAAAAAGTCATTGCTAAAATTGCAAACTTAAGAAAAAGAGGCTTGAATAAGCCAAGGACAGGGGACAGCTGAAGAGTAGAAGAGGGTGTTATGGAACGACGAATCAAAGTTTGAAATGTGTGGTTATCATGCACGTTTTTTGTAAACCATCAAGTAAGTGAAATGATGGTTCTTTAGTGTGTGATACCAACAGTCAAACGTTGCAGAGGAAGCAGGATGGTTTGGGGCTCTTTTGCTGGATCTAGAGTTGACAACTTTTACAAATTGACTAGCACCCTGAACCAAAAAGGTCTACCACAGCAATTTTCAGCACCACACACTACTCTCTGTGTCTGGTTGGTCAAGGGTTCATCCAACAATAAAACAATGACCCAAAGCATACATCCAGATGTCAGAACTACCTTAGAAAAAAAGATCAAGATGGTAGGCTCTTCAAATCATGGAATGGCTGGCACAGTCTCCAGTCCTAAATCCCAAAGCAACTTACAAGTGCAATATGTTTGTGGGAAGTTCAGCAACAGTGTTGGGAAGAAAATTCCTGAACAATATTTAATTGCCATTGCAGAAAGAAAGCCATGAGTGTATTCAGCTGTTATATCTGCGAGAGATGTCTACTTTGATGATTCAGAAATGTATATTACATTTTCTTAAGGAAAACGATTCCATGACTTCTTACTTATCTTCAATTCTTGTTTGTTCTTTGCTTTAATTTCAGACTACATTGGCACATTAATCTTTGTAACTTTCAATAAAAACTTGAAAAATGGGGGTGTTGTAAAATAAAAAAATTACGTTAACTCTTCAGATCTGGACATGCCACTGCAGTCAGTAAATGTCCATCAGAAGTGACACACAGGCTTTCCGCCTACCAGCATGTTTCTTTCATATTGAAATCCCACTCACTTTTCCACAAAGTTCACCTCCTAATGCTGTCACCATTCTGATTTGGCACGAATCGTCTACTAATGTGGTCATCCCTACAGTTTTGTGTGTCTCATCATAATGCTGCCTTCACCTTCTGTGAATTGTCCGTCCTTGAACATAACAAATTGCGTTGTCAGTTCACCTTATCTATAATGATCGAAATCTCTGGCTTAAAAATGTTTTATAGGAAGCAGTGAACGGGTTAGAGATTTTCAGATTTCATTCTAACTGGAGAAGAAAATAACATGAAAATGAAGGAGGCGGTTGGGAAGAAGAGCTGTTTTCCTGAATGCTGGGAATACATGGTTTTCCTCCTGGTGAGTGACACTTGAATTGTCCATACAACAACTTAAAACTCAAATGCAAAAATTGTCTATGCTTAAAAATATATTTTGAAAGAACAAAACTTGAATCCATTTTAAAGTGAATGTATACATCCCAAAATCAGTAACATAACTGAACCAAAAAACAAAGGCAACTTACCATTTAATAGCGGTAGTGGTGAACAGAGGAACTTAACAGTTGTATCAATTCCCCATGCAGTCTCTTTGCAGGCTGGTGGTCTTCTTGTATCTTTCTACTCAGTGACGCGCCTAGCCAAACTGGCACTCTAAGTCGAGTTTTCTTAAGTCATTAAATATCTGAACGTTGTACTGATCATTTGTTTACACCTTTTGATCAACTCTGTTGCAAATATGGAACAAGTTAGAAACTTTGTTATAAAGAATGTGCCTAACCTTCCCAACACATTATTAACATTTACACTCAAAAATATTGTAACTAGTATTGAATAGAATATTGGATCTACTGTATTTACTGGTTTATGGGTTCATTGCTGCCACATGTACAGAGTACAGTGAAATTCTTACTTACATGTGCTAATCAACATGCAACCAGACTTACAATCTCATAATATGAGTGGCATACATTAATGGTTAATTGCACAGTCTCTCCTGAAGTTACAACCCGACAGCCTCCACTGTCACATGGTGGGAGTTGAATGTTTAGGCCTAAATAACCAAGAGATGCTCTATTTAGTAGCTTCTAGGAAACTAAAAACAGTGGTGGTAAATCTTCTACCCCAGCAGGGAAGACCTCAATAACAGTAAGTATTTTTATGGTGTAAGAATGACGCTATATAGCGCCCGATCTGACACAGATTGGACACGGGAGGCACATGTAAAATAAATCAACTATTTATTTTCTTCCCCTGTGGGTGCACGTCCTCCCCGTGTCCCACAGGCAATACACAGACCCAAGCACGCTAAATCACAGTAAGCACTTTCTTGTTTCTTCACCACCACTCCTCCCAGGCAACCTTGTCCTCCTCCACCTGACTCTGGCTCCTGAGTGGTGGTCGCTGGCTCCCTTTTATTGGGTACCTTCCGGGTAAGGCAAAACCAGTGCCCAAAAGGGGCCATTAGCTCCTGCTGCAGCACCCCTTGGTGGCGCATGCGGAACCCCACAGAGCTGCACAGAACTCCAACCCCCATGCAGCCCTGGGGGAGTCCGAGGCACCGCTGCAAACCAGGGAGCCTGCCATCTAGCGTCCAGGGGGAGATACTGGGCTTCACACCCTTGTTCCCCTAGCAGATGTAGTGAAGGGGTGTCCAAGCCAGGCATGGGCCCCGGCCATCCGTCACAATGGACAGTGGCTCTGATGGTGGAAGGGCAGTGTCTGCCTGCATGTCTAACTGAAGAAATTCTCTCCGAATTGCAAGCAAACAAAAGATGATGGGAATTAAAAGGGAAGTGTATTTAGGACTGAAGCCAGGAAGCATGTTACGCAAAGAGTTGTGGGATTCTGGAATAAGCTATTGAGGCATGTAGTTGGAGTAGAAACCTTGACAACCTTTAAGAAGAATCTGGATGAGCTATTGGGACAGTTTTGCTATCAGATAAACAAACGGGCTTGATGGACTGAACAGTCTCCTCTTGTTTGTCAAATCTCTTCTCATTTCTCTTACCTCATTTGGTGAGTTTGTATAATCTTTATTAGTCTTTGAAATCTCAGTAAGTAATTCTGATGTCCATCTAGTGTACGGCTTATTTTTTGACGGCCACTTAAAATATTTTGTCTCATTAGATATTGCTTTTTCATACTGTTCCTGCAGACATAGTAGTGAATTTAATGAAGTCATCGTTCTTTGAAACTAAAGGACCCAGTGTTTTGTGTCATTAGAACATAGGGACTTAAGTTCAAAATTAGAAAAACATGATCTTAGATAATCACTACATCATTACAAGTGTTAAGAAAAGTTAAGGAAAGGCAAAAGATTGTTATCAACAAAAAAGTAGTATTACTATTACAGTGTTTATGTACTGAATACTGATACGAGTATGTTGTGAACGGCAGTAAAAATTTTTCATTGATGTGAAATGGTATAACAGAAGTACCAGAAAGACACAAGTGACATCCTGATCAGTGACAGACAAAAGGTCAAAACTTCAAGAACTACAAAAAGAGAAAGCAAATCCAAAATGTCAGAGCCAAAGAACCAAAAACAAAATCACAGTTAAAATGTTGTTGCAAATCTTGTAATTCAAGCTTGGATTCTTCCCCCAAGTAACACCACATTTGTTAGTTTTATTGAGTTTTATTCAATGTATGGATAAAGTAATTCAGTGCTCTGTCATCTTATATCAGTATGGAAAGACGACGTGATTCTCGGGTCACAAGGATTAACAGTGGGTATCGCAGCTATAAACAATGTGGTTACAGCCATACAAAACTTTACAAAATGGTAAAGCCAGAGGCAATACTGCATTCCAAAATGGGGCTGCAGGGATGTCACTGACAAGATGTTAAAATAAATATTTTAAAATGTCGAAGAAAAAATAAAATACTCATTCTCTTTAGTTAATTATAACAACAATTTACAAGAAAGGATCCTGCATGGGTCTGAAAGATATAAAGATATAACATCATTACAGCAGGTTTGGATAATGCGTTGGTAGAAGTTGTTGACCTAAAACAGCGTCTAGTACACAATTAAAGTCCACTGCCATTATGAGCTAATGAGAAGTCACATTAGGAACTAGTGCAACAACTCTCGTCTAAAATTTTTTATCTTCTGAACTCTGTGTATATATGTTCACCAAACCTATTTCAGGATTGTTTAGCTTTACTATAATGCGGTGACGTTCCAGGCCTGCTATCGTCTCAACAAAAGAGATTTCCTTGTATCTCAAGATTCCCACGTCTTGAGTTTTCTTCTTATGGATGGAGTGAAACATTTCAGCAATCCAGGCTCTTTTTGACTGGTGTCGATCCCTAGTAGTTTAGACTCTTCATAGTTCCAGTCCTCTGACATGCCAAGCAGTGCAGCAAGCCCAGAACATATGGTTCCTCTATCAATGGCAGTCAACTGTTAGCTGCTATCATTTTTCTACTTTGGATGAATTTTTTGAGGAAATGAGAACTTAAATTTCTGAGTCTTACTTTCATGCGTGAGTTTGAATATTATTTCTTTGCTTGAGAAAGTTAAAATTTTTCTTTTCATTTAAATTTTAACTGGATCACATCACCATTGTGAAAATCACACCCAGCAGACAATGGGGATACTAAGAGATCTTGTCTGGTTGATAGGGACAGCTTCCCTCACACAGTGCAACAGCATGAGCTTCTTTGTCCAAGATACGGATTAAATAAATGAATAAAGCTATAAGGCAATCTCCTTTCCAGTGCTCTGGTCATCCATGCTATTGCTCTCTCAGTTCTTGTCTTAGTGTTTTGGCTTCCATTGTTTAATAAGATTTTGCTGAATGACTCCTTAACAAAAGATTGTGAAGTGGCAGAAGCAACCCCATTAGCGTAACCTAAAACCAGCAGCAGCCAGGCTCCTAGTCTGTGGAGTGATGAGAGCGATTCTGTTGTTTTTTGGTATATGTTATGTACCTGAACTACCTTTTTGTTTTGGACTCACATTGTTTGGTTTTTTCTAATCTGCCTAGTTTGCCTGCCTTTTGCCAATTGTTTTTTTTTGTTTTGCTCTTTTAACTCTCTCCGTCTTCAGTGTGTGTGTATGTCAGTGTATGTCCCAGTATACTCCTAACAAACAGGAAGAGAGATTGACGAAAGAGAAAAGGGTATGCATGTGTGAGTGTGTGTGTGTGTTTTTCAGCAATTGAGTGCTTCAGTGTGGCACATCAGGCGTGAGCCACCCCACTTTAGAGACAAGACAACAGTCTCTGGTAGAAGGCTTACTGAGGTTTTAGGGTTTTGCATCTCTTTTGTCTTTTCCTTTGTACTTTGAGGTCCTCCTCTGTTTGGTTCATTGCTTATAATACGCAAATTCTGTTTGATGCATCTTGGCATTATCCTGGATGAAAAGAGAACCAGGTGGGCCCTCCCCATTGTTACTATTTTCTGGGCTATTCATGTGGATTGCATTAAGGAAGTTGCGATGATATTTTTGAAGAACTCTAAATCATTTCATATGATTTTCCGTGCTCCACTGAGAATCTCTAAACTCCCACTTCACAACGTGTGCTTGTTTGCTAAGCTGCTTTCTACTTTCCATATTGTCTGAAGCGCACTGCTCAGAAGGAGGTGTTAAAATATCAACCTCCAACCTGAGTACTTCAACCAGCATTTGCTTCATGAATATACATATCACTGAGAAATGAGCTAATCTTCTGTACGGGCCCTCTGCCGATTACAAAAGGACCATGTGCAAAATCAAGCGACAAAAGCTTCTGCCTACTCCCACTGACACTGCTCACATTATCAAGGTTAGACAGCTCCACTTGGAAACAAAGCAACAAAATAATTACACACTAACATGGCTTCCACCTCTTCTTGAACAGGCGGAACCAAAGTCACTGTATGCTATGTATAAATAGGACAAAATCCTAATAAGTATGTCTGTTTTCTATGCTGATTATATCGAATGTTGAGCTAATCCTGCTGTTTACAATCAACATGTATTCCTTCTATATATTTCATCTTCTCTTTGGCTTTTGACAGCATTTTTCTTTAAATAATCTTTTGACTGTACTTTTTAAATGAAAATGAAAAGACAAAGCTCAACCATTTTTGAAACGTTTTTATTCCAACCATCTGAAAAGGTGGGCGTGTGGGCATCCCACAATTAGAAAAGACATTGAGACCCAAAAGCAAGGAGGAAAAAGTGCAATTGACCTGTGCCTTATGGAGGACTAAATTACAAACACCCAACATGTGGGATTATAAAAACCCATGGCCTGGTGCAAGTGGATCCAGTGGTAATGCTTGCCTTGCACCTGGAGCTTCTGGCTTCACGCAACCGTCAAACTGTAGTAAGCTGGTTTAATAAATTGATGAATTAATCCATAAATATTGGAGAAAATATTGTGGCGATGGATTTGTGGGCTTTCCGTTCCTAACATTTTTCAGATTTTGGTTTTACTCACTTTCAGCCCTTGCCACACACAGTCTTATATTTAAACATCTATGCGTGGAAGTCTGTGTGTGTGTTTGTCCGGCCAGGAAGTGAGAGGTGGAGTCGGGGTGAGGGCTCTGCCTCCGAGGAAACAGAAAACTAGCTTAGCCACTAATAACACAAGCAAAACGAAACTTCCGAAGAAAGACAAAGTCACTTAGCTGCTAACATCGGCAAAACTGTATCCCTTTTACTTTTCCTCCTGCTGCTAATACACAAGCGATGCAAGCACGTTGGCAAAACAAATCCTCCTAAGACAGAAATGCACAGATTAGTTCCTTTCACTTGCCTGACACCTCTACATTTCACGTTTTTTTCTGACGATTTCAATAGTTTCTAGGACCCCGGGCTTTTTACAGCACGGAATTACACAGCTAGTATGTTATAAGTGTGATGGACATTGTCAATGATCTGGGCACATAGCTATTGTGACTCTTTTAGTATGAGACTATCAGTGCAGCTAAACCTCAAATTTGAGATGTATTGAATCATGATGTGCAACCCTAATTGGGTCTTCAGAGAATATGATGACATGCCCATGACTTGTGCTAATTTATTTAGAGCACAGATTGCTTTCATACTCACGACAATTTTCAAGAGGCTGAACAACTGTGGAAGAAAGGGGGCATTTTTGGATAAAATGAAAATGAGGGAAGAAATGATTTCTGATGCTTTATCAGTTTATTTCATGCTACACTGCCACGGCTAGAAAAGTTACTTGCCAGTTCTTGCAGTAAAATCGATACATGTGAGCCAATAAAAATGCTGTATCCTGTTGTCAAGAGGATGCTGGGACACCAGCCAGAGCCAAATTTCATAGACTTTGTCTATAAGAGATGTCCAATTACCCATGAAACAGCTGAGATCCTATCTATGCCGGTGAGGGAACAAAGAGTTCATTGGGGGGTATTCTCTGATAACTGTACTGCCTCTGAATGGCAGCATTTAGGAAAATCAAGCATATGAGAAAGACAGAAGCAGGATGAAAAGAAGAATGTAATGCATGTGATACTCCCTTTAGGACACTGTGGTCAAGAGACACCCGCAGGTTTCAGCAGGATTATGTATCTTGCCAAATAAGTGAACTGGTGAAATTATTTTACACATCTGTTGTACATCATCATATCAGTACAGGTAAATTTTCAGCTAAACATCCAAAGATAGTAAGGCCAAGAAGGAAATGCTAGATGTTACAACACCTCTTGTCCTCTAGAGGACACGTGGTCTGAGAGACCTTGCAGTGACTCAAATAGTACCAGACATTGTACAGATGCCTTAAATGAAATGGGAGATTCAAGGGTTCAAGGGATGTAAGGCCATCAGGAGCCCTAGATAAAGTTCTAATCTCATATTCCTAGAGTAAAGGAATTTCTATCAGACATTATTCCAGGGTTTGGTTGAAAGTTATCCTGGGAGGACGTGAAAAATGGCCACATTACCAGAGGACAGTTGAATGCAATCAGGAGGACAGACTGGGATAAACAGTCAACTAGGCTTGAGAAAAAAGACAAAGGGGGTGTTCTGAGGTGGCACTTCTTGTGGTGGTCAACTGGGTGATCCAATCCCCTGATTCAAGATGTGCTTAGTCAGGTCTAAATGGGCACAGATGACACACAAGAGCCTTACCCTAATGAAATAAGTAAGACCTTCTGCAATGCGGGTGGTTAGTATCATTTTTGTCTATCCTGGTGGGACCGTTCCTAACTGTAACAGGGTTGCACATTAAATGCTGTCACTCCCTTCCCTCCTTTAATTTTCACTAAGGCATTTTGAAGTGGGCTTGTCCTCCACACCTATCTCTGCTTCAGCACCTGTGAAAGACTGCAATTTTATGTTATGTTTAGAGATTGAGTTACGTCTTTAGTCAGGGCTACAGGATGGTGAAGCCAAAGAGTAACAGAGTACAATCTATTAAACAATCTGTAGAGCAATACGCAGACATAAGAACCAAAAATGGGTTATTTTTGTCACTTTCAATTTAAGTTTTAGCTGATCTCAGCTACAAAATACTTTAATGCATTGCCTTAACCATCTGTTCCATGGACACCATATAGACATAACTGATTTTAGTATTTGTGTGAGTGGAAATGCAGCAGGTAAGGGAAGGCATATGTAACAATCACTGAAGATCCTGAGGGGCTCATTTAGATCAGTCTATGGTTTGATGTGTCAAAGTCAAAAGGTGCAATCCTTGAGTCAGCAGTGTCCTGAGCCCTAACAATAGAAGACAATAGCAGGAAAGCAACGAGGCCGGCACACGAGAGCTCTGAGGAGCTAACTAAATTTGTGTGCAATCAGCAGTCCTTTGGACAAAACATCTTTTCAGATCCGTTCCCTTTGGTCCAAACTTTTTTTTTTATGCTTAGTATTTTCCACCTAGGCCTACACATTTCTCTTCGCCCAGTTTTTTTCACACAGATTTTTGACAGTAATCTACCTCCATATGTACATTTCGTGAAGAAAATTTGGCACTTTCCCTTGACAATCTGCAAGTTTGATCATGGTCTCTGATTTTTCACATATTTGAGAAGAAGAGGCTTCAGCTGGCAAACAAGAAAAAACAACAATAATTCTCAATAGATCTTCTGCCCCACTTTAAATTGTTAAACTCAGAACTTGATTAAATAATAAAGAGTGGAAGGGTATATTTTATCACTTTCAGGATCTGTAAACACTTTACTTATCTCAATTTGCAATTTTTCACATAAATACTTGAATATTAAAGTCAAATGAATATTACATATTAAAAGCAAAAACAAACAAACACCATAAATGGGATATTCATATTTAATAAAAAAAAAAAAGCCCTCTGTCTGTTGCCCACCTTTAAAAAGCCTCTTTGGCAGTTCCTGAGATTCACGACAGAGTTTTTGTATAAGCAGAATTACACATCTTTACCAAATAATTGCCAGGGTGAAACTTCTCTAGAAAACCACCATGCAGCTGTTGTACATCTTCACATCAGTCCAGGCCCGTTTAAGCGCAACACCCTTAGGAGCGCATAAAGAAATGCATAAATCTGATGAAAAAGTGACAGATTTCAGGATACTGATGTAGTATTAAATTAAATGTCTGCATTTATATTAATAAGCCATCACGTTGAAATTGAAGCAGATGCTCAAGAGAGGAGTAGTCGTAATTCTTCCAGAAGACAACACTGCCGAGCACTCATATGGCCACTCATTGTTGCTCAGCTAACTCAGATTGCTATTTCCAGTTCCACAAACAGGACATGAATCTGAACTGTGTGGCTCAGGTTAGGTCAGGTCAGGTCAGGACACACTTAGTTAAACCAACATCTTGGATTTTGTCTTGTTGTTCATGGTCAGCCTCATCTTTATCTGCAAGGCTGGCTGAAATACTTCAATGGTGTGAACCTTGGGACCATCTAAGGACAGGACATACAGTACTTTAAACAGATACGTGTCAAGTTCTGGTCAGTAAAAGAACCCACATAAAAGGGAGAAGTAGAGAGGTGTGACCAAAAATGCTCAAGACAAATTCCAAAGGAGGTGACGATTTACTATTACAAGTTTTGCTGCTTCTGAAGTTTTCACTGTTACATTCTGATGTTGTAGATTCATAAGGCTCACAGCTAACACTTGTTTCAAAATGTTAATGAATAACCTTTCCTTAATGCGTTTTAAAGGTGTCTTTCTCTCTACCATTCTGAGTTGGATTAAGTACCTTCAGCTGATTAAAAACTATTGTTTTTGTGCTTGCTTTTTCTGTCCACTTGCCTATAACACACAACACTTTAGAATGGGCTGAGACTGAGCAGCCACATTTTCAGTATCTCTAAACAGCAACAATTTATTTTTACATAGCCCAAAATCATGCAAAGAATGCCTTAGAGGGCTTTCTTTGATTCAGAAATAAAGTCATCATATTTGGTAGATCTAGGATTGTTCTGAACCAACTTTGAAAGAAAATGACCATAAAAGATAGCAATGCACAGTAGGAGAACAGCAAGCAGCACAGTCAGTCTGACTAGAGATGCATCAGTCTCCCCAAGTTGATATTATAACGCAAATGTGCTGATTAGAAATCCACAGCCATGAAAACAAGATAAGAGCACAAGATCAGACATTTGAAAACTGATACAATAAGATTTTAAAATAGATTAAAATAAAGGATTAATCAAAGAAAAACTTGGTGGAAACACTACAGGTTTTGGTGCAAGGCAGGACCCTACCTTGCCTTTAGAGAATGCACCCATTCCTATTAGTGTTGCTTTTAATTCTGTCAATTATTATGCATATCAATTATCCAAGTAATATGGGGGGGGTGCAGAGTTGCTCAGTAATATTTTTTGCACTTGTTTTTACACATTACTCATTCTTTGAGGAGATCTATTAGTTATCCTGATTGCCTTTATATTGTATTTTACTAGCTGTCCCACGTGGCTCTGCCCGCGTAGTAGTGAAACAGGACAAACTTTAAAAATCAATAAACATAAAGGTATCGCTAGCTAAGCGAAGGCAAGGTACGCTCCAAAACATGGCCATAGGTAAATGATTTGAACGGTGGCTGGCACGTGAGTGGGGAGGGCCCCGCCTGGCTCTCCACTCCTGACATCAGGTCTGCAGCCTCTGTCTCAGATTAGCAAGAATAAATCGCTCCTGCAAGCGAACTATGATACTTAGCATGATCAACTGGAATGTTCAAGCAAATTATAGAAAAAAAAGTAGATCTAAATCTGTTAAGCAGTTCTGTTGTGAAAAGCGGACTGACATACAGACAGACATTGGATTTTATATATATATACAGTATATATATATATATATACTGTATATATATATATATAGTGGAGGACTGCCGGCTTCGTATTCCAGTCCTCACCCCCAGGCCACCAGGAGGAGCTCTCCCGACAGCATGATCGTGCCCCGAGGTCCAGCAGGGCCTCATGGACTATGTAGTGTTTATACACAGCCCTGCTGGATACCTTGGGGTCCACAGGGAGTCGCTGTAGGGGGGCTTGTGGGCTCTTATGTACCCTATGACCCGTGAGTGCGTCACGGTCACGTGACAGGAAGAAACGACGTGCTCCCGGGTTGAAGAAAAGGACTGGTTACCCTGACCTGGAAGGAATAAAGGACTGTGGTCTGATTGGGCGGGAACACCTCCGGGTCAGGGGCTATAAAAGGACTATGGGCCAGTCCAGACACTGAGCTGAGCTGGGAGGTAGAGGGGCGAAGTGTCTGGGCGAGGAGGAGAGAATATTATTGTAGTGGTGTGTAATTTATGAGTAGTGTGGAGTGTGCTTTGTGCACAGTATTGTTAATTAATAAAAAGTCTGGGACTTTTACCTGGTGTCTAGCGTGGTACCTGAGGGTTCAAGGGTGCACTAGCGCCCCCTACTGCCACTATATATATATAATTTTTTAAATTTTTAATTCTTTTATTTATGTTAATGTTACTTTTGTTGATTATGTGCATTATTCTATGATTTTTGCAAACATATTTAAGCTGTCGGTCTTATGATCCATGTGTTTTGAGGGTGGTCTCCTATATATCCAAAGGGTCTCCCACAGTTACTGGCGGTTCATTTCAAATATGCTGAGGAGTGGTGAGTTCTTTTTTGTGATTTGTTGTGTGCTTAATGATTTACTGGATTTTTTTCCATATGCTTTATATTTCAAATATTAGGACTTTTGTTCACCTTGGATTGTCTTGCCGGTAACTCCTAACTAGACAGGGTTTTTGATGGTATTTCTCCCTCTAGTTGGAACTGTTCGGGACTTGAGTGTTTATGAGATTTCAAGCTCATAACAAAGATGTGTCCAAGGATAATAGCAAAAATGAAAACAGGACCAGGAAATGGTAAAAGACAGAGACATAGTCAACACAAAGCAAGGGATCAAAACCATAAGATCAAAAACTGAAAACAGAAACCAAGGAGCAAGGCGAGAATTAGAAGTTGGGAGCAAAACACAGTTTAAACCAGAAGTACAAACCTATCTGTAGGGCCTACCTGAAATTAAAACTAACTAAAGAGAATTCATTTCTGTGATGTGAATCCACCAAAGATTAAAGCATAGTGAGGCCATCAGGTATAAATACTGTTGCATCTGTGATGTCATCAGAATGATGGTGGTGATCACATAATGCCTACACAGGTGTCACATGGATAGAAAGAAAAAAAAAAAACAAGATGGAAGCAAAAATTAACTTTGCCAAATCAAAATAAGAAATAAACCACATAAATAGAATGCCTGAGTGAGAAAAAAACACAAAATGCACAAAAATACATGTGTAATCCATTAGTATAACAATACTGCTTTACTTCTTTAAGCTTCAAACACATCTGATCAAAACTTTTCCTTTGAAAATTATATTATTTACTACTTATAGCTTCTATTGACTTATGAGTCAAGTTTTAGCCTGAGAAGTGCAGGTCTGTAAGATAAATCTTTTTTGTGATAGATAGATAGATAGATAGATAGATAGATAGATAGATAGATAGATAGATAGATAGATAGATAGATAGAACATTATTTTTTCCAGAGGAAAATCTGACTTTTTACTGAAGCTCAATAATAAGTAAATATTATTATTATATTATGACAAATAAAAACTCCTCTCAGATATACACCAGAATGACTATTAACAAAGGAAATGTATGACCTGTCTGTCACGGTTCCAGTAAGGAATTTTTCAGGTGTATTGCTGTTGGTATAAAGGAGCCCCAGCAGCGTTTCTTGACACACTTCTGCTGAATGATTCGATGGCTGAAAGTCCTCAGTGTTAGTGTGTCAGAGAGAGGATGTGCAGCGTTGTTCATAAATAGTTTAGCATTTTAAGCTTTTACGTTAATACTGTCTTTTGCCTGTCTGGTACTTTTGTGGAATGCAGCCCCTGACCTTGAATAAGCACCACAAATCAATCAACTAACAAAGCTGCGGACTGTCTTAGAATTCCATACACACCCATTCCATACGTCGGCCCCTGTGATTTCTGCTTGCTTATCAGGTATATGTAAATGAAGCATCTGTGTAATCTGAATACCCTAAAAAGCCTGTGCATAACAAAAAGCCTTTGGCATACTTGCTTTTGTTGCCTTAACTAGATATGTTAACATGCTGTTCTCCTAAAATACATCTTACATGGTTAAATTAAATATTTTTCAATTTTATGCGGCCTGATGATCCTTTGTGGATTAGAGCAAAACTGAACTGGGGATCGGAGGTCTTCTTTTTACATATCACAAATGAGAAATTATTTAGGATTTCATCCACCCTCCATTTCATGCCCTTCCCCAAGTGAGGAAGGAGCTGCTGACGTCTACTGAAACAACATAGTAGTGATGGGAAAATTAAGCCTTGTGAATCTTTGAAGCTTTCTTTCTATCTGTACCAAAAAAGATTTTAAGCTTTGAAGCCTCAGCCCCAGTATGAACAGCAACATTTGGTGATTAAATGAGGTCAAGGCAAGCTCTCAAGAGCGCAAGTGAAGCAGCACTCACTGTTTCAGTCTCATGTCACCAGTAAAAGGTCAGAAAAGTCTGTGTTCATTTTATTCTATTAAGGTCCTTGTCCATTTATACTATTTAACTTTTGAACTCTGTTTTCCGCTGTTAGTCGCCATCTGTCACCAAAGCTCTCCAAATCTCTCTCTCCTCATAACCCAACATTGCTGAATGAGAATGATGCATTTTATATAGGCTACCTGTTAATCTAGCGCCAAAGCTGTCAAACCAACGAAACGCTGTCAAACCAATAAAGCGTGCTATGAAGCACTGATGACGTTCGAAGTTTCAAACGTCATGGATCAGTGAGAGCGGTGTTTTGACACAAGCTCCAACACAGTGATTCGACTCACTATGCTTCAGATTGACTGACACAAGCTGCAATGTTTCTGTATCATTTTCCCATCCCTAAACACGTTTGTCATATTACTCAGTGGTCGTCTCTCTCTCTCTCTATCTTTCTCTAAGAGCCTTGCTTGCCCCACTTTCAAGTGATTACAATTAAGCTGCCAAGTATTAACAATGAATATTCACCCAGGGCAACACCCCGCTCTCGTCCACTCATCCTCCTAGAGATAGAAGCAGCAGCAGGACATAAACTTGGGGTCCTGAGATTACAGAACAACCTACTTTGCCAGCTGCACTATAGGGGACTCCTTTGGTAGAGTGACACAAAATGCTGTTCCGTAATCTGCCATCTCACTGAGGATGAGCAGCTAAGAGAGGGTTTCACCCTGAGTGAAAATCTGAGCAAAGACAGCTGATGGACCAAGAGGTGCTTTTAAAGGAGATTTGAAGATCAGAGTGACTGGGATGGTCAGTTATGGAGATCTACGTAAAGACTCAAATTAGAATGTCAGTGAGACATACAATGCGATCGAGAATGATATAGCAACTAGTATGAGGTGTACTCTTGGGCTCTGCCACCTCTTATCAGATAGATGCTCTCTCACACTAGAAAGAAATGTTGTAAATGCCTGGCAACATAAAAAAAGGATGATAGGGTTAGCACTGCACTAGGCTCATGATTTGAAGGACTTTCTTTATGTTTGGATTTTCCTGCAGAAGAGTAGGTTATCTTGGCATCAATAACGTGTGGTGGATGTCATGCCTATTCTGAGTTTAGTCTGTTTTTAGTAAACAATGCTGTTTATCATGCCTGAAGAGGCTGAGAAAATAAAAGCCTCTTTCTTGTGGAAAATCCTTGGAATGAATCAAAAATTAAGGTAACTTCATGCAAATCATAAGCAATGCCTAACAGTGGAAGAATGCTTAGTGAAGCAACATTAAGCAAACTGTTAGACATATTTATTTTATTATATTTAAATAGGCTGGCATCTTGGCACAGTAACTACAGCTGCCACCTCAGAGGTCCAGAGATTCAGTTACTCAGTCCCTGTTGGTGCAGAGTTTGCATGGATCTTCTCCAAGTACTTCAATGTTCCTCTCATAACCCAAAAATGCATCTTACAATGACTGTGCTTGAGTAGGTATGTGCTGTAATGGACAGGTGTAAAAACAGAATTAAGTTCCTGCCTTGTACTAAGTATTGTTGCCTTTAGAACTCCACAGCTCTATGATGAAAAATGTAGGTTAAAAAAAATCATAACTAGACGAATATATATGCATAATGTCCAAACTAAATGAGGAGTTATGCCAACAAAAATTGCCCAAGTTAAGATACAGTGAATGGAGGATTCCTTATTTTCTATAGGTGAACCACCAAATCATCTCTCTTGATGATAATCACTGCCTGTTACTTTTCCTATCCTAAAAGTGCATAACCTGATTTAAAAAAAAAAAAAAAACAAGCCAAACCTCTGCATATTTATTCAGTTCATAATGGGACAGGTTTTGTGGCACCAAATTGTTTTTAGTCTGCCCACCCTCTCAGATGAGACTCTTGTGTGGTGCCCAAATATGCTATGTGAATTGTGTTCTTTTGAAATGGTATCTCCTACTGAAACCATAATATTATTCACGATGGCAACAGCAGAAAACAAAGTAAAGCACTAGAAGAAAGTTTGTACTTATCTTGCTAATTAATGCTGACTTACACTCCAAAATAAGAACAGCAGAAGGAAGCTGTTGTGGTTCATCCAGGCTTATTGTCCTGGCTTAATTTAATTTATTTCTTACATTTGTTTAAAAATAAGCTTTAATTCTTTGTTATTAATTCTGTTTTGGGGTTTGTTTCGTCTTTGTGTTTTCCTTGATGGTGCATTATTAAGATATTTTATTTATAAGTATTGTATTTATACTGTATATTCTTTAACAATGTTCATTGTGTTCTGTGGGAGGAGCGTTAGAGGTGCAGGTTCACCTGACGCCATCGCTGGTCCCTCAGACCGTTAGTACAGGTTGTGGTTTGAATATTCAAAAGTGTTTCGTAAGTACTGTTTGGATTTTCTAGTTTTGTGAATTATCGCTTTGGATTTAGGCTCTGTAAATGTGGATTGGACTTGGTTGTCCTGGGTTGCCTGTCTAGGTATAACTTTTTGCCTTTTAAATAGACAGAACTTTAATTGTCTCAAGGGGGAAATTTGGCTTTTTATAGAAGCTCTTCAAATAAATAAATAAAAAATAGGCAAATAAATAAGTAAATAAGTAACTAAATAAATAAATGCACACACACACTTTGTCTTAACACACACCAGAATGACTATGAAACAAGAAAATTAAAAATCAGGAGTGGTCTCCCCTAGACTTTCTGTATACTCAGATATGGGGATGGGTATTTGAGGAGTAAACCGCAAGACAATAATTATATTTATATTATATACATTAAAGAACCATCAAAAACAAATCAAATCAAATTAAAAATATATTGAACAGTTATTATAAAAATAAAGTTGAATAAATCAGACTGGATAAAAGGTAAAGTACCACTTCTGGTTAACAGAACTAGCCCAAAAGTTGATAGAAATCTACATTTTGTACCTAATACTTGTATGCAAAATTAGGTTGACCTAAGTAAAAGCGTACTGAAGTTATCGTGTTTACACACACACACACAAACAAAAACAGACAGACACACAGAAGTAATTCCAAAAATGGTGTTTTTGGACTCAGGGAGGTCTAAAACGATGAGATTCATCAAAATCTCGACATTAAATCTTTGGATGATTCCAATACTTTCCCTATACTTTGTATACAAGAAAGTAAAAAGAAAACGTCTGACGTGGCTGTCACAGTCACAGTGACGCATTATTCAGGCATACTGCTGTTGGTATAAAGGAGCCCCAGTAACATTTCTTGACACACTTCTGCTGAATACAGTAATTCATTGACTAATAGTCCTCAGTGTCAAAGAAAGGATATGCAGCTTTGTTCATAATGGCAGACAGTTTTGTTTTAATCTTTTCCTTTACTGCTACCTCCAGGGGGTCTAGAGTGGTTCCCATAACTGAGTCTGCCCTTTTAATTAACTTGATGATTCAGTGGGCCTCCCTTAATGTGATGTTACCAGCCCAGCACACTACAGCATCGAACATCACACTGGCCATCACAGAGTTATAGAAGATTTGAAAGATGTCACTTCCCACATTAATGGAAAGAAGTCTCCTAAGGAAAAAGAGCCTGCTCTGTCCTTATATATACTTCCTCTGTGTTCTTGGACCAGTCCAAACTGTCATTAACATGGACCCCTAAGTACTTGGACCAGCTCTACTGTACATCCACTCCTTGAATAGTGACCGGACATAGAGGCTCTTTGATGTGGCCAAAGTCAATAAGTAGGTCCTTGGTTTTGCTGATTTTTGAGATGCAGACAATTCCTTCTTCATCATGAAACAAAGTTCTCCACGTGACTCATATACTCCTTTATTTCCCTTTAATTAATTCACCCGATAAATGCAGAATCATCTAAATATTTCTGCAAGTGACATGACCAGGTGTTATATTTATAGTCTGAGGTGTACAGAGTGCAGAGAAAAGGAGACAGGGCTGTTCCTTGTGGTGCTCCACTGTTGCCCACATTGATATCAGAAACACAGTCCTTGAGTCTCACAAACTGCGGTCTGCCTGACAGACAGTCCATTATCCAGGACACGACAGGCTCATCTACCTGCACATCTCTGAGTTTAACCCCTTAACAGAGATAGCTGGATGGAACTGAAGGTGCTTGAGAAGTCAAAAAACATAACCCCCACATGCTGCCAGCTTTGCCTTGGTGAGATTAAGCCTTTAGGAGCAGACAGATAATTGTATCCTCCACTGCAATCTTTGTCCGATAGGCAAACTGCAGTGGGTCCAGGTGGTCTACCACAAGAGAACTCATATAGTCAAGGACCACTATCCCAAAGGTCTTCATGATGCCACTGGTCGGTAGTTATTTCTTTTCTTTGTTTAATTAATTAAATTATTTCTTTAAATAGGATAAACTCTTGCTTTGTTTTGTCACAATTGGCTTTCAGAAAGAACAGAGGATGGAACCCAGTGTCTAAAGTGAACAAAAGTCAGGTTTGTAGAACAATCAGCCAACAAGGGAAACAAGGCCAAAATCTTAGAAAAATGTCTAGAAAAAACAGGCAACAACAAAAATTTCTCGAAAACCTGAGAAATGTATCATTTGAAAAATGCAGAAAAGTATTCAGTAGGAGTGCCACATGGCGATCAAGTGGTAATAGTGTTCCTCTGATTCCGTCAGATTTATGCTTGCACGACTGTAAAGCACTGGGTGATTTTGAGTAGAGGTCACATTTCATTATGTTGATTATTTTTAGTGGCCATTTTTATTGCCTGGACTCTTGATCTAAGGCTGACTCTTACCTTTCACACAATGACACTGGGATTGTTTGTACAATCCCAAAACTATACTGGTGAACTACAGAGGTTCAAGAAATGGACTGATTAATATATTTTTACTGCAAGACTGCTGTGTATGGAGTTTTATTTAGTTTGGTCATTTTTGAATTATTATTTTTCATATTATATGTATTTTCTGTTACATTTGTAATTATGTCCTGCTATTTTAAATGCCCCTTAATTCCCTGTGCATCATCAATGAAGCCGAAGGAGGCGGGGCCATCCTGACATCATCACTCCTGAGCCCACCCTCTGGCTATTTAGGCCAGAGCAGAGACTTCAGATCAGGAGATTATTTCATTATGTATTTGGAGTGTTGTAAGTGTTGATATTGTCTTATAATTGTTTTGATTTTGCTGACTTTATGCTTACAACCTCAGCATTGTATACTGTGACTTGTTTTTTTTGGGATTGCCTTGTGAGCAACTCCTTTTTGTCCTTTCTGATCTTTTGAGCATCTTCTTGTAATTTTCTAATTTTCATTTAATTAAAAGTCATTTATAAAGATTCTTTGGCTGCCCTTTTGTGCACAAGCCAAAGGTTTATGAAAATCCTTCTCCATGTGGAGTGTTTGCTTTATTTTGGGTCATTTTAGTGTTATTTTGCCAGCTCTCCTTGTTTGGGGCCTGATAAGTCTACAGTTCATAGTATTGGGTATCCTGTCATGGGCTGACTAATGAAGTTCTGGCTTGATTCTTGGGTTATTTTTGGAGGCCTCACACACATTTCTGCCATGTTTAGGACTCCACATCCAACAAGGGCAGAGCAGTGGCATGGTGATCAGTACTGCTGATTTACTGAGGGCCATTTTGCAGAGTTTGACTTTTACCCCACTATCTGTGTGTATCTAGTTTGTACTTTGTCTACATGTTTTTTTCTTCTGGTTCATTAAAGGCTAATTCACACCATTCCTGTCAAACACAACTTCTCGTATAAGCCCAACATGCTATAAAGTAATTGCAAATACAAATAATGAAAAGCAGCAAAAACAGCAAACCTCACTGTTGTGACATAAACAGGAATATCATGCAAAACGGACAAAAATACCAGTTAATTTCATCCCATATCCATTGACTGAGTGTGGGTGTACACTTGTGTGTCCCCGCCAATTGACCAGTGTCCATTCCAGGGTTATTTCATACCTTGCACTTGATTCCTGCTCTTTTTATTGCTGTAATGGAAAAAGTGGACGACTAAAAGGATATTCACTTTTGTACCACTTGGGCACTTTATTTATGCATGATTTCATGCAGCCTTTAGAAGAACAGAGTTCTGGACCCCAGTCCAGTGAGTAAGCACGTGAATATTCCCAAAAATAGACTCTTATCTTATCCAAGATTAATACCCGCCTTACCGCTGCCAAATAGGCCTATGATGGATAATGCTGGGGTAAAAAGTGGAAGGATAGAGTTTTATTGCTGCCATAACTGTGAACTGCTTGATCTGCTGTAATTTTTTTCCTGGTGATATAGTGTTATGCAATGTCTTCATAGCCACAACAGAAAACTGTAGAATATTAAAGATCAATACTTTCAGTGCTATGCACAAGTTGTCAGGAAAATGGTAAAGTCTCCTGAGTGACCAGGATGCACATAAAATACAATAAATTAAAGAATACAATTAAAAATAAATTTATTGACAAACGTGGTTACTTGATGTATGAGTGAGAAAATGACCAGACAAGTTTTTGAGAAGATATGTAGAAGAACACTAATTAGTTCATTGAAAGATATGGTTAGAGGATAGGATAGGATCCCACTTGATTGTTCTCTGGCAAAGTGGATATAATCACATCATTTTACCTGTTGCCATACTCTTTGAAAGCAGAAAGCATGTAGTAATAATAAGGTTGGCTGGGCAATCTTCTTCTGCCTCAATTGTTTGAAGCCAAAGGGGGTCCGGTGTATTGCTGGGGCCACACTGTCTCAAGGTTTTTTGAGGGTAGTGGTGGCATGTCTGGATCTTTGCCTCTACTTATTCAGTCTAAACTATCCTTCGCCCAGGGTTTTACACTCTTCATAGGTTGGTAGAATGGATTTTGACATTTTCTGCAACAATTATGATGTAATATGTACACTGTATCGGCTAATCAATCTTTATTTGGACAATAATTTTAAACATCTCCTAGCTCAAGGGCCAGTACTATTATGTCATTTGGTAGTCCTAGTCACAATTGGTCCAAGTCATTTTGTCAAATGATAGGAGAAAGAGCAGAGGGTACACAGTCTTTTGTCGGTTAGAATTAGCCCGCAAAATTAAACTGAATACATTATAGGATGGTGGCAACCCATACACAATGCACACACCTTTCTTTAGCTGCTTCCTTTCCTCAGTAGAAAGATTGCCATACCAAACTTGAAAAAAAATGGTCTTTTGTCTCTTCCATCCTGTCTTTGAGTTAAGATTTGCAATTCTAGTTTTTGTATAAAATTGATTCATATATACGCACCACAATAATGCTAAGTTTGCTCCGCTATTAACTCTTAATATCCTGTTAATGTTAAGATGATTTGGTAACACTTTAGATTAGGTACTGCTAACATGAATCTGTTTCTCATTCGCGACCCTAACAAACTCTTTTTTGGGTCTTCATCACAATTACAACGCATCAGTTCAGTGTTTATTTCTCTTGGCAATGTGACCTACTAATTAAATTTTTACTAATTAAACATTTTGGAGTGGTCTGAGGTGGCTCAACTGTGACACATTTATCTTGACATTACATATTTAATATAAGACCTGTGAATCCTTGATATTAATAAGTAATTTAACCATCATGTCAATAGGCCACACTGCACAGAGACGAATAACCTATCTAGTGATGTCTTATAAGTGTTATGAAGACCAAAAGAAGCCTTTGTTAAGGTCTTGTTACATAACGAGTAATAGATGCATTTTTGTAGTACCTAAAGTGATTTTTTTTAGGATCTCATCATTTCACTGTGAGTTCTTTTGTAAATGTATTTCTTTCTTCCTATGATCCTCTTTGTGTGGCGATGCTGTAAAAGGTGCTTTACAAATTTTGTTGACCCGATAGTTTGTTCTCAGTGCATGAAATGCATCTTTCGTAATGCCCCACTCCCCACGACGCTCTAACTGCCATCTAGGATGCTACACTCTGACACCTCTCCCAAAACCAGCCCGGCTGCCACGCAGTATCCAACACTATAAGGTCAATCAGATCAAAAGGTCTGCGGAGCACAAATTACACGGCTATTTCTTTAGCGGGGAAAAATGTCCTTAAAAGTCTCTTTCAGAAACTTCTTTTCTTTGTTTTTTTTTCCTCTTGAAGAAAGTATGCATTATGATAAAGAAAAGAAATGGTTGGAATGTTTTTGATAAACCTCAAGTCTCTGCTTCACCATGCTAAGAATGTGGATGTACTGATTTTCTGTTCATTAAGCATGCCAACATTTTTAATCTAACACCACTGCTAAAGAGTGGCATGCTTCCAGTGAAATATATCAGCCAGCCTTATTAATTTCATGCCAAGTGCTGGAGGCGTGAATGTAGAAAATGCTGTTTGACTTAGGATAATGGGAATCAGACAGCTGAAGGCAGGGGATACAGATCAGGAACCCTGGGTCTCAGGAGGAGGAGCAGGTGCAGGCTTCGAGCAAGGCCTTTAGGCCCGATGGGGCAGCCAAAGCTTAAAACAATCTGCAAAGCATTTCTTTTTTTTTTCCATTTCTTTCTTTTTTTTTTTTTTTTAATTTGGGTTTCGCTTCACCCTCTAGCCCCCACCCCCCTGCTTAACAGATCACTGCTCCACAAAGAGTGGTAAATAGAGAAAGGGAAATTAAAAAGGGAACTCCCATGATACAGAAAAACAAATTAGAGCAAACAAATTACACAGAGTCAACAAATAAACACCGGAGCATCTGTGAATATCTTTCTTGGCTGTGGAGCAGTTGTTCCCTCCTCAGAAAAAGGCAGTTTCAGATTCAGAAAAAAAAAGCTTACATTTGAGCAAGGCACTTCAACAAGTACAGCACTTTACAATCTCAATTGTTTTTAGTAAGGGAAAAAGTTGTGTAGATCATAATCATATAGAAATATGAATTCTTGATTGGAGTCCTGAATTTTTTGCTTGTAAGAAGTATCAAGACAATAAAAGCCAAGGTGATTTTTTGTTGCTTGTTATTTATCCAAATTATTGAAATCATGGAACCATCAAAGATTTCAATGAGTGTTGAACTCATATAATCTAAAGAAACCAACATTTTGTTGTTGCTGTATTACACAGTTAAATGTTATTTGCCTTTCTTTTGATGATTTGGTAGGTAGCACAGTGGAGCGTTACTGTCCCAAGTTCAATTGTCTGCTGGGTAGCCATCTGTCTGTAATTTGTATATTCCCTCCATGTTCAAAAAGCTTTTCTACAGGGATTCCAGTTTTCTTCATATGGTCCAAAGGCATGCTTTAGAGTTGATTAACTGTTTTTACAATCGAATTGTTGCTCTTGTTATGACCTTATTGGAAGACTCTGTGACCCTGACCTGCAATAAATAAATCACAGTGAATTATGAACGTGTGAAAGTAGGAGAAACAACCGTAACAACAACAACAAAATTTGTTTCTATAGCATAGTGTACTAATTATAGCATAGCAGTAGTATTTCATGCAAAGAGGTCAAAGAAAAAGTTGCATAAAAAGAAAAAAACACTTTAGAATTAATAAGAAAATGAATGAATAAAGATATATAAATAAGAATAATCAATACACATTTATATAACATGGACATACAAGTAATAGATTACAAGACAGAGTCCTTATCTCTGCATCTCTCATTGATACTGCAACCTGGATGAAGGAACATCATCTCCAACTCAGCCTGTCAATTTCTAACCTTCTTGTTATCCTTGCCCATCCATCTATTTAGTAGCCCATTTCTGTTCAGTTTGTCTCATTTTTGCTAACCCCCTTTTGCAACCTTGGGGTGGTCATCAATGACCAGCTGTACTTCAGGACCATGCTGCTATGGTCTCTCAGTCTTACAGATCCACTCTATACAATATCTGCAAGATCAGACTGTTTCTAATAGAGTATGCAGCACAGCTCCTGGTCCAGGATTTGCTCTTGTCAAGTCTGGACTACAGCAACTTTCTACCGGCAGGAATACCAACATGTGTCACCAAGGCACTACAGATGATGCAAAACACAGCAGGAAGTCTGGTTTTCAAATCTTTGAAATTTACCTACTGAGTAGTCAATGAATCAGTACCTCTATATATACATTATATAGTGAAATGATTAGACTCAGCACACTTAAGGTTTGGGGCCACCCTTAAATAATATCCCTGGCTGTAATGGGTTTGAAAATTAACACAGATGTGTCTTCAATGGAGTCCAAACAAGAACTGAAGAACAGTTGTTAAGATGGCGTCTTTAAAATTAAATTTTGGGTCTGCAGAGACAACAATTAATTAATGGAATTACCCTCATCC
>JANRMT010062791.1:97353264-97366514 GCA_026402145.1 Polypterus bichir lapradei | reverse complement strand
ATACAGTGGAACCTTGGTATACGTCCTTAATTCGTTCCAGACCCTTTGACTTATACCAAACAGGACGTATACCAAACAAATTTTTCCCATAAGAAATAATGGGAAAATGATTAATCCGTTCCCATGAAAAAAAAATCCTATTGCTATTGGCATATTATACATTGATGGGGTTGTATAAAATAATTTAAACACTGCTTAATACTAAAATACATAAATACAAAAGCAATTAGATGAAATAAATGAAAATTTTACCTCAGTTTACTTTTTAATAACATCTTTGTTTTTCACAATCATAGATACCGTCATTCTCGGCAAACGGTATGCAACAGCCATGTCCCGGATACGCATGCCACCTTCATACTTTTCAACAATCAATTCAAATTTACATGAAAAAAACACAAAATCACGTTGTGACGATGCAGGTTTGCTGTATACTACCATCTAATGCCGGGGAGCCCTTGAACCCTACACCGTCGGTAATGTGCCTCACTGCTAACCGCATCGGTAAAGCAAGGGGATGGTGAAAAAGTGCAAAGTGCTTTTATTAAAACAATTAACAAAACAAGGTGTTCAAATTAAAGTGCAGTCTCCAAAGTTCCAATAAATAATCCATAAAATCAGAAGTGAAATGTGGAGGTTAAAAACAATAGAAAAAAGTCTTCTTAAAAACAACGAAATTAAAATAGAGCAGGAAGCATTCTTTTTAAAAAAAAAAAAGAAAAAACAAGAAGAAGCCCGGTGCCTTTTTACCTGGCGGCCCCCCTGCTTCCCAACAGGGGAGTCGCCCTACTTGCAGCTGACGTTAACTCTGCCTACTTTAGCTACAGTACTTCGCTCGCTCGCTCTCTCTCTCTCTCTCTCTCTCACTCACTCACTCACTCACTCACTCACTCACTCACTCACTGACTCACTGACTCACTCAACCTCCCGTCCGTTCTTTCTTTCTTTTTACTCCCCTTCTAGCTGACTCGCGCTTCTGTTTATCAAGAAAAGCAGCCCCAGGAACAATCATGAATGCGGACGGTCCCTCGCAAGTGCACTTTGGTGAGAAACGCCCACATCGCTAATCGCCCTGACAACCTTCAGCCACATAACCACCACGCCCCCTTACCAAGCTGCAAGCGCGGTGATTATTTATTTTAAGGCTGGACTTTGACAGGAGCTCTGGATCCGCTATATCACACACGTGAAAGTTCACAGAGAGTTATAGCGCGGGTTGTTCACTGAATGCTAGCAACTGGCGCACTGACGCTCGTGGGCAGTCGTGGCTTTGTCTCGAGAGAGGTAAACAAGGTTAGCACGCGAGTCGTATTCCAAACAAAGGTCGTATACCAAGCAAAATTTTTCGTGTCCAAACAGGACGTATACCAAGTTGGACTTATTCCAAAGCAGACGTATACCAAGGTACCACTGTATATATATTAGCTCTGATAAGGCTAACATGTTGTGTTTTGCGATTAATGTGGTCTGTTTAATGCAAGAGAAGGAAGTCCTAGGAAAAGGGGTAGAAGGTCCGTGACAAACGGGTTTGAGTATGAAAGGTGCTGGAATGGAAGCGCTTTTGCTCAGCATTGATGATTACCTGCAGTCACATGGGGCAGCTGCAGCAGTGGTGTGGACAAGAAGGAGCAGCGTGGTATGTGCAAACAGCCACAGAGTGAATGAGTAATTAGAGCAAGACTGAGAGAGTGCCATGCTTTTGGGTCATAACACTGAAGGGGAAGACAGTATAGAGGGGTTAGACGAGTGTGAGTGTGATTAAAGTTAAGGTGTTTCCCACGGCTAGAACAGTGGGAGTTTAGTTGGAAGATAATTAATAAAGGCTGAACAGTGAATGAAATCCTGAAACATATACTGGTGGTGTGGGTGTTACAATATAAATAAGTTTTGTGTATACCTAACTTATTACATACACATCCAGTGCCATATTTATATACTACCTTCAAATTTTTTTTTAAATAAAATTTTCATTTAAAGGTTTACCATTTTTTATTAAGCGGTTCGCAAAGATAAGCCACATGTCAATACATAGTACTGGTGTTCATTTTCTTCACTTATACATACTGACATAGGTGCAGAGGAGTGGGAGGAAAGGAGGTGGGGAGGGGGAGTTTATGGCAGTCCTGGTGCAACTGAGAAAAGTTTCAAAGGTAAAAATGTCTTTTTTTTATTTTATATTTCTGTAATAAGATTGAATCAATGTCATATCACATAAGTGCTAAATAAGTTATCTTTGAGTGAAATTAAAACGAAAATAGGTCACGAGTACCTCTATATTTATATTGCCAGTCTGCCAGGTATATTACAGTGCTGACTGCCCTAATGTAACGACAAAATTCTGCAAAATAGAAGTGTAATGATCATCCCTACCCATTATTGCAGTTTGCAGTATCTTTGCTAATTTATGTAAAGAAAACAGAGACCTTTTTTAGTGTGCCAAGAGCAAAGGTGTAGGTAGAGCAGTGTTTTCCAACCATTTTTCTGTTGTGGCACACTTTTTGTAACAAAATAAATCCCCAAGGTTCACCATGATTCTACCAAACACAAAATCATTAAATCTCTTACACATGCTAGACTATCCGAAGGGGCAGGACAGGGGGGCGGCAAAAACAGCATGTTTAGAGATTGCCTTTCACAGTCACAATACTTAGTGATCACTTGGATGCATTTTCCAGCTACTTTGTCCCTTTTCCCGCTCATACAGGCAGTCCTCTCTCTGCCTCACTCTACTGACCTGGGGTCAGAGGCAACTTGTATGACCACTGCCCTCAGCTCTTTGAGAGTCACTGCCAAACATGCGTCCAGACAGATGGACCCTGACACGTCTCCTAGCTGCTAAAGTGCTCTCTAAGTGCTGTGTCTGCAAAACAGCAATCACGGAGCTGCTTTTATGTCATTTTCTGCAGGTAATCCTGTCCTCCTCGGACAGATTTTGAACACCTGAAGAGCGTGTCTCCCTCAGGTCAGGACCCAGGGGCACTACACTGTTCTTTTAATGGTGCACGTGTTGAAAAACACTTGTGTAGAGTATAATTATCAAGTCGTTGATGGTGATGAACAATTGAGAATATTTACTAAGTTTTAATGTCTTCAGTAATGCATTCAAAGTCAACAATCGTTTCGATCGTTTTTTACTTTGACACGTCTGTGTCTCATATGCTATGCCAATTTGAGAATTAAAACACTGTCCTCATTTTCTTATTGCATTCTTTTCAACTTTCCTTTTAGGAAGGTATTCAAATTCAAGTTGTAGTTGCTCAAGTAGTATTTTGTTAAAAGTTCAGATTTAAGGTCATTGTTTAAGTTTAAACTATGCCTGTGATTCTTTTAAATTCCTTTGTGTTGATTCTACATTAAGTTTGTGATTGTGTTTATTTACTTAATGATTTCCATGATTTATAATTGCATGTTTTAATGTTAGATATGATTAATCACGATTAATTGCAATTAATTACATACATTTATGTGATTTTTAATTTTTTTAATTGATTCCCTACCCTAATATATATTATATTATATTATATTATATTATATTATATTATATTATATTATATTATATAATAGTAAGTAGAAAATTAAACCTTTTTAAACTGAAAAATATGCCAATAATTATTTGTTAAGGATCTCTTTGTATACCACATTGTCAGTTCGGCCCTCAGGTTGTAATATGACCAAGCTGTGCGCTGAGCTTACTCTTGAGCTTGCAACGTACAGTTGGCCATGTGAACAGTAATCTTGTTTCAAATCTCACAGCTTGGATTGCTGCTGTCATAATCGGTTTGAGTTTCATGGTTTGTTTCAATTACGACAGTATTCGCAGGACTTGTGTTGAAGTGAAATTCGGCATCTGTCAAGTGTTGTAAGCATACAACTGGTTTCATTGATAACTTCACATCCAGCTTTTGAGAGTTTAAACATTCATAAACATCAAAGTGTCCACTACTGAAATCGTTACCTGTGAATCTAAGATGTTTAAGAGGCATTGGCGGTTGTCGAAAGGTGTAAAATATTTGGCCATTTCGGTACACTTGAAAGCAACAACCGAACAATTCAGCGGCAGCCATCAACTCACATGCAGAACCATAGATGAAGGGCTTAAGCATTTCACTCTTATAGTGCTCCTGTGTAGTATAATTATCTCCTGTGCTATCATCAGTCCACACCTTGATCCTGTCCCAGTCATTCAATACATAAGACACAATGTTCTTCCAGATATCAAGAGTGAGCCTGATATGGCCGTGCAATATGTAACAAAGAGAATGGAAAAGGTAGGTGCCATCTCCGGGCATGGAAACCACTCAGTAAGTGACAGTTCTTTGATCGATGGTGATCACCTCAATAGACATGGTAATGGTGGTACGGTTGGAATGATAAAGGAAATGGGTACCTGAGCAATGTAAAGTAAGTCTAAAATACCTACACAATAACTATAATCGTAATAAACGAACAATAAAACAGCGGAGAAGCTGTGGATTAAATAAAAAGGCTGTAGTTAGCAGGGAGACGTGAATCCCGTGGTGAAGCAAGGAAGGGAATGTAGAGACCAGAGCGACAGACGACCTTATATAGGCAGGCAGCCAACAACGTGGGAGGCGTTGGGATGGGAGACCCAATGCCACCTCACACGGTGACTGAGCTGCAGGCATTGGACGTATATATGTACGTAAGTAGGATTCAGTTAGCAGTGGGAACCCGTGTACCAAATTTTTTGAAGAT
The DNA here is from genome assembly GCA_026402145.1 of Polypterus bichir lapradei. NCBI lineage: Eukaryota > Metazoa > Chordata > Cladistia > Polypteriformes > Polypteridae > Polypterus > Polypterus bichir. Next base: position 97,361,798 of record JANRMT010062791.1, on the reverse strand, counting down.
GGGCCTATAGGTAACAAAGACTGTTGAAAAGTTAAATACAGTGGCATCATACCACTGAAATAAGTACGTACATTGGTTTCGGTTAGTGCAGGGAAGCCGCCTACCAAATTTCGTGAAGATGGGGCCATAAATAAGAAAGTTCAACATGGCAGACATTGTCAACCATTATGACCGTTATGCGTAGAATTTCGAAATGAAACCTGCTTAACTTTTGTAAGTAAGCTGTAAGGAATGACCCTGCCATATTTCAGCCTTCTACCTACACAGGAAGTTGGAGAATTAGTGACGTTGGATAATTCAATATGGCGGTCAACAGTGGCGTTATATCAACGAAATAAGTACATACATCGGTTTCGGTTAGCGCAGGGAAGCCGCCTACCAAATTTCGTGAAGATGGGGTCAGCCTTCTGCTTACACGGGAAGTTGGAGAATTAGTGACGTTGGAAAGTTCAATATGGCGACCGACAGTGTCGTTATGCCAACGAAATAAGTACGTACATCGGTTTCGGTTAGTGCAGGGAAGCCGCCTACCAAATTTCGTGAAGATGGGGTCAGCCTTCTACCTACACGGGACGTTGGAGAATTACTGACGTTGGAAAGTTCAATATGGCGGCCGACAGTGCCGTTATACCATCGAAATAAGTACGTACATTGGTTTCGGTTAGCGCAGGGAAACCGCCTACCAAATTTCGTGAAGATGGGGCCATAAATAAGAAAGTTCAACATGACGGACGTTGTCGACCGTTGTCGACCGTTATGACTGTTACATATAAAATTTCGAAATGAAACCTGCTTAACTTTTGTAAGTGAGCTGTAAGGAATAAGCCTGCCAAATTTCAGCCTTCTAGCTACACGGGAAGTTGGAGAATTAGTGATGAGTGAGTGAGTGAGTGAGTGATTGAGTGAGTGAGTCAGTCGGTGAGGGCTTTGCCTTTTATTAGTATAGATATATTAGGTGATGCCAACTCTGCGTAGTATCAAATCTCAGTCCAGACTCTTTTAATGTGTAGCTCTTGGGTGCTGGAACACGTTGCCCACCTTAATTCTAAAATTTCACTCCCTCAATGTGTTTGAGAAGTGATTGAAGACGTTCTTGTTTGATGGATCTCTGCCTAAAAGAAGGTTTTTGTAACCTTGGAATTCACTTGTATTTGGTTCTAAGGTCTTCACTTGTGGGGATCAATTTTGTCTCCTTGTTCCCAAACAGTTCCACAGACTGATGTTTACTCAATCATGTTGACTTCTTTTGTAAGTCACTTTGTTTAAAAGCATCTGCTAACCCAATAAATGTAAATATATGTCTAAATTCAGTTTAATTCTCTAAAGATAAGTCTGGTGCTATGGGTAGATAGTAGGGGAGGACAGAAAAACAATAAAAAGGTCATGCAGTCCTCAATGGACATTCTACCTAGCATAAGTGTGCTTAAGTCCTATTTGTGCTGATGAATGGAGCTCCAACATGGATTGAACCTCATTCCACAGGAGTTCCATAAGGGTCAATTTTGGATCCTCCCTGTTTGACTATGTATGCTTCCTTTGAGCTCCATAATAAAGAAGTGTGGTTTCTCATATCATTGTGCTACACTCAGCTTTACATGCCTTTAAAATCAATTAACTATATGAATGCCTGAGAGACATCAAAGCCTGGCTAGAATCCAGTTTCCTAAAGTTAAACTGTTTATGTCTCCCTAAGGTCACTGAGATCCTAATTTTAGTTGTTCCAAGGATGAAGCAGAAAATGAAGGGTGACCAAGCCTTTTCTGCCACTGACCCCAAGCTATGGAATACCCAGGCTGTCTTCCACTGCACATCAGGTCTTCTTCTAGTTTAGACTGTTTTATGAGAAGGCTGAAAACATATTTTTATTTAAATATTTTTTGTTGGTTCTTAGCATGGTTAGTATGATTTTCAGTATGTGGTTCCTCTGTCTTGTAGGCTTTATGTTAGTTTGTGTTTATTTGTTTATAGTAGACGATTTTCTTGTAAATGCACCTTGGTTGTGCTATAGAAATAAAAGTGAGTTCACTTGCCTTATTGTTCTTGTAAGCATCACAGGTAAAGCCTGAAATGTCAGTTGATGTCCTTTACACACCTTTGTTCAAATTTATGGTAAAAAGTCAATCATATAACGCTATCTTTTGCACAAGTTTCTGTAGTAGCTAATTTAGTTGTTATTATAACAGCAAAACACCTTAGAGAATACATCTGAGGCAGGCTACATTTTTAACATTTTTTGTAGTTTTTTTAATGAAAGAGAAGAATAGGAAAAAGTCAAGAAGGAGTTAGTTAATGGTACAATGATGCATATATTGTGATTAGAATCATGCACATCCCCAAATAACAGGTAATTCTCAATGTGACTGATAATAATAAAGAAAAAAGGCAGGTACAGATGTACCAGAGTGATCCGTACAATTGACACTGTTGAGTCCCACTGCTCTACAGTGTACAGTAAGCACCGCGTTTCACTAGAGTCAGGGATTGGTACAGATTACATCAACCCAGTACCAATGGCAAGACATGATGTCAAATCATCTGAGAAATAATATTTTCTGCTAATAGCTTGCATAGGGGCGGCACAGTGGCAGAGCGATGCTGCCTCGCAGTTAGGAGACCTGGGTTCACTTCCCAGGTCCTCCCTGCGTGGAGTTTGAATGTTCTCCCTGTGTCTGCGTGGGTTTTTTCCAGGTGCTCCTGTTTCCTCCCACAGTCCAAACACATGCAGGTTTGGTGCATTGGCAATCCTAAATTGTCCCAAGTGTGTGCTTGGTGTGTGTGTGCCCTGCAATGGGCTGGTATCCTGCCCAGGGTTTATTTCCTGCCTTGCGCCCTTTGTTGGCTGGGATTGGCTCCAGCAGACCCCCGTGACCCTGTAGTTAGGATATAGCGGGTTGGATAATGGATGGATGGATGGATAGATAGCTTGCATGGAGACTTTAATTGGCTTGTTTCTAGTTTCTGATTTTTCATTTCTACAAGTTGGGCACACAAAGTATGTTATGTTTAATATCTGTAAGCATAAAGAGGCTGCATTTTGTTTCTGTAGCAAACTGTTTGGAACAGAGAGACATCTCTTATCAAAAATGTTCAAATTTAAAATATATATATTCTATTGATGGCAAATTCTGTAAGGTGGAAAAACATTCGAAATGGAACCCTTAAAGGATTATTGAGAGGGATCTGTTTTTTTCCTCATTTAACAAAGTGTCAATAAGCATCAATTACAAAATAAACAGAATTTCTTGACATCGCTCAGACACGCTGCAATTTTTCCCAATAATTTCTTCAGTCATCCTTTAATCTTTGTTGTTTTTACAAAGATAGTTCCACCCAATAGTTTATACTATTACAATGGATGTTAGAACAAAATGTATCTATTATAACATCACAGCGAACTTATGAATTTACACAGAAGCTATAAATGTCACTGTTGCTTGAATATTCTGATTACTCATATTTAAAAGTTGCTCTCAGACACATGAGGAGGTAACCTAGTAGAATCCACCAAAACAATGTATAAGCACCATTCTGATTACAAAGATGTGACAGTGAAACACCAGCTGAGGTCACAGGCCTTGTTAAAATGGCTGAAATACTTCACTTTGCCCCATACTGTCAGCAGACAGCAGTAAAACAACTGAACTAAACAGACGGGGAGATGAATTAAAGTGGGATGACATAAATGAGTCGTTAACCAAGAGAAATTTAAATCTGTTATCAAAAACAAAAACAAAAAAAAAATCTCCAGAAGCCTGGAGGAAAAAAAAATACAAAATCTGCAGGGGTTCCAAGGCCATGAGACCATCCAGCCTCCACTGGGTATTATACCCAACATATATGATCTAAATCAGTCTTCATGGTATTCAGGCTTCACATGGAAGAATTTGATGATGATGGTCATGTGGACATCTGGCCTTCAATCCATCAATGTAGAGACTGCGTGGTCCTTGATTGTGTGGTGGTGGTGTTGATCGCCACCACAGAAAACTCATAATAGAACAGCAGAAAAAGTAGGAGTTAGTAAGGATCGCGGAGCCATAAAAAAAAAAAAGATAATTAAATGCATATACAGAATATCAGGGTTACACTAAAATGAAGCTATGAGAAAGCCATGTTAAAATAATGGGTTTTCAGCAGTTTTTTAAAGTGCTCAACCATATTAGCCTAGCAAATTTCTATTGGTAAGCTTTTCATGAATTTAGGTGCATAACAACAGAAGACCGCCTCACCACTTCTTTTATGTTTAGCTCTTAGAATTATAAGCGGGCACTCATTTGAAGATCTAAGATTACGATTTGGAATGTAAGGTGAACAGCATTCTGAGATATAAGATGGAGTGAGATTATTTAAGGCTTTGTAAACCATAAGCAGTATTTTAAAGTCAATTCTAAATGGCACAGTTAACCAATGTAGTGACATCAGAACTGGTGAGATGTGCTCAGATTTTCTTTTCCTAGTCAAGATTCTAGCAGCTGCATTCTGCACTAGTTGCAATCGATTGATGTCTTTTTTGGGTAGTCCTGAGAGGAGTGAGTTACAGTAATCTAGTCGACAAAAAAGAAAAGCGAGAACTAATTTTTTAGCATCTTTCAATGATATAAGAGGTCTAACTTTTGCTATGCTTCGTAAGTGAAAAAATGCTGTCCTAGTGTTCTGATTAATATGTGATTTAAAATTTAGATCAGAGTCAATAATTACCCCTCAATTCTTTACCTCTGTCTTGACTTTTAAGCCTAATGTATCAAGATTATTTCTAATAGTCTCATTATATCCATTTTGCCAATCACTAAGATTTCTGTTTTCTCCTTATTTAGTTTGAGAAAATTACTATTCATCCATTCAGAAACACAAGTAAGACATTGTGTCAGTGAACCAAGAGAGTCAGGGTCATCAGGCGCTATTGATTAATACAGTTGTGTGTCATCAACATAGCTGTGGTAGCTCACATTATGTCTTGAGATAATCTGACCTAACGGAAGCATGTAGATAGAAAAAAGTAGTGGACCCAGGATAGATCCTTGTGGAACACCATATAGAATATCATGTGTCTTCAAAGTATAATTACCCCAACTAACAAAGAATTTTTCTACCTGTTAAGTAAGACTCAAACCAATTTAAGACATTACCAGAGAGACCCACCCACTGACTAAGGCTAAACTTAGACTAAAGCACATCCAAAATTGATTGTTAACACCCATAACTCCACACATACATGTATATCACTTTAAAGTGGTCAGACTTATATGACCTCTTAGTTTGGAGGTTTGTGTTATTAACAAGTTTGTCAAATGCAAGTGACAATATATCTTTAGTAAAAGAATAGTTAAAATAATGAGACAAAATATTATCATATATGGTTAATAATGTAGATTGCCTTGTAGGAGAAATTTCAAAGGATTATTTTTTAACTGGAGAGAAGATACAGTAACTATCTCTATCAAAATGCAGGCTGGTAAGCAAATTATGAAATTACTAGACATTAAGCCCGTTACAATAACGGGCGCTAGAACAGCAGTGCATAAACATTAGTAGGAACAGTCTATAGTAAATGGCTAGGGATCCTGACCTCATTCTGTTTCTTGTCTTAATTTTTTTTTTTGTCAAAAGTATTTTTGCAAGAAGCCTAAAGTAAAATAATAATAAAAATAAAATAGAAACATATGACAATACAGTAAGTATAAGTAATATTGCCTTAGTGTAAACCTTTGTAACAATCTGTAATACACAAAATCTGAAGAAGATATTTAGGAAAAATTTTCTATTTTTTTACCTCATGAAATTTTTCTATAAAATTTCATTATAGACAAAATTTCTTGTAAATATTCTGTCTGAGTTTGGCAAGAGTTTGCCTTGTTCAGAACCATCTACAACCTTGACAACAACATCTGGAAAACTTCTAACTCTTGATAATGTAACATATAACTGACCATGGCTGAATACTGGTTCTGGCAAGTAAATGGCAACTTTTTGTAAGGTTTGCTCTTCTGAGTCTCTCTCTTTTAGCGTTTTTCTGACGCTCATTTTCTTTTTCTTCAATCGATCTATTTGTTCGTATTTTTTTTTTTTTTGTCTTTCAGCCTTTCTTTTGTTGATGTTTACTTGTTGAGCTGACCGTTCTTCCAGGAGATGTTACTTATATAGGATTTGATTGTCTGTGTCTTTTGTCCTACTTGACGTGTCCTTTTTTTTTTGGGTGGCATGTTGTTAGTAGATATGTCCGTAATATTTTCTCTTACAGTAATACTGGTTTGTTTGTGGCTGTAATATGCGCTAGTGTATTGTGTGCCTTTAAATTTCTCTCGCAGTAATACTGGTTTGTATTTCCGTAAAATGCCTGTAATTTTCTCTGACAGTAATACTGGCTTTGATGTCTGTAATATGACTTTAATTTTCTGTCACAACAGTGGTCAATCAGCAGAGTGTCCCCAGCAACTGATGTAATGTGTGGCGTGCAGTTGATAATCGTGACTGTGTCATCTCCCCAGCAAGTATTTTAATCTGTGCTGGTGTGTAGCTGATTATTGTACGTGTGGCGTCTCCCCAGCAACAGATTTTATGTGCGCGGCTGCGACTACCTAATCAGCAATCTCCCCAGTAATGATGTTTTTTATTTGCTTATCATGCGCTGCCGCAGCAAGGCCATTCACTGTGTGCCCAGCTTCCAGTGTGTGTACTTTATTTGCTTATTATGCGCTGCCACGGATAGGCCATTCACTGTGTGCCCAGCTTCGAGTGTGTGTGCGATCAAGGTGCTGTGCGCATGGGCAGGGCACGGTGCGATGTGCGTCGCGGCCCCGCGCATGCGCACTTCAGCAGAAGACACACACACACGGACACCTGGGCGCACACAGGGTTTTTATTAAAGAGGATTTCTTTGACGTCAGAAACTAAAAAAGCTACCCTGCAAAAAGCTCAGACCATAGGTGACAATGACTTCTGGTTCATTTACCATCTAATAATTTCTTTAGTATTTAGAGAAAAGTGAAACGTGCTCCCCTAAAAACACTGGTCACATTACTGGTTTGTTCTTTTGTCCATACTGGTTTCAGTTGCTAGGGCTGTGTAGTTATTTACAGTAACAAGCTACCATTCCCCAAAGGTTACATAAAATCCAAACTGTACCTGCATTCTCAACTCTTACTTCACAAGACAACTGCACTTTTGTCTGAGTTTATCAGAGAACCTGCTGCTGTGAAAGTATGAAGAATCAGGTTTTAATAAGGTTTGTCTGAATGAATTTACATTTCATTTTACTAAATTTTATGTATAATTGTCTAGAATAACCAGATTATAGTTGCCCACCATGTGGGGAGTGCTTTAATGGTCTGCAAGAGTAAAGCAAAGAAACCAGTTGCTGTATAAATCAAGTGTGATCTCACATTTTCTTTTCACTCCTCGGTGTGTTGTGTTTGTTGTACAATGTTGACTCCTACAGAAGCTGCCAGCTGGGCAAAGGGACCTCCAGATACCCTCTTGTGCTCCTGCTAATGAAGAAAGCACACTAGCCCTGTGGTACAACTCTTGCAACTGTTTTGCTCCTGATGGATTACTGAATGAATATATTGGACCTCTAACTAAGTCTTCGGAGGGTTCATGCATTTTTAGCATAATGCTCCTTGCCAACATTAAGGGCTGCTTTATCTTTATTTAATTTAGGCAGTAGTAAGAAAACGGAGAGTTGTTTGGACTATGATCAGAACTTGACAAAGTGAGATTTGAACAGACCAGGTTTACACAGATTATTCCCCAGGGGTGCTCACCTTAATCCATGAAGGGTTGTAAAAAAATATAGATTTTTATTTTAACTAATTTAATCAAAATCTAAACTACAATTTTAATTGGGAACCTTTGTGTCAGCATGAGAGTTTCAAACTAACCACAAGCGTGCAACTTAGCAAACTGTGCATTAATGTTGCTACAAGTTGGTTGCAAGAGTAAGTTACTCTCCAGTGGGTTCATTAGTATTTTCTTCTTCTACATTCCAGGCGGTTTGCATTGAAACTTAATTGAGAGTGACAAGGAATCTGTGGCTTCTTTTATTACATGATTGGAATTTAATTCTCAAGTTTTATACCTACCTGTTCAAACAGGGAGCATGAATAGCATACCCAGTATACCAAAATACCAGATACATAAACGAATATTCTTAAGCAGAAGCAGTTTACGAAATACTGTTGTGGAGGACTGCCGGCTTTCCATGCCGGTCCTCACCCCCAGGCCGCCAGGAGGAGCTCTCCCGACAGCAGGATCGTGCCCCGAGGTCCAGCAGGGCCTTATGGACTTTGTAGTGTTTTTACACAGCCCTGCTGGATACCTTGGGGACCACCAGGAGTCGCTGTGGGAGGGCTTATAGGCTCTGTGATGCCTTATGACCCGGGAGTACGTCACGGTCACGTGACGGGAAGGAACGACGTGCTCCCGGGTTGAAGAAAAGACTGATTGCCCTGACCCGGAAGGAATAAGGAACTGTGGACTGTTGGGACAGAAACACCTCCGGGTCAGGGGCTATAAAAGGGCGGTGCCTCAGTCCAGAC
>JANRMT010062791.1:97332086-97353254 GCA_026402145.1 Polypterus bichir lapradei | reverse complement strand
GTACCTGAGGGTTCAAGGGTGCACTACTGCCCCCTACTGCCACACTGTAGAAAAACAAAGCAGAAATTGTGATACACTGTGAATTAAAAAATATTATATGCTGAAACTGTATCAATTGTGTGCTTAGGTTGCCTAAAAAACACATATAAATAATTTAAGAGACAATGTAGAGCAGTTACCTATTCTCATGCTTAACTTTTGGACCCAGATCACTCAAGAGCAGATTCCTTGACTGACTTCAAAGGTTTACTTGGATAAGCTATGAGCTCAAATTGGTAGTGAAGCATCTTAAAAGGCAATTAAAGAGCAAAAAAGGCCAGGAGAAAAAAAAAAAAACAAAAGTGAGCAAGCTAAATAGTAGGCAGAAAAATAGGCTGGGGTCTGTCACTAGAAGACAAAAACACCAACATCAGAGCCAAAACTAAATCAATAGGAGGAGCTGCTAAATGTCAGACTAAAACAGGTCAGAAAATACATGTCTGACGTAATATTCTGGTGTGTTCGGCCACTAAGTTAACTGAAAGTTGAAGCATTTATGTTTTCTAATTACTTTGTCTATGAGTTAGTTATCAAGTTTGTCGTCATGTGAGGTACAGCAACTATACTGGAGAAATTTTGGAGGTGCCAACCAGGTCACCCTGTTTAATAAAATTTTTAAACAAAAAGTGCACAATGGCACCATAACAAAACATAAGCTGCCCAATGTGGGAAATTGCAATTAATCAGGTCTGGTTTGAAGTTTCTTCTCTCTCTCTTTTTCTTGAGCGTCAGTCTAGAAAGAAACAACACCTTTTATTACTGTCTCGCCTATATACTCCTCCGACTGGAAGGGCAGAGTCAGTTGCCATCACTGGGCATCTTCTCCTGGCTTCAGGAACAGAAAGAGACAATATTGTTAGCGAAAGTGCCCTCTCTCATATGTTTGACACATTTTTGTTTACTAAATAGTTTTGTAACAATGAGTCATATGCAAAAATAATAACGATAACAGAATATAATTACATGTGTTAGTGGCCTACTTTAAATATGTGCTTTTTAACAATGGAGTTAAAAATTGAGCACAGATATGTTTGTGGTGGCTCAGTAGCTTTCATACACAGCAGATTCCAATTCAAGGCATATGAAAATGGCATTTTTGATACATGTTAGTGGTGGAGGGTCTGTGACTGAGTGTTGATCAATTTTGTTAAACATAACATCTTTGAAATGATACCCAATAACTAGCAAATGAAAAATAACAAATACAAAATTACCAATAACTAGCATAAAATTACTGTCAATGTCAGCCTATAAAAGGAGAAAATCAACTGAAATAACTTCCCCATCCACAGTGCAGAAGCTAATGATATTAGTTAAAATAGTAATTCATTAAAAGTATATAAAGAAGTAAGAAGATGGAAAGGGACTGCTATAATATTTAACAGGACTGTGAAGGATGACAATTATCTTAAAGATTTGAATACCTGCAGCGAAGTCAGAAATCACAAAGTGGGTGGGAAAGCCATAAGCTATTCTGAGGGGTTTAAAGTGGCTTGATTCATTAATGAATGATCGGAGAGGACCTTATCGAAATTTAGCATGGCTCGGTTCATGATCGATTTAACTCTTTGAGGGCTGAATATTTATTCCAAAAAACTCTGTTTTCTGAGAACCACACAAAGCGATGTTTTACACAGAAATCAACATAAAACATCCATTGTGGCATGCTGTGGATGCTGTCGATACCTGTATGCCATCGGACACAGCAGTGGTTATGCTCTGCACAATAGCTAGCAGGAATGAGCAGCAGGCCGGCTGACTGGCTTTTCTCACACTGCAGGTTGACAGCGGTGGCAGTGCAATGCAGCCTGCTTTGTACCTCATGTCATCGTAAGTGGCGATCCTCCCAGGCGAACGTTGCTGAATGTAGTGTTGGTGGGGACCGATCAGCTGAGGCTGGTACCTCACTTTTGTCATTGATCTCCATCTCCAGTTCACTTGCCTCAAAATTGGGAGTCCGAGAAGTCAAAGTCTGATTTAACGGTAATATGCAATTTTGCTTTGAGCATTCGCTTTGGTCTTCTGCAAGATGTTGGTGCCATTTCAGAGTTTTTTTTTTGTTCTTCACTACTCGTGCACGCATAGGCAATCAAGGGCAAATCAACGAAGCTAACTTTCCATCTGCCAAAATATAATGTTGAGTTTTTGTTGCAGTTTACGGCTGATTACCGTCCTCTACCCCTGAATTTCAACAAAAGTCGACATCCGCTCTGAAAGAGTTAAGGTTAATGGGGGTGGGTTAGGGGTAGGGTTGTAGGTGATCAGCTAAAATGATTGTCAACTGACAATTAACATAAATCAAATAGAAGTGTGTGGCTAGGCATAGCTTCACCCATGAAAGATGCATGGAAGTAAAAGCAGCTCTTTGGGTACAGATAAACTGTAATGCACAGTCAGTCTGTTGTACTTTATACCACTAAGTAGTCACCATGCTGCAAAGTGTAAAATTGCCCTGTCCTTGCTATAAAGTGCAAGTTTGGTCCTTGCTGCATGCCCAGTGGTGCCGATTTTCTGCTTGGAAACAATTGTAATGCCATTTCTAAACATGTACTATGTTTATACAGTATCACTTAGGCGAGCTGCTCCTTCCCAATATAAATTGGGAATTAGTTCACACACAGTTTAGATGCAAGTTGATAACATCAGTTCTTTACAATAATGCTTTTCAGATAATATTAGGTGAATTAATTAGTTTTATATGTGCTTAACTAATTCCTTCCCATCCATTTATTTCCAGAGAAATGACTTTTTTTGTACTTCTTCAGTAAACTTACCTAAAGTGGCATGAGCAGGGTTCTGTTATGTGCACATGTGTGCGCACGCTCCCCCCAGCGACCTAACTTGCTTGCACTGGGTATCCAAGTGGCTGTCAGCTGAATAAAAGAGGAAAAATACAAAATGTGTATGTTCCAGTAACTGGTCTCAAGGTAAAACTGAAACAGTAAACTAATTTGTGGTAGAAGTGACACATAGAATGTTGCAGTGTTTTAAAGGAATACTCCGTCCAAAAATAAAAATTTTTGTTTATGTTATTTAACGTTTACCTTCTGTACTTTGTACTGTTTGCCAAGAAAAAAATTTAATCTCATGTTGTCTTGAAGAAAGTACAAAAGAGAGGTTTTCATAAATGGGATCAATAGGAAACCAATGACAGATGGTGGCAAACATTGTGAAAAAGTCCATTTAAAAAAGAAAAAAAATGTCATGTTACTCATGTCGTATAATCCACATATCTTTTATAGCTGCTAACTCAAAGTGTATGAAATAAATGCAAAACTGTTGGTGAATACTTACAGGCTGATAATTCAGGAAGTATGTCCAAAAGAAACTCAAAGACTCACAATAGGGATTTTTTGAAATGAGGACAGAACTCTTGACCAATAAATGATGGAGAGAAGCAGGACTTCAAGTTAAAAAGTTTTTCCCATGAGTCTTTGAGTCTACTTTTAACATAGCTCCTGATAATTCAGGAACTAACTATTTAACAACATTGTGGTAAATAGGCATTCATTTTGAACATTTTGAACTGAGGACTGTATAAAAGACATGAGGATTATGTGAAATAAGTAACATGACATTTTTTTTTCTCTTTTACATGAACGTTTTTCACATTTACCACTGTCCAGTCTCCAAAAAAAAAACATGAGATGGATTTTTTTTTTCTCAGCCATGACTACAAATTACACAGAGTAAGTAACATATAAAAATCACTTTTTGGTGGAGTATTTCTGTAAGAAAGACACGTTTGCAAATTTGCCAATGCTTTTTAATGGGGGATTTTGAAATTTCAAAACATTGTACAGAATGATCTGTTTAAGATATTTAACAAAAATTTATCCATCTCAACAAATTTTCTCGAAAAATAGGTGTGGCACATTTCAGCGAATTTGGTCCACAGGAGGCTGTGTTATTTTATAAGGACAGACAGACTTGATAATCTCAATAGGTGCTTCAGGCATTAATATGTGAATGCACCTAAAAAGATAGCTCTAAACAAAAGTCCTTCAGAAGTGATTGATGTTTTTGTGAATTATCTCATAGTTAGGACACCTGGCTCTGATACATACTCATTTTTTTATAGGAAGATCCTGATAATACAGTATGCCATGTGATCTTTATGTCATGTGATCAGCAATGGGCGTCGCAATGTTCAACAATATTACCATAGCCATAGTGAAATCTCTGTGAAAGTGACATATCCAAGACAGGTACCCAGAGTATGTCTTTTAGATCATAACCCTTCCAATTAACCAAATAATTAATCTTCTGCATGTCTCTTACAGTCATAAAAAGTTTGTATTTCAAATTCTGAATCCAGATCTTCTATAACAGTAAGACAAGGAGGAGGATGAGGATTATAATATGTTTAGCTACTTTATCCAAGAGTAAGTTATGAAATTTTTGTTTATTAAATATTTTTGTAACAATGAGTCACATTATAAAGTAACAGCAATAACAGAATACAATTATATGTGTTAGTAGACGACATTAAACACATAAAGCAATGTGTTTTGCATATAAAAGCAGTTATAAAGCAGTTTACAATATCATGTAGTTTAAACTATAGTCTAAATATGCTTAGTGGATCATTAACTGTCATACACAGTAAATTCCAATTTCATTGATGTAAAAATTACTTTGATTGATGTGTTAGTGGTGGAGGGTCTGTGAGGAAAAATCTCAATTGATATTACTATATGAAAAGAGAAAAACAACTAAAATAAGTTATACAACTAACTATTAATATCAGTTGAAACCCAGTAATTCAGTAAAACTTTAAAAATGAAAAAGAAGTTGGAAAGGAACTGATTTACTTTAAAATGAGAATACTAAAGGTGACAATTATCTTAAAAGATTTTAATTCCACACAGAATGCAATATGGGCTACATGTATGTGCACACTATTTACCTGATGTTGAACTGGGGATCCAAGTAGCTGTTGTATACTGTACAAAACACAACTTCTTGTTGTATACTGTAGAATGTTTCTCTATTTTAAGATGGAGGAGTTTGCCAATGCTTTTCAATGTGACATACTGAAGTTTCAAAACTTTTGTGAAAGGAAACGCCTCGAAGCAGGAAAAGGTTTGGGGCCACCAGTATACTTGAATAAGGCTGCAAAGAAGTGAAAATTGGTAGTACAGTTGAGTACAGGTTGAGTCCAAAACAGAACTGAGTTCACAAGTGGAAGTTGACTGGTATTTAATGCAGATTAGAGGAAGTGACGTCATCATGGTCGGAACAGGAAGCAACTTCATCGGGGACGGAGAACGGAAGTGACATCATCATGGCCGGAACAGGCAAAAGTGACATCATCAGGGGGCCAGAAACTTGAAGTGATATTATTGTGAACAGAATAGGGAGCGATTTCATCGAGTCCAGGCGGAATTTCCTGTGTTTGGTCTGCAGAAATAAAAGAAAGAGGTTTACTGTACCCCACCACCTCCTGCCTTGGTGTGAATTACTTTCTTTTTGTCCTTTTAGCTGCCTCCCATTGTCTCCCAGAGTGTCATCTGTTTGAGATAGTGCTACAAAAGTTGAACTGTCCTGACAAATTTCTTTGAAGAATATGTGTGCCTAATTAACTGGTTGACCGGGGGGCCGAGTTTTTTAAAGCAGACATATGGACGTTTTTCACATTACGTGCAAATGCACCTAAAAATGAGACAAAAGGTAAAGAAAAGAGCCTAACTTTATTAGCCTAGGCAAAATAAAAGTTCATGATAAGGCCATAATTCTTTCTTATGGACATTTGATGGAAATTTAGAAACTTACCCAGTTTTTCTTACATTGGTAAGAATTGTTTTCAAGTTTCAATCGTCTTCCTTCTGTACAGAGTATACATTCATAATTTTCATTTTGTTTTTGTTTTTTTAAAAGTTATTTAGCTTAGGACATGGCCATCTGGTGGGTAGCATTTAAAACAGTTTATTTGCTAAGTGTTATTATACAGACTCTTTTCTTTGTATTTCTTTTAGATTACCATTCTTTGCAATTTCTTTAGTAAATTATGTTTTTGAAAATGTTATTGTCTTCCTCCCTTTTGAAGCTAATTACTTTTTGGAAAGTATTTTGTGTATGTGTGTTCATATATTCTTTATACCTTTCCAGTCAGATGATGTTTCCACCTTGAGTTTTGTTCCTTGTCCCATATATGCAGCTGGAGGACTACCCATAGCGCTGCTTAACAGCCAACAGTCAACAGTCCATAAGATAGCAGCATTGTAGTAAAACCTTTGTTGGCTTTGTGGATTGTTAAGTGCCTATGTAAGTATTTTTGGTATTTTTCTGTTTTTGACTCCTTTTGCTTCTGTTTTTGCCTTTTTAGTCATTACTTATTGTTCTTTTGCTGTCTTCTGGTTTTTCAGGCACCCTTTTCTTAATAAAATCTCTAAACAGTAATTAACATTGATTTTAGGTATTTTGGGCCAGAGATTGTTTGGTTTCCCCTCTCCCTTTGGTGCTTTTGTGACTTTTTTTGCATATTTGAGAAGCGTACCCCCTTTTTGTTGGGCTTGTGTAAGCCAGGCACCTTCTTCTAGTGTGTGGAGGTCAATCTTGTTTTAATTTCTATGGTCTCATTTTAACCCTTAGGCTAGATTTTGAAGGGTAAGCCTTATGTTGAATTCCGTGAATTGGCAGTATCATAACACTTAAATTAATGACTTTAGCTGTCTTTGATGTGACTTGCTTATGTCTCCAGTTTGTACTGTTTATTCAATATGCAAAAGAGAAACAGATTCAGCACTCTGCAACCGTAGATGGATGGTGTAATAAAATTAGGTGCAGACAATGGGTGATATTCTAAGACATATATTTAATTTTTCAGTTGATCTGAGGAGATCTAAGACTAAATTGTTAATTGAGCATTGAGATGAGAGAGCTTAATGTGTAAAGCTGCAAATGTGAAGATCAAAGTATAGGAGCAAAAGCACAGAATGCTGGAAGAAGACAGATTTTAATTTCATTTCACTGTCTGTCACAAATCAACATTTGGTGAAGCAGACTGGGAATCTTCATCAAACCAGTGAGAGAGAACACACGTTAAAGCTTTTGTTTGCTTTCTGGAAACACAAGACATTTGTGAAACTATTGTCCTGAAGTAAATAAGAGTTAGTTTCAGTTACTCTTGTTCCCCTACTGCTAACAATTTCATAAAAATGCAAACATAAATCTTAAAAGTATTTTAAAATTCATTTGGAAGTATGTTTAGTGGTGACCAGTGTTCAACACTACCATTGCACATTATGCATGTTTACTAATGCCCTTTTGCCTTTCTATCACTTTTGGTGCATTGCAGTCTTTTAAAAGTTTACTAGGATTAAGTGTTTTTGTTATCAGAAGTGATATTCTAAAACTTTCAAATAATAGAAATAATATATAAAACATATTCAGACATTATTTTTGAATCTTTCACAAAAGTGTTGATTTGTTAATTTTAGGAACTAAAAAAGTCTTGAATAGTTTTACATGTTTGGGAAATATATGTGGTTGTTTCCTAATGTGAAATAATGGAACAATGCAAAAGAAGAGAATTATGAAGTACCAGAAAAAATAAGTAAGCAATATCCATAGGCTGATTTAGACCCTTTCATACAAATGAAACAAAGATTCTTTTGGACTTATTTATGCAGTGTCAATCTACCATCTTGAAAACATTCTTTGTTAATTAAGGAAATTAAATCAGAGCCCAAGGGAGATGTTCGGGTGCGCTAATTTACTGCATAAAATTCTTCTAAATGCTATCCAAAAAACAAAGCCAAATTCTAAGTGTGGGTTTTTAAAACAAACAACAAAACTGAGCAGATCAAAATAAGTCACACTGTGGGTCGGATGGTGATGATTGTCATGGAGGAACATAAAATACCAATAAACCATAACTTTCACATTACAGGTGATTTATTAAATATTTCAGCTCAATCATTTCACTCTTACAGCATTAAAAATGACATTGGAATTATCTGGAGCCTTCAAGAGAACTTAAAGAATGTAAAGGTTGTTTCATTTTGTCCATTTAAATTAAACAGCTCTCTCTTTAGAAGCAGAGATAGAGGACGTAACATCAAATATTAGAGTATAAGCTATTCTGCATCAGTGTTTTCAAGTCTTATAAATATTCCATCCTTAAAGCTTCTGCTTGATCAACTATTAACATGTGTAGTGCAATTCTGTTGTAGAAAAGTGCAGTTATTGGCAATTAAACCTGCATTAGAAAAAAGGAAACATGCTGGAAAAAGTAAGTCACCCATGTCACACACTTCTCATGCTTTTGATTTGTGTTCTTTTTGTCCGTTCCTTTTGTTGTCATTAAAATAAGTATACAGTTACACGATGCTCTCTGGACCCCCTGCAGGCAGCAGCAAACGAGAGAATGAAAACAAAACTGAGTGTCAAAATGAACAATGCTGCACATCTTCTCTCTGACACACTAACACTGGGGACTTATTATTCAGAAGAAGTGTGCATAATGCCTCACTGTGACTGTGTTAGCAAAGTCAGACATTTTCTTTTTAATTTTCTTGCTTTTTAGTCATTCTGGTGTGTGTTCAGACTATAGTATGTGTGCATTTTTATTTATTTATGTATGTATTTATGCATTTATTTATTTAAAGAACTTCTGTAAAAAGTCATATTTCCTCATAAGGATAAATAAAGATCTATTTATCTCTCTCTCTCTCTCTCTCTCTCTCAGTCTATCTATCTGTCTGTTTATCTACTTTTTAATATTTCTTTGGTTTGGTTCCATGTGGTTTCTTCATTTTCTTTTACTTTACTTTGAAATCTGAGGAATTTTATTCTGTTGTTATTTTGTGATTTTAGATGATATATTGGGGGTACTTATATTTTTTTATATCTTTCATCACCATTTAGTTTTTCTTGCAGGCCACCACCATTTTGAGTAAACAATTATGTACAGTGGCCAGGCTCGTTCAACAGTGTGGCAATGGGAAGTTGGTGCATATGCCATCACATTTGCAGTAGTATAAATGTCAGCACTGCACACTTTCTGGTTGTTCAATATTGTGTATATTCAGAAAAAAATGTTGTGTAGCAATTAGGTAATGTTCAACTATGGTTTAAAGACTTGGAATGTTCCTGCGTCTTTCCCTGAGTTTAGCTTTCTGGTTTTGTCTGATTTGTTACACCACCTTTAGCAGAACATTTGTTTGTTGTTTTCTGTTGTTTATTTCTGTTTTTTTTCTATTTTAGTGTTAAATTTGTAATGTGGTATTTTATTGTTTGTTTTCTGTTTTTATGAATCCCATAGGCATATTCATTATACTGTAGTTAGTTTGTGTGCTCTCCTATTTGTCTTGTCATTTGTATGCGTAATCTAAGCGAGTGGGGCCTACTAACATTGAGCTCTAGGGACTGTCAACAGCCCTATATACAGTACTAGCTGTGTAAAGCCCATTGTGTAAAAAGCCAGTGGTCCTAGAAACTATTGAAATTGTCAGAAAAAAAAACTGAAATGTAGAGATGTCAGGTAACTTGAAAGGAACTACTCTGGGCATCTCCCTCCTAGGAGGAATCGTTTTGCCGATGTTAGCGGCTAAAGCAACATTGTCTTTCTTCTGAGATTTTGTTTTGCTGACGTGCTGGCCCAACTTGTGTTATTAGCGGCTAAGCAAGTTTTCTGTTTCCTTGGAGGTGGAGCCCTTACCCCAACTCCACCTCACACTTCCGGGCCGGACAAATACACACTCTTCCATGCATAGAAGTTTATATTTAAGAAGCCCAGTACCTTTGCTTAGGCATTTGTTTTTTATACTTATGTTGCTTTGCTCATTTTTGATTGCTAACTTTGTAAGTGTGCTTGTTTTGATTATATGGCTTTTGAACTCTTGCTCGTGTTACTGGTGTTTGCGAATTGGTTCATGGATTTGTTCTCTTTTTCCTTTTAGGTTCCCCTTGTAGGCTACTCTTACTAGGCTCTTTTCTCTTGTTTAAGTTTTACAATTTTTTTTTAAATACATTTTATAAATCCTTGTTAAAATCAGACCCCGACTTGTATGCCCGTTCAAAAATACGAGTTATTTTATTTTTTTTACATCTTCTTGCTTCCTCCAATCTTACACCAGTTTCTCAGACACATCAAATTTTGTTACAGCAGTGCAGTTACCAACTTCTTTCGCCACTTCAACTACTTTAAAAATAAAACCAGCTTCATATTTTCTTCTGATCGAATGCTCCATCGTAGATAAGGGATGCTCTTACGATAAAGGTGTATGAGGGTGTAGGATACAAAAAACACAAATCAGTACAAACATTGCTTCGGAATAGTTCGGGTATTACTGTGTGTGTAGTTACGTAAGCACAATGCACAGAAAAAAAAAGGCAATGTGCTCCGTGGTTACCTTCTCAGGTGGGCGTTAGCATATCATAATCTTTTCCGCATTTGACTTTGTAAACGGCACTATATTGTGCCTGACCCGACACAGATTGGACACTGGAGGCACATGTAAAATAAAATACTTTTTTATTCTTCTTCAGCTGGAGGGCACGTCTTCCCCGTAATCCCCCCAGCCGCAACACAGTCCCAAGCACCAGTAACCACCAGTGCAGCACAATCACAAACACTCTTCTTGACACCACCACTCCTCCCTCACAACCTTGTCCTTCTCCACCCGACTCTGGCCGATGAGTGGTGGTTGCTGGCTCCCTTTTATAGGTCACCTGGAAGTGCTCCAGGTGTTTGATCACCAAGATCCGACGGCACTTCCAGGTGTGATGAAGCTGTTGCCCGCACGGGCTCAGGAGTCCCAAACACAGCACCCCCTGGCGGTACCTGTGGGACCCAACAGGGCTGCCCCCAACTCCAATTCCCAGGGAGCCCTGTGGGAAACTGAGGCACTACACCAGGGCAGCGGGGCGGCCATCTAGCGTCCAGGGGGAGGTATTGCACTGTCCAGGGCTGCTCCCCCTGAATACAGTGTGCAGGGGCGTCCCGACTGGGCATGGACGCCAGGCGCCTGTCACAACTTATACGACCGACATTATAAAATACCAGAAATGATATGGTAAAATCAAGCCCAACTTATCCGATGGAGAATTTAAACGTGAGTATATACGATAATTGATTGTCAGAGCCCAAAATGCAAATCAAAAATCACAGTTCAAAGACCAAAAAGTTGCAGGTTAAAAAAAAAAAAAAACAAAGTTTGTTTGCTATGGCTTGCAGAATCCTAATCTCAAATGATGCATTAAGAAGACAGGTTGAACTTTATACAGTTGCTTTAAATGACATCAAATGCAGTGCATATCTTTGGGTAAGATCTCAATGAAAACTTGGACAACGGCAGCCATATCAACATAATACTGGTGATGGCAAAACACAAAAATATTTCAACTTAAAAAGAACACATTCTGAAGGAAAAACATGTCATATTTGGATTCCTTGGGTTAATAATCAATTTAATGCTTACTTCGTCAGAAAAAGGTCTGGAATTCCTATTAAACGTAAAGAAAACCTCCCATTATAACATATAACAGTTGACATACCACAGAATTTAACTTTACTGTATGTGCAAACTGACAGTAAGCTCAGTGTTGTCAAGTCAATAATCTTAACCTTAATATCAACAAAACCAATGACCTGATCATAGACTTCATGAAGAAGAAGACCGACTTCACATCCTGCTACAGCACCTGTTTGGTTCAAGAATGTAAAGCACTGCAGAGGCTACTGAAGGAATCCAACTGCCATTTATTTAGGGCATATACATCAGTCCCTGCCCTAGAAAAGCAAACAGGATAACTAAAGAGCTCAGCCATCCTGCACAGCTGCCTTTTTCTCTCCTCCCTTCTAGGAAATGGTACAGGGCCATTGCCACTTGCACTAAGTGGATTCAAGGACAGTTTCAGGTGTAAGGTTACTGAACAATCAGTGATATAAACAAGTACTGTAACATAACAGTGACTATACAGTGAATATACATTATATATATATATATATACTGTATACACAGTATATAGGTCGAATCTTGTTAAAGTGAATACTGAAGTAACAAAATTTTCAGAATAACAAATACTATTTGTTGGCCGGAACAACCATTTATAAATCATACTAAACAAATTTTGTTTTAACGAAATGTAGGTTTCAGTATAACAAACGTTTTTTTGAACAAACTTGGCCACTGAAGACAATAACGCAGTACAAAAAATACTTAATGCCACAAAGAAAGAGACAATCTGTTACAAAATTTCTGGTCTTGGACAGTCTCAGCAAGAGTGTAGGTGCGACATAATACACATACGTGTGTAGTTGTGGAGTGTGCGGATACTGTCCTGTTCGAGTTTCATAGCAGTTCTCAAAAAAATGAACAATCCTGGAAAAAGCTGATTCTGGAATGAAGAAAAATGATGTGGTGAAAATATTCAGAATCGTGCCTCATCTTCATCTAACATCTCATTTTCATTTTGTGTTTTCATACCGGTATTTCTGTTTAACAAAATGTTACATATAAGGGATTGTTTTTATTCTGTATACTTGTATTTCTATAAAAAAAAAAAAGTTACAACTAATGTCTTGATCTCATTCTGCATATTCATAAATGTATTTCTATAAAAAAATTACATCTAAAGCCTCATTTTCTAATAACATATTTTTTGTAGTTTTTTGTACAGGTATTGTCAAGCTTGGGTTACAGAGATGAACGAGAGACAGGAAGGTGATTGCAGGTTTCCAAGGAAAATACAGGTGCTTTATTACTGTATAGAAAAAGCAGGTACAGTCTCAAGACTTCATTCAAAATAGGAGCTGTTAGGAGCCACAACATGCACAAGAGTCCTGCTTTAGCTCCCAAGTTCAGATTTGACGAACACCAGTAGCTCTTAATCACTGCTGTGGCAGATGCGATCTCAGGAAGAGCAATCAAGAGAGTTTAAGGAAGAGCAGTGTACCCAGTATTAAAGGCTGTAAACATTGTACAACAATGTGGATGTTTGCCGACTATCTGACCAACCCCACAAGTGTTAACTGGCAGGTAACCACCTAAATAATCAGATTGAGATACTGTATCTTCTCTCATCTGCACCAATGGATGAGTCCCACAATGACCTCTGTCATCACTTCTGGTTTAAAGGTTTTGCTTTGACTATTTTAAAAATAATGCCACTGAAAGCTGATGATCATTTCTGAACCTGACACAGAAGAGAATGGAGCACTGCAGCAGAGAGCCACTGAAGGATGCCCACTATCCTAAATAATCTTTCATTTGGATTTTCTTGTGCTTTAAATGAGGTCCCAGCTGATCCCCAAATCTTTGTCATCCAAATACTGTTATTTGTCTTATATATATTTTACTGTAATTTTGTTAATGTTCTGAGGAAATATTTAAGTAAAAATTTAATTGTAAATGTAAACTTACATTTTTAGTTGATTTAACTTTGGTATTTCATATAAACCATTTACTAAAAATACTAAAGCCAATACCTTTTTACTATCAATTTCATGATAATAAAACTAAGACTTGTAATTAGGTCATACCTCATGTTAACTTCATTATTTCCTCTGGAAGATTATCTAAATGAAATTGAACAGAATGGCCCATCTTCAATTGATATGGCCTCTCCTCAAATGTTTGTTTCTGCTGTAAGCCTGCACGAGCTTTAATGCTTAATTGAGGTTGTGATTCTTTAATGCCACTCATCCAGGATAATCAACTGACTAAAACTAATCAAATAATGGGGGATATTTCAGAGTATGTGCATCTATGAAGTATTTGAATTAGATCTAAAGCAACTATAAGTCACTCAAACATTATTCTCTGTAGTCTGTTAGCTACCAAAAACCTATACATGGTAGTACTTCTGTATTTATGATAGTGTACTTATTCTGCGCTAATTAAAAACAAAAAAGTAGGTAAATTGGCTGATAGACCTAACGCTTGCTTCATTAATGTTAACCTAGCATTTAATGTTTGTAGTGCACCATCCAATGCACATGTCCATCTCTCTAAGTGTACCTGTTAAAGTTTTGTAGTTTCATGTTCTCTTCAAGATGAATGAATAATGAAAGTATTTAATTAATTTAATGATAAATTTGCTGTGGCAGAGATTAAATGAAGTTGATTTTGGGGGTGCAAAGTTCAAAGAAATGAAAGCAAATCAATGTGCTGCCTTTAAATGATGCCAAATTCTCAAAGAGTTCTAAATAAATCCATTTTTGCCATAGCTATGACAGTTAATGAATAATGCTCTTAAGAGAGTGCATACAGAGAGAAGGTGATGGTAGTATATTTTTTGATTTGTAAGACATGCAATAATAATAACAAACCTGTCCCATCTTATTTTGTATCTCTGAAACAGAGATTTCCTTGAATAGTGGTCAAATAAATGTAGGAATCAATGAAGATTAAGTTTTATAAACATGAATGCAATGAAACAAGCGCTAAAAATTTGGGACCGTATTAATTCACACTGCACTTTTTCTTCCTTCAAATAATAATAAGCATATATAGGGTGCCTGATACATTTAGAAGAGCATTACATTTTGTTTGAATGCATTTTTGTAATGTTTGCTTTTACATTTTAATGTTAATTGGTGACTCTTATGTGTCCCCATATGAATGAATGTAGGGGTGCACTCTGTCAGATCCCTAAAACACTAAACTGGATTAGGTAGATTTGACAATGGATGGCTAAACAGGAGAGACACTGAAAGTTTATGTGATTGTCATAACTGCATTTGAAGATCTGATTGAGATACTGTCCAAATTAAAGGAGGGGAAGAAGGCAAATATGCTACGAGTGGCTAATAATTCATCACTAATAATACAAATAATAATCCTTAAAATGTCATAGAATAGGTGACACAGACATAGCTAAGTAAAAAGGACTGCAACTGTAGACTGTAAATGTACCACTAAAAATGGATTTAATTCAAGACAGCTCTCAAGTGTTCTTACATTAAAACTTGTGTAAAAACTTTGCAAATCCCGTTGTCTGTTGTTGAGCAGCATCAATCTCTTGATGACTGTTCTCTTCACATTTGCTCCTTTTGCAATTGTAACATATATCTACATAGCTGCATTAATTAGATAATAATACTGCATGATTTGCATACATTAGCAAGTAAAAGATAATGATGTAAAATAATATACAGTATTTTATTTATATAGCATCATTCCCATGCTCACGGGAATCATGGGTAAATGAGAGATAATCATAATACTTTGATATTATTGAAGTTTTGATAATATTAGGTGGGTAACTTTAGTTCAAAGGCATAAGCATAATTCATGTGGTTACAGTTTAGGGGTATGTAAAGTTAAAAAAATAAAAAGACTTATAATAGTACTGTCATCATTATTGTAAGCCACCTTGCAGTCTGGCAGGTTAAATATAGAGTAATCCAAAACTGTAATGATTAGTGATTCTCATTGTTACTTGTTTGTATGTGCTTTTTTAATATATTATTATTATAGTAATGGCAACATCAAGAACAAAAGCCAGCAGAAAAAAATAATAACAATACTCAGGCGACTGTTATTTAAATATAAAAGCCACCAAAATCCCATGCAGGTGCCCTCTATAAAACTGCAGCATCCACACAGCTGTCTCATTTTCAGCCTAGTATGTACGACTGGATGATCAAGAACTTTTCAGAGTTGTGAGCCAAGAAAAGGAGCTTAAATCCTTATGTTCTTTAAATTATTATTCACATTTTGAATTTTTTTACTCACAGTACATTTGCAAAGCATGAAACACTTATGTCTATGTTGCTCTGATACTGTACTCTTCAAATGTAAGGCACATGAAAACACCTTTCTGTGTACGTATTGGCGTGATCAAAAAAAAAATGTACATATGTTCATTACTGGTCACATAAAGCCCACACTAAATTGTTCAGGATTACTTAAACAAACAAAATGTTGCCATTATTTTATTTTTCCCAAGCTAAGTGACTTTTTGCTCCTTAAAGCCAGAGGATATCTCTTTTATAGAAATTGAGGCACTGTGACTCAATTGAATATGATGATGTCTGTGTGCGTGTCTCCCAAATGAAGTAACTGAATATACTAAATGTTGCATTGTAAATGTTTAGTTTTGTTCTAATGATAAGTTTTATTTAGCAGAAGTTTTCAAAGCAACTTAAATTCTGTATAACAAGTTTGAGCATTTACATGGAAAGTACTAAATTAACAAATGTTAAAATTTTTAGCAACAGGAGCATGTCATTCTTTATTTACTGCAATACAGGCAATTTCTTGTTGATTACTTAATAATAAGAATATGCTTGCTCTTCTCATTTGAACAGGCTTCCAATTACTTTTTAGTTGTTTGATTGGATTATTGGATTGAACAATCCTGTAAACTGATTCATTTCCATCACATGTGGAAAATAGACTAACGTTAATAAACTGACTATTGTTTGAGAAAAATTAGATGTCCAACTTTTGCCCTCTCTTCTCGTTCAAGCTCTTCTTGCTTTTCTTTTCTAGAGCCAGGAATCTGGCTTCAGCATTTAAATTTAAGGAAAGAGAAAGATATCTAAGTGGCTGGCATGTCTACAGACTTTTACTGCTCTACAATTCAAGTGTGTAAGGACCAGACTGACCCATTCTGGCTAAAAAAGAGGGGGAAATACAATGTAGAGACTGCCTGGATTGCTTCTTTTGGCAAAAAATGTTAACCTAGTTTGTAAATTTTAAGTAAATTATTTATTTAAATGTAATTTCAAAAATTGTCTAAGAAAAACTTATCCTTACAATATTTTAAGGACCCCTGTCTGTCACAGGTTCTTGGAATTGTCCTAATTTCCCTGTAGTCCACCGACTACACTTTAACTATAAAAGCTCTGCTCTTGTGCCATTTACTTCTCCTGAATCCTTATCCCTCTTTATATTTTAGATCTGTTTAATTACACCTTGCTTGTGTCTTCTCCCCATTAACTCAGAATCAAGTTTTCCCCCAATACTGACTTACTTCTTACCTTTCTGACTCATCTTCCTGAGTGAAATGGTATAATTTATTATCTTCTCCTCAAAGGATTCCCAGAAGACGTTGCTCAAAGATCAGTCTTCTTCTCTGCACTCTAAATCCATTATCTATATATGCACATATTTTATTGTTTTTTTGTACAACCTGTTCACAGTCAATACCTGTCGGCAGTAGACAACCAAGGGTTAACAACAAAAATGTCACTTTGCTTACCCTAAAACAATTAACAAAGAGATAAAGAAGGACAAGTGGGGATTTCTAGAGCTGGCTACATTTCTCCTTTTGGTATCTAGGTTTCAGCCCACATCTCCAACTGCAGATCTTCTTGACAATTTTATCTCCTCATATTTGACTACTGCCAGTGACTTGAATGTAGTGTTGGATGTGTTTCTCTCTCTCAGTTTATTTTCTTTATTGAAACAGTCTGTTTCTGATTCAGGCCTGAAATCTTTAAAAAACTGCAAAAGCTTACACACTCAAAAAAGTGCAAAATCTCCAAAGGGCAAGGGGAACCACCAAAACCCCAGACCCAAATAAACAAAACTTGTATATGCTAAATAATATAATAAGGAAAAAGCCCAAAAATTATCTAAAGGGGTCAAAGAATTTTACAGTTTCAGCCTGCAGCTTTCTTCTCACCTCATACCTCAAAGTTGCGAAATTAGCCTAGTCACTCTTCTCTGAACTTTCTCAGCACTGCAATGTCTTTATGGACCACATCTGCATACAGTACTCCAGATAGGGGCCTCAGTGGTGAGTTATAAAGCTTAACTACAGCCTCCATTGACTTGTACTCAACATGTAGGGTCAAACATCCTATGAGCCTTCTTAATTACCTGTCTGAATGTAGAAAGTGAACATTGGCAGACATTTTCTCATATTAAATATCTTTGTAACATGAGTCATTAGAAGATGAAGGAAGAAATTAAAAAGTTAATCAGTGCTGGAAAAAAGTGTGAATCAAGTTTGAAACCAAGCTTAGATTCATTTGTTTTTCCTGGAAAGGAATCTTTGAAACTCTGTAAAAGAACACTGAATGTTGTCATATTACGTGACTTTTCCAGTGATTTTCAGTTGTAGCCTTCATTTACATAATCTTAATGTTGAGGCAGTTGGCAGTGAGCTCCTGTGAAACAAATTGCATATTGTGAAATGCTCAGCAAGTTGCTCTAAGTTGTCTTTGACTTGCCCCAATAAAATCAGACTAGTTAGATTTTGTCTTATGTTGCTGGATGGGCTCTCTGTGTGTGAAAACTGACAATCTACAAATGCTCATCCGGAAGTGTAATGCATAGTATGTCGCAAAGAAGATAAAGGAACATGTGTGTTTTTAACTTCACAAACAGAAGAAAGACTCATCTTTCTGATCTCTCATGTTTAAGTAGTAAAACAAAAATGAAAATAGATGAGTAACCCTTTATACAATGCAGGCTTTTTTAGGTAGCATTTTATTGATTGTCACAAGAGTAAGTACGGCTGTGCTAAAAAGTCGCCACTCAGTTTGTAAAGTTTAAATGGACATGGTCTGGTGATGAGATCAGCAACTGTGGTTAGAAAATCTAGTAGTCGTGTAATGTGACATCAGCTTAATGAGAATAAATCAATGTGGTTAGGATTGAGCTCAGACATGCTGAAATGACCTAAACAAATGCAGTAAACAAGTTTTTTAGGCAGACAGGGAGCACATTGTGTAATAATAAATTCTCCTGAGGGACTATGGCGGCATTGTTTGAGTCATTTTGCATTGTTCTTGATACAACAGACAGTTCCTGGCAAGTACGTGAAAATAGAAAGATTTATATAATGTAAAAAAGTGTACAAACACAGAGGGAGTTGGGGTATTGCTAGGGTAAGCCCCGTATAATGAAGAGGAAAACAAAGCAAGAAAATTCAAAGAAGAAATGATGACCATACAGGTCACTATAAATCAAATTGTTTTAAACAGTAATATGATGCTGCTGGTGGGGCTCCAAAGCGAATGCACACTTCCGTCTTTGATTCTCATAATATCTCGTCTGAGGTAGAAGGGGTGGAACAACCAGTCTGATAGAAGAGGATGTGATGTCAGTAGTCTTGTGGCCGGTCTGTAGTTGCCCACTACTTGCCTGTGTCTGACAATATCTTTCTTGTTTATTATGGAAGACAGCTATTAATTAATTAATTGTGTATATATACATATATATATACTAGCAAAATACCCGTGCTTCGCAGCGAAGAAGTAGTATGTTAAATAAGTTATGTAAAAGAAAACATTTTAAAAATAAAGTAACATGATTGTCAATGTAATTGTTTTGTCACTGTTATGAGTGTTGCTGTCATCAAGGATCTGATTATCATTATTTCTTTCAATCAGGTTCGTATTTGGAGGACGTGTTGTGTTCAAGTTACATTCCATGTTTGTCAACCATTGTAAAGATAACAGGCTTCATTCTTCAAAGTGTTCACTACCCAAATCGCTACTCGTGAATCTAAGATGTTTAACAGGCATTCCCGGTATTAAGTTGTGGAATTGCCTGCAAGTATTTAGCAACAGCGTCTTTATGAACTTGTGGATTTGCCTGCGAGTATTTAGCGGCAGCGTCTCTATTAAGTTGTGGATTTGCCTGAGAGTATTTAGAAACAGCATGTCTATTAACCTGTGGATTTTTCTGCGAGTATTTAGCGACAGCGTCTCTATGAACTTGTGGATTTGCCTGCGAGTATTTGGCGGCAGTGTCACGAAGTTGTTTTCATCTAGCTGCATCAGAAAATGTACCATGACGTCTGACATGCCTCCTTTTTACTGTTTTCTCACAGCTTGGACTGCTGCTGCCATAATCGGTTTGAGTTTCATGGTTTGTTTCAATTACGTTAGTATTTGCAGGACTTGTGTTGAAGTGACATTCGGCATCTGTCAAGCGTTGTAAGCATACAACGGCATACAACCGATAACTTCACATCCAGCTTTTGAGAGTTGAAACATTCATAAACATCAAAGTGTCCACTACTGAAATCGTCACCTGTGAATCTAAGATGTTTAAGAGGCATTGGCGGTTCTCCAAAGGTGTAAAATATTTGGCCATTTCGGTAGACTTGAAAGTGACAACCGAACAATTCAGCGGCAGCCATCAACTCACATGCAGAACCATAGGTGAAGGGCTTAAGCATTTCACTCTTATAGTGCTCCTGTGTACTATAATTATCTCCTATACTGTCATCAGTCCACACCTTGAACCTGCCCCAGTCAATCAATACATAAGACACAATGTTCCTCTGGATATCAAGATTGAGCCTGATATGGCCATGCAATATGTAACAAAGAGAATGGAAAAGGTAGGTGCCATCTCCGGCATGGAAACCTCTCGTTAAGTGACAGTTCTTTGATCGATGGTGATCACCTCAATAGACAGCTCACTACCCAAATCGCTACGCGTGAATCTAAGATGTTTAACAGGCATTCCTGGTATTAACTTGTGGATTTGCCTGCGAATATTTAGCGGCAGTGTGTCTATGAACTTGTGGAATTGCCTGCGAGTATTTAGCGACAGCATCTCTATGAACTGTGGATTTGCCTGCGAGTATTTAGCGGCAGTGTCTCTATTAAGTTGTGGATTTGCTAGTGAGTATTTAGCGACAGCATGTCTATTAACTTGTGGATTTTTCTGCGAGTATTTAGTGACAGCATTTCTATGAACTTGTGGATTTGCCTGCAAGTATTCAGCGACAGTGTATCTATTAACTTGTGGATTTTTCTGCGAGTATTTGGCGGCAGCATCACAAAGCTGTTTCCGTCTAGCTGCATCAGAAAATGTACCATGACGTCTGACAGGCCTCCTTTTTACTGTTTTCTCACAGCTTGGATTGCTGCTGTCATAATCGGTTTGAGTTTCATGGTTTGTTTCAATTACGTTAGCATTTGCAGGACTTGTGTTGAAGTGACATTTGGCATCTGTCAAGCGTTGTAAGCATACAACCGCCTTCATCAATAACTTTGCATCGTAATAAATGAACAATAAAACAGCGGAGAAGCTATGGATTAAATAAAAAGGCTGCCGTTATCAGCAGGGAGACATGAATACCGTGGTGAAGCAAAGAAGGGAATGAAGAGACCGGAGCGACGGACTGCCTTATATGGGCAGGCAGTCAATTACGTGGGAAGCGTGGGGATGGGGAATGCAATATAGGCAGGCAGCCAACTACGTGGGA
>JANRMT010062791.1:97297633-97331686 GCA_026402145.1 Polypterus bichir lapradei | reverse complement strand
CATCAAGGATCTGATTATCATTATTTCTTTCAATCAGGTTCGTATTTGGAGGACGCGTTGTGTTCAAGTTACATTCCATGTTTGTCAACCATTGTAAAGATAACAGGCTTCATTCTTCAAAGTGTTCACTACCCAAATTGCTACTCGTGAATCTAAGATGTTTAACAGGCATTCCCGGTATTAAGTTGTGGAATTGCCTTCGAGTATTTAGCAACAGCGTCTTTATGAACTTGTGGATTTGCCTGCGAGTATTTAGTGGCAGCGTCTCTATTAAGTTGTGGATTTGCCTGAGAGTATTTAGAAACAGCATGTCTATTAACTTGTAGATTTTTCTGCGAGTATTTAGCGACAGCGTCTCTATGAACTTGTGGATTTGCCTGCGAGTATTTGGCGGCAGTGTCACAAAGTTGTTTTCATCTAGCTACATCAGAAAATATACCATGACGTCTGACATGCCTCCTTTTTACTGTTTTCTCACAGCTTGGACTGCTGCTGCCATAATCGGTTTGAGTTTCATGGTTTGTTTCAATTACGTTAGTATTTGCAGGACTTGTGTTGAAGTGACATTCGGCATCTGTCAAGCGTTGTAAGCATACAACGGTATACAACCGATAACTTCACATCCAGCTTTTGAGAGTTGAAACATTCATAAACATCAAAGTGTCCACTACTGAAATCGTCACCTGTGAATCTAAGATGTTTAAGAGGCATTGGCGGTTCTCCAAAGGTGTAAAATATTTGGCCATTTCGGTAGACTTGAAAGTGACAACCGAACAATTCAGCGGCAGCCATCAACTCACATGCAGAACCATAGGAGAAGGGCTTAAAAATTTCACTCTTATAGTGCTCCTGTGTAGTATAATTATCTCCTGTACTGTCATCAGTCCACACCTTGAACCTGCCCCAGTCAATCAGTACACAAGACACAATGTTCCTCCGGATATCAAGATTGAGCCTGATATGGCCATGCAATATGTAACAAAGAGAATGGAAAAGGTAGGTGCCATCTCCGGGCATGGAAACCTCTCGGTAAGTGACATTTCTTTGATCGATGGTGATCACCTCAATAGACAGCTCACTACCCAAATCGCTACGCGTGAATCTAAGATGTTTAACAGGCATTCCTGGTATTAACTTGTGGATTTGCCTGCGAATATTTAGCGGCAGTGTGTCTATGAACTTGTGGAATTGCCTGCGAGTATTTAGCGACAGCATCTCTATGAACTGTGGATTTGCCTGCGAGTATTTAGCGGCAGTGTCTCTATTAAGTTGTGGATTTGCTAGTGAGTATTTAGCGACAGCATGTCTATTAACTTGTGGATTTTTCTGCGAGTATTTAGTGACAGCATTTCTATGAACTTGTGGATTTGCCTGCAAGTATTTAGCGACAGTGTATCTATTAACTTGTGGATTTTTCTGCGAGTATTTGGCGGCAGCATCACAAAGCTGTTTCCGTCTAGCTGCATCAGAAAATGTACCATGACGTCTGACAGGCCTCCTTTTTACTGTTTTCTCACAGCTTGGATTGCTGCTGTCATAATCGGTTTGAGTTTCATGGTTTGTTTCAATTATGTTAGCATTTGCAGGACTTGTGTTGAAGTGACATTTGGCATCTGTCAAGCGTTGTAAGCATACAACCGCCTTCATCAATAACTTTGCATCGTAATAAATGAACAATAAAACAGCGGAGAAGCTATGGATTAAATAAAAAGGCTGCCGTTATCAGCAGGGAGACATGAATACCGTGGTGAAGCAAAGAAGGGAATGAAGAGACCGGAGCGACGGACTGCCTTATATGGGCAGGCAGTCAATTACGTGGGAAGCGTGGGGATGGGGAATGCAATATAGGCAGGCAGCCAACTACGTGGGAAGCGTGGTGATGGGGGACGCAACGCTGCCTCACACGGCGACCGAGCTGCAGGCTATGGATGTATATATGTGTACGTAAGTAGTATTCAATTATGACCGTTACGCGTAGAATTTCGAAATGAAACCTGCTTAACTTTTGTAAGTAACCTGTAAGGAATGAGCCTGCCAAATTTCAGCCTTCTACCTACACGAGAAGTTGGAGAATTAGTGATGAGTGAGTGAGTCAGTCAGTGAGGGCTTTGCCTTTTATTAGTATAGATATATATATTGTGGTGTATGGCCGGCCGTTTATCCAATACCCTCAAGCCGCCAGGTGGAGCCCTCCCTGTAGTATGGAGGTTCCCTGAAGACTAGCAGGGCATCATGGACATTGCAGTTTTTATACACAGCCCTGTTGGATGCCATGGGGGCCACTAGGTGACGCTGCAGGGAGGAACAATGGTTATTTACCCAACGCCCCGGATGTACGTCCAAGTCACATGGACAAGGGGAATGACGTGCTTCCGGGGTGAAGAAAAAGGACTTTTTATCTGACCCGGAAGTGATAGGAGATCACATGGACTGGGGATTTGAACACTTCCGGGTCAGGGACTATAAAAGGATTGTGGGAGCTCCCAGACGGCGAGCTGAGCTGGGTGGTAGGAGGGCAATGCGTCTGGGAGTGGTGGAGAGTTTATTGTGATTAGTATTATTGTATTGATATATTATATGAGTATTGTAGATGACAGGGTGCTTTGTGCACTGTGCTGTATAAATAAAGTCTACTTTTGGACTTTTATCTGGTGTCTGGCATCTTGGACAAGGGTTCAAGGGAGCGATACTGCCCCCTATCTACCACAATATATATATCTACATGTAAAGCTATATATATATACTGTATATAGTATATATATATATATATATATATATATATATATATATATATAGCTATAAATTCATATATTTATATATAATTATATATAAATATAAATTCATTAATTTATAAAACATTCTGATAGAGAGTGTTTTTGTGACTTGGTGCTTTTGTTATTTAAAACTGATTATCAGGGTATGATGCTTTGTAATATAGTCCAAATGTCAATACTGTATTTTTGATTTCAACCATTTTGTATACATGTCACTTGTTGTGAGTGTCTGGTGTTATTTTATTTGTTTGATTTGTTGTTTTTTGGAAAACCTGGAGCATGATTGTTCATGAACAGGCTAAAAATATTTTGTTTTTACAACTGACTGCATTTCAGTTACAGAACTGACTCCTGGGTGACTTGCTCCATGCTCTGCGTGCCTCCTACTGTGCAAGAATGCTAAATCAACATTCTCTATGCAAATACATCCAATTAAAGCGTATATGAATTGTACTTTGGAGGATGCCTTACTACATGAGAAGACTGACGTGGAGTTAGAATTTTCTGGAAATGCAATAGAGACTTGACCCCACTACTGCACATTTGTTTTCAGGTTAATCTGTAATTGCTGGATAATGTAGTTCAAGCCTTGAGATTTCTATAACTTTTTTTTTCATTTTTCCATTTTAGAGAATAAACAGGACAATGGCCACAAAAAACTGTAAAAAATGTAAACATGTGGCAGAATTTCAAAATAAAATAGGAATTATAAGAATTATTATTCTTAGCCTATATTAGCTACATGACAACACAGTTCACAACACAGTTCAAGTAATCATGTAAAAAGCCAAAAAAGATTTAGTATACGAGACATAAATTAATTCTGATGTATGACACAACTTGAAATAGGCCCCTGGATGTGTTTTGCCAATATTCCTAAAATTCTTTGTCAAATGTAAATCATGTTATGTACGGGCTTTCTTTTAATTACTGATTGTTAAAAGAGAAAAGTTGCTAATAGCTAAATGTCTGAATACAAGTGAGAGGACTTAGTAAGAGTGGATTTATTAGTGCACCCTTCAAATTATCTCACTAAGCATGCTTTTCACTTTGAATATTTAGGGATGTTATCTTAGGCTTCTTAGGCTTTATACTGTTAATTGTTACGCACAAGAACAATAATTAGCAATCCCAAAGAGATTGGACAAATTTAACATTACTTTTTGGCAGGGTGATATTAGTAAAGCCGCTTTCACCGAATGGTATTATTACGGATTATTGTGTTGGGATGCTGCATATTTTTAGCTCTATCCATCATTGAAGGTAAATAGTTCATGTCACACTTGATTGCTTTTAGAAATTAAAAACACAAAGACAATGGCACAAGCACATGGACACCATAAACATAAGCTCTTTATGGAATAATCACATAAAGACAAACAACAACCCACTTTTGGGACAATAATTGAAAGCTTTTTCTCTAGACCAAGCCCAAGGGCAGGGGTTTAGTCTATCTTTACAGGACCATCTGTCATGCTATTCCTTGTCACAATTTCTTTCTTACCATTGTGGGACTGATATAAATTTGAATTTGGCCCAATTATTTAGCGGTTTGCGAGCAGAAACACAGGCTTTTATACGTGGTGACATGCTCCTATCAACAGCAAATAGGAATACTGATATTTAGCATTTCAAGTGACTTGGCATCCCTAAGGGATTTTGAAAGGCTCATATAATAACAAGGCATGGGCGCCTGTGCAAGTCGCTGCAGGTCTTTTCTGAGATCTTTGTGATCAGTTTTGGTACCGAGCTAGAAAAGAAGATCAAATGAGATAAAAACACAGAATTATGCAACTAAGTCCAAAACCTCAGTTAGACAGTTTTGTATTCATTAATAATTACAGATTGAATGGCTCCCGTAACACTGACCTGATTAAGAGTTGATGTTGTTTTATGATCTTTTCCCCATAATTACATTTTTTCCATTGTTTTATTCTATATTACAACTATAACACCTTAAATGTGACCTATAACAGCTACCTTTCTGCTAACCAGCATAGAAAGAACACAAACAAGAAGCTGAAGCATAATCAGGTTCAAGAGATAAAACAGAAAACATGAGAATGCATGAATATCTAGAGGTCAATAAAAAGAAAGGCGATTCAGTAATATGAGCATACTCACTACAAGACACCAAATGCGGATAACCTAAATAAAAATAAGATAGCAGTATTTTTATATTGAACCTTTCACAGAGATGATCATCACAAGGTCTTTTACAAAACAATGTAAAATGAAACACAAATGAATACAAACTGACATGGAAAAAAATTCAATTAGTAATAAATTAAAACATTTCAAAAAAATCTGCAAATCTGCATTATATCAACTTCCACAGTTTAAGGGTCGGACCCTTAAT
The DNA here is from genome assembly GCA_026402145.1 of Polypterus bichir lapradei. NCBI lineage: Eukaryota > Metazoa > Chordata > Cladistia > Polypteriformes > Polypteridae > Polypterus > Polypterus bichir. The sequence continues at coordinate 97,326,553 of JANRMT010062791.1, read as the reverse complement.
GCCCAGTTTATCTGTTTTCTTTATGACTTTTTTCATTGGTTGGAAATATCATCAACAGCATTCCAGGGTCCATACTCATTGATTTTTCTTTACTCAGTTTTCTCATCTTTTTTTCCTCTCTTTGCTCTTCTCTTTCATTCATTTAATCTCTGGTAAGGTGTGTGCTGTTTGCCTCTTTGGTCATCTGATTGCATGCCATTTGCTTTTTTTAAGCTTATACAGTATACTGTAGATCAGCTGGGACACAGAGCTTCCAAGCGATCAGTTGAATTATTATGTGTCTTGAAGTGGCAAACAGCAAAAATAAACATGTTTTTCTATTTTGGTTTAATATTTAAACTCAAAATTAGAGAAACTAAACTCTTTCTAAACATTTTCACATTGTTTCTAGTAATCCATTGTTACGCACGTTTGCTTGGGAGACAGCTGAAGGGCTCTGGTGATGGTAGTTACCCGCCGAACCAGGGGTTTGTGCTCTTTTGTTAATGCCTTCTCTCTTCCTCCCACTGCAGAACAGAAGAATGACGGCCATTCCACCCCGATATCATTTCTGTTGTTCGCCCTCTTGGACCTGCCCCTTCCTCTCTGGAAGTCATATGACTGGCAGTTCCTCCATCTTGGAGTTAGTTTTATTCTGAACTCCAATCTGAAAAGACTACTCTGTATTTATTGCATTTTTTCTTTGTTTATTTTTGCTTCTAATTATACAGATTCACCAGGGTGGTGTCCCATACTTTCACGCTGTTGTGTCCCCTTTTGCTTCATTTATTTACTTAAACCACGTAAGTAAATTTGCTAGCTTATCATCTCAGAACTCAAACCTGGATTAGGTGCCGGCCTTTTGCAGAGTATGCTTATGCAGTGGCAGTGCTGCGCAGAACGGGTGGGGTGCTGACACCGAGAGATATCAATTGACTTCCCCAGGAAGTTCTCTTCTTGGAATGTTCAGATACAGTCTCTATGCGATGGACTAATGGAGTTATTCCTTTAGCTCACGTTACAAAGAAAGCTAGATCTTGTGGGCTCGTGACTGACCACTGGGCGTTCACCACAGCGCAAATCTTCAAACTGAGCTGCTCAATGGTGTGGGTTCTTGGCAATTTACTTGGCAACGAGGATGGGATTTACACTCTGGATGGGTGGAGTGCAGATGTGACACTGCACAGAAAAGGTGAGGGCTGACAAAATCAGCTCATGTCACAAGGAAGTGCTCTACTTGCAACGTTCAGACACTGCGCGGCTGACCAATGTCGTTAATTCTTTAGCTGACGCTACAATGACAACACTTTTGAGCCAGTTCAAAACTGTGCAAATGTTCAAACTGAGATGCGTTGTTGTGCGAGTCCACAGCAATTCAGCTCACGTTTGCAACCCCATTCATACAAACTATGGCATGGCTTTAGGAAGTGCAAGCAAAATTGGAGTCCCTGGAAAATGCAGAATATAATACAATGTGTTCAATTCAAAGCCAGTCAATCTGTGAGTCATGAATAGCGACCAACTTGCAGTACCCTATTAGAAGCAGAAACACACCAACAACTGAGTGGTTACAGCCCAGATAGCCAGAGATGGTAATAAAAGAAAAAATACATAATTTTTTAGGAAAAATGTTTACATGTGGTAACAAATAAATAGATGCACAAACCACAAGTGTGGGGAAATAACTCCTGTGATGAAAGAGAAAGGAATGAAGAAAAAAACAACCACATCATTAAAATTCAGTACACAGCAGGAGAAGCAGGGGCTTGTTAGGAAAAGAAAGCAAATAATAAAAGAGGAAGATAACTGCAAGGGATAAGAAGGGAGAGATCAACTAACTAAAACCAGATATAATACAAAAGCTCACAACATTGCAAAACACAGATGGTCTGTGTTAATGAAGCACAAAAGCAAGGGGTAAGAACAAATTTCTACAAAAGGGCTGTATCCTCTAAGGTCATGACCTTTTATAACAACGCGACAGGATTAAAGATCGTCCATGGAATTATTTCCCTACCCGAGATGAGAACAAAACCTATTTTCAAATCTCTGTTTCAGATACAGTGGAACCTCGGTTTACGAGTAACTTGGTTTATGAGTGTTTTGCAAGACAAGCAAAAATTTTTAATAAATTTTGACTTGATAAACGAGCGATGTCTTGCAATACGAGTAGAATGGATACACTTTGTCTGCTGAGCATCATGTGATCACAACTGAGCTGATGGTATTGGCGCTCACTCGCCCAGCACATCTCTCTCTCCTTATCTCGCTCGCCCAGCGCGTCTCTCTCTCTCTCCTTATCTCGCTCGCTCGCCCAGCGCGTCTCTCTCTCTCTCTCCTTATCTTGCTCGCTTGCTCGCCCAGCGCGTCTCTCTCTCTCTCTCCTTATCTCGCTCGCTCGCTCGCCCAGCGCGTCTCTCTCTCTCTCTGGCAATCGTCTCCTATTCTCCGTCTGAGTCTGTGTGCCTCACTCATATAGTCAACATCTGTTTACTACAGCATTGTGACTGTGTGTGCGTGCGCTGTGAAGTGCGAGTCCCCATCTTGTTCCCCAAAACACGATGCTGAGTCTCAGTACTTTAACACCAGCTTTATTCAGCTTGAAACAGCAACAGCGCTTTTATTTATTGTACCGGGATCTTTATAATGTTCCTTGTATGACCCATTGACGACAGGCGCTTATAGCATGTCTGCGATCTTTTTGGATGCGCTTATACGGCGAACTGATACAGCGCTGGGAGACTGCGATTGCTTTGGGACGCTCTTCCGTGTGTTGTCCCATTGGGTGGAATCCCACATGAGTTTAGAAACTCACACCAGCCATGATTCTTTTTAAAGGTAAAGTGCAGGTTAATTTGTATTATGTATTTTACTTTATATTTTGTATTAATCATTTTTATATGAATAGTTTTGGGTTGTGGAACGAATCATCTGAGTTTCCATTATTTCTTATGGGGAAATTCGCTTTGATATACGAGTGCTTTGGATTGCGAGCACGTTTCAGGAACGAATTATGCTCGCAAACCGAGGTTCCACTGTACTTTCTTTGCATCGCTACTTTGGTATTACGAATTTTGCTCTTGTTTTTTGACCATGATTTTTGTCTAATGCTTTGGCCTTTGTCATATGTTCTTCCTGATTTGCCAGTTTTGATCTGTTTCTGCTGTTCGTAAATTGCCTTGTTCACACTTAACTTTGTCTGCTTGCAGACACAACATGGTCACAGCAAGTGAATACACCTCCATGATATATTTTTAGATTTGTTACATTTTTTGGATTCCAGGTTCCAGAGGCCAGCACCAATTTTTTCAAGACCTACTTCTAAAACTAGCCATTTTCTCTCACAGTACCAAAGAACACCCTGACAATGTCAGGAATTCTGAATAATGGTAATGGGCACTGTTTTGTTGCTAGCCTTCACCACAGCACTGAAAATAATAATGAGAGATGAAGATAGGTAGGAGTGAAGACTACGCAATATATTCCTTCTGTCAGGAACTGAATGGATAGAATTACCATACCATATTACCAATATTATATAAAGAACTCATACATAAGGCACAGCACATAATACATACACAATTTGGTGCGCAGAACTTTGAGACAGGCAGAGAGGATAATGATCCTCTTTTCTTTAATAACAGAACAGGCTGTAGTTGCTGGGATCTGGATTTGAATTCTGCTTTGCATGTTCTACTTGCGAGTAATTTTGTTTTTCCAAGGTATTCCTCTTTTCCTCCCACATTCCAAAGGTATGAAGGTTTGTTCAACTGGTTATTCTAAAACAGTTAGCTCTAATTGAGTGTGGGTGTTTGTGTTTGGGAATACGATTCCCTTACCAATTCTGTTGGGATTATCCTTATTCCCTGAGATTTTAAAATTCCATTCAGCAGTTTTCAAAAATGGCTAGGTTTTGAAGTGCAAGCAAAAATTAGAGAGCATCTAGTCTGAGACCTACATCTTTGATATTTTGTGTATGACATTTTTCTTTTTGGTCTGAAGAGTTTGTGACTTGGCTGGGATGAGAATTAGAACCTTCAAATCTGAGGTCATGTTACCCTCCTGGAAAAGAGTACTTTGTTCTTTGCAAGTTATTGGAGATTTTAATGAAGATGGGGTGTTGCTCATTAGTGTAATTATTGTCAGTTTTAAATTTGATAAACAAGTCCGAGTTGGAGCTCAGCTACTGTGGACATTGATCTACATTGAGCCCAATGTTGCTGAGAAAAGGCTTGAAAAGACCCTGAATTACAATGAAGTGTTCAGAAAACAAAAGATTGCTGGATGTCAAGATTTACCCTGGGTGGTATCTGTGTCTCCATGTTAGTTCTTGAGGGAAATTACGGCAATCCTGCTTGTGGTAATGCACATATATGGATATGATCAACAAGCTTATAATGATATTAAGAAAAACACATATGTATGGGAACATATACAGGCTTAGCATCTCTAATCTGAAATGCCTGAGACCAGAAATATTTCAAATTTTGGATAATTTTGGATTTTGTAATATTTACGTATTCAGAAGGAGATATCTTGGGATGTGAACGAAATCTAAACATGGAATATATTTATGTTTCGTATGTACCTTTTACACATAGCTTAACTGTAATTTTATAAAATTTTTTAAATAATTTTTTATGAACCAAACCTTGTGTACAGTAGCATCAGCAGAATACCTGCATCGGCTGTTTAACAACAACAACAACAAACATCGGCAGGCTTTCAATTTCCACCTATGATGCTGTGTTTTGATTAAATGGTTACTGCACACCTCTAATAAGGAAAAAACACAGTGGGTAATGCATGTAGGACTGGCAGTGCTGATGGTAGATAATAAACTGGCACCAACAAACCATCATAGCTGGTGCTATGCAGCACTTTTGAACTACCATGCAGGTGTCATTGTGCCTCTCACTCCAACTTCAACTCAGTAGATTGGAAGTGCCGTGCAGATGTTATCAGGCTCTTCACTCTTCGTTAATTCTCCTGACCCTCCAACCTGCCATGCTCGTTGTTTGTGTCATGGTGCTTCACACCACTCATAATAATAAAGGCATTGAAGAAATCTGTCTTAAACAGGTAAGCACCGGCTCGTGTACTATTCCCATCCACTCATCAGTAGAAGAAATTCAGGGGAACATTGGTCAGAGCTCCAGATGGGCAAGTGAGCTCAGGTGTGGAATTTTCCACTTGTACTGTTATATTGGAGCTCAAAACGTTTTGGATTTAGGAGCATTTCAGATTTTGGAATTTGAGATACTCCACCTGTAGTAGATGTCATGCCAACACACATTGTAAGAAATTTCAGGTTTTGTTGATGTAAATTTTTTTTCTAAAAACAATTTGTTTTTCATTCAGTTTATAGTATATTGCTTATAATATCTTATTAAAGATGAATAAAGGTCTTTTATTCTAAGAAAAGCTATACTTTCAATGTCCACTGTAATAGTTTTCAGAATACATTTGAAAGTGGTTCATATAAATTGGTATATCTTAACATACAGATCTTGATAAAAGATAAATATAGTTCATATAGCTCTGTAATGGTAATCAGCTTAAGGCCAGGTGTAACTCTTTTTTGACCTAAAACATTCAACATATGTGGAAAAACCACACCATCTACGTAGAGGCAGCATGGTGGGCATGCTAATCTCAGAGGGCAAACAGCTATTTCTTGCTGCTAACATTCAGTATGAAGTGAACTGCAGTATTTGCACCAGCAGAGATGCTGTACAGAGTCTTTTCAGGGGACATTTAGAAAGCATTTGGAAAACTTCTGCGAGAGGCAGCACAAATTACAAACTGATACACAATATCCTGATGAACGGCTGCTCTTGGACAACGTGTATCTACTTGAAAGCTGATGTCTATGCACTGCAAACGAAAGGCAGTGGGATACAGTAGATGGAAGTGGCCATTGGCACATTACCAGCATCCAGAGATCTAACTGATAAAAGTTCCTTGAGGGTAAATGCAATAGCTTTGGAAGGATTAAACACGGATAGATAGATAGACATAAGATAGACATTTCACTGAGGCTAGTATAATGCAGTCATCTGCCATACTTGTGAGTAATGAATGCACTTGGCAATGTGCATCACTGAGCAATCTTAAATAATATTTTAATAACATATCTGGCAACTTTGAATGACATAGTTCAGTAGGCCTGGAAGTTATTAATCAGGATGTAATTAGCAGAAAAAATGAAAAAGAAACTTGCAAATAAGTATGACTGTGTGAATGCTCTTTAGTGAATGTTTAACACATCAAATAGGAATATTTCCAAATAACTTAAGGTGTTATTATTTAACTGTTTATAGTTCGAGATGTTTTATGGTCAACCAAAGAGAAGGAAAAGGAGGAATGGACTATTTATTTTCCTTTACCACTTGAATTGTTAACATAAATGTAAATCAACTAATTTTCAAGTCTTGGATAAGGTACAAAGGTATTTTAAACCTTACCATACATAAAATATTGACTGATTATGTTGTACTTATGATTGACTCTAGTGTGGTGATGACTAAATTTATTGATGACACTAGTGTTTCAGACCTGACCACCACTTATGTTGAGGCAGCTTACAGAGGAGGGAGTTGCCTTTTGACACAGTGGTGCAGGGACTTAATAAAAGCAAGAAGCTGATCATAGATTTTAGGAAACAGAAGACATAGCACAAAGCTTGAGCATGGGAAAGGTGCTATATAATAAAATGTATTATTATTATTATTAGAGAGGATTCTGTGCAGCAGCTTTAAATTTCTTGGGGTTGGCCTCAGAGATGCACTGAAGTGCTCGGCTTTGTGAAAAAGTCATTCCCATGGCTTTACTTCCTCATATCTGAAGATAACACAGATGCCTCTGTCGATGCTCTCTACCTTCACGGATGCAGTTGTGAAATCCATTTTCATTAGTGTAAAAGTGTAAAACACTACAAACACAGACACTTCTTCCTTTCAGGACATGCATACAGTATGCACCGTACGTAACATCTCTGACTTCCCCAGAACAACAGCCAAACCCAACAGTAAAACCCCTGCACTTGTCTTTTTCTGCAAGAAAGTACTCTTAGCTCATTTCTCGCAGTTAATGCTGGACAAACTATTACAATTGACCAAGTATTAAGGAATTTTTCACTTTAGAAAGATGATGTTTCTTTTTCTCTTTAATGAATAACATTAGTCATGCTTGATTTATTGTGGAACTTTTTCCTAATAAAGATGCAGGCTAATAAAGCTCCACTTTATTATTAGGGGATTTAGGACATATTGTAAATATCGCAGTACTTGCAACTATATGTGTTAAATAATGTGTAGGTGATCTGGTATATATTGTATTTTTGCAACTTATTTGGCTGTTGCTTTTGTTATTTGGCTCATTTATCTACTGATAACATTTTGAACCATATGGATTCTTAATTTCTACATTGTCAACAAGTACAGAAATGTTATATTTAAAAGCTGAAGAGACTCTACATTACTAACTAACATTTTAACAAGTTCATCTGCTGTTTAAGTCATCTTGGGACATTTTGCATATTTTTCTTCACAGTTTGTTTCCCTGATTTTTTTTATTTGTTTTTATGTTATTTTAATTTTTTTTTTTCTCATTCTTGATGGCGTCATTCTTTGTTAGAATCTTGCTGTTGTCTTTGGATGTCTTGACACTGTGTCACTGCCTCTGCTGTGTGTCAGTCAGTGATGTGTTAGATGCCATCTTACTTAAAGAAATTCTCCACCCAAAAATAATAGTTTTACTTTCTCGTACTGTATACGAAGTATAGGGAAAGTATTGTAATCGTCCAAAAATTCGACCTTGAGATTGTGATGAATCTCGACGTTTTAGACCTACCTGAATCCGAAAACAATTTTGGAAATATGTCTGTGTGTCTGTCTATGTGTGTGTGTGTAGGTAAACAGGATAACTTAAGTATGCTTTCAGTTAGGTCAACCAAATTTTGGATACAAGTATTAGGTACAAAACATGGATTTCTAAAAACTTTTGAACTATTTCTGTTACCGCAACTAGTAATTTTTTATTCATCCAGCTGCAGAGTCTGATTTATTCAGCTTTACTTTGTAATCAAACTTTAATTTGATTTATTGTTGATGGTTCTTTAATGTACATAATATAAAAATATAATCATTGTCTTGCTGTTTACTCCTCAAATATCCATCCTCATATCTTTAGTATATGGGAAAGTCTAGGGGAGACCACTCCCAATTTTTTATGTATTACTTATCCCATGTAGTTTCTATTGGTGGCTGAGAAAAAACTTTAATGTCATGTTTTCATGCAGAAAGAAGCTAAAAAAAAGTTTATAATATAATACAAGTGATGACCAATGCTGTACAAGAACAAATGATGTGAAAAATGTCTATGGAAAAAAAAAATCTTAGCCAGTTATCCAGTCAAATGCGCAAAACATGCAAAATACATGCATATTATTAAATAGATACATCCAGAAAAATCATCATAAACAGCCGACGCAAGTCACATGGGATTGCCTTTTTGAATTGAAAATCTGCCTTTCCTCTTCATTCACTGGTCAACAATCTTGCCTTCAATTCAAAAACTCACTTTTCATTGACTTGTTTGAGCATACGACTGGAGTATGCAGCACAAGTAACATGACTTTTTTTTCTTTTTTTCATGGACAGTTTCCTGATCGTTTGCCAGTTTTACAGCATTGCCACCATTGCCTTGTATAATATAATGAACTTTTTTTTAGCTCCATTCTGCGTGAGCATATTAGATTAACATTTTTCTCTTGGCCACCATTACAAACTATGTGAGGTAAGTATTATATAAAAAATATCATTTTGAGTGGTAACAAATTGGGAATAGTCCTTGTCTGAACAGTAATTAAACGAGTCTCACTTAAAAAATGAAAGAGGTAGGTGAAGAGTGCCACTTTCCTGACTACAATTTTTGTTTTGCCCGTTTAAGAAAGTCTTATCAGTGGATTTTTATCTGCATTTTCGTTTTGATTTCTGTTCTAGTGATTAATTAAAACACTAGCCAACAACACAATTAAATGCAAAGACATTCTTGTTGATACATTTTCATTAAGGTGACATCAAGGACACGACAACCGTAAGCTCTAGGGACTTATGTCAGAGCATGCAGTTTGGCCATTTTGTCCAGGCATCTTTGGGACTAATCTAGCTTAATAACACTGTTATTAAAGAAGCCTATAGAAAGCAGATTTGTTTTCTTTTAATCAGAAAAGATTCAAAACTTTGAGGAACAGCTGTTTGAAACTAGAAAACAGCTGCCACTGATTAATAAAAATACCACCCTGCTTCTCTTTACTCAATGCTGCATCAACCAGGTGTAATTGCCACATCTCAGACACCCAGAGGCGTTTCTGAGAAGAATGAAATGACTTAAGTGGCTTCAGGTAATGGATGGCCGGATAGCTCATTTATCCAATGGTCCTGCGAAGGTTCATGTTTAATATGGATATCAAATGCCTGTATAAAATAATCACACATAACAACAACAGACATATGGGGCTTCTTTGTTTCAGTTTTTCTATAAAAATGGAATTGTAAGAAATAACTAATGTTCACGCACTGCTGTGTGGGTGACTTACTTCCTTAAACCCCACGGTCTTGAATATGAAATGAGGCTGCCATTAATTTTCAGCATGTTCCGTAGGATTGCTCTGGCAAGGCTGTGATTGGGTGTAGAGCTAACAGCTCCAATGTGTAAAGCAATGCAGCAGAAACTACAACTTCCTCACTATGTCTGAATCTGTTCTTTTATTTTTTTTTTATGCTTTCCTAACCCACTAATTAATTTGGAGAACAATTCTACTCATGAACATCTTGATTCTGGTTTCTGACTCACTTATTTAATTCAAGGCTGTGGATAATGCTAGAGAACCTGAGCCCATGTTGGGAGAAAAAAGCTCTTGAGTCGATGGTAGTGCGCTGCAGGTGACAAACAAAGTGGACATTCTTCTAACAGACCTAATAGCATGGAAGGAAAATGAAAGGTTTGAGGGGAAACCTAAACAAATATGGCATGAACAAACTCATCTTTGCCTTAAATAAAAGCAGGGGTCTAAGTATTTGAGCCTGTAATGCTTACTACTAAATAACTGAACTATCTGTGGCTTAGACAATAATTATAATTTGAGAAGGAAAATATTTTTGGATATTTACACTTTAGCTAATTATGTTCTGATATACACCTTAACTGTATGCCACCCTGTTTGATAATAGATATATCTCATGAGGCTCTGCTAAAACATCCTCTGTGTTTATTATAAGCTTACTGACTCATTCAGCTTTCTCCTACACAGCCCATATCATAGATGGAGAACGTTAAAAGTGGGTTACTCTGTTCTTTTCTTCCGAAACTAAAGGTTATGCAGAAAGATGATGAAGGCTCTATTTAACAGGCTCAGCAAATGAACATATTCTGTACTTTTTCAGCCGTAACTATACAATGAAGCTTATGAGTCTCTTTCACAGTGGAAAAAAGGTTACTAACTAAATAATAAAATTTGACTAATTTAGGTATACAGATTATATTGAGAATAGATGCTTTTACTCTATGGTATCACTGAGATAATTAATCAGTTAACACCCCACTACTCTGAAGATGATATAAAAAAATGCTAGGCGGACCAAATTTACTCATGTTGGCTACAATGGAATGAAGATAAAATCTCTGTGACTTCAAGAGAGGGATGAGTGTTTGAGGCACCTTCATAAGAAGCTTCAGTGATGAAGACTGCTCAACTGGCTGATGTCCACAAATGACTAAACATATTTTGCTCAAACATTCGGAGTGAAAGACATCATCAACTAGGGACAAATGTAGACAAAGTTATACAACAAGATGGGCTGTGTGTTGAAATACAACTAAAAGCAAACAAGCCAGTCTGTATTATCAGTTAATTAGCTCTTAATCTAACATTGTTCAGAACTTAAGGGAGGGATGAAAGTGTTGAGATGAAGTGTATAAATTTCTTATTGCAATTAAACCCCCTGTTTTTTTAGGCAAAGTGGTGCAACACAAAATGTGAGCAGTGATGAAAAAGGATATTTGGTCGTGTTTTTCTCAGTAAGTGGATGAGTACATACTGAATATGGCACCACATGTACAGGGCCAACTGCATTTGTTTCCCACCATGAAAGGTTAAACTGGCCCTTTTATTGCGTGGAATGTATTTTCTTGGTATTGATTAGATCTGCTGATTTGCTTACTTTAATTGCAGACAATTTAATAATTGGGAGACTGTAGGGTGCATGACTAACTGATTTTGGTAACAATACAAAGAAGCAACATATGGTGTTATTCGCTAAACTGTTGTACTGTGTACTGTTGTACCAGCTGGTGACATTTTTGTTAGGAGAGAGTTTAGACAATGTTTTATGTTTGTTTGTTTTTTGTTTTCAGACACATGCCAGTCTAGCAATTCTTGGTTTGGTTAAAGAGTGTACTGACCAAGAGCAATAAGCAATCAGTTTAGTCATTTTTTATAGATAATAAACATAATGGCAAAAAAAAAAAAATGTGTTACATAGGGTAATTTAAGAACTGCTCTACCATCAGCATTAAAGTCCAAAAACCCTTAGTTTTGTATATTTTTACTGATTTTAAGAACTGCTTTATAATGATTAAATTACATACCATTAAGATACACAATTGTCCATGTTATTCAAAATAGACCACATACCCCCCGGAAAAGAGAAAAAAAAGAAAGAAGAGGACTTATTTGCTTAAGATGCTTAAGTATCTGTATATTTAGAAATGGTTCAGCATGCTCAGTTAATTGTGGGTAACATTATCAAATGCCTGCCAGATTGTAAAATACTTTGGACTATTACAAAAATTCAAATTCATTTCATTTAATTCTGATTTTTATAGACATAGCAGATCATTTTTCCATTGTAATATGGTAGGAGGCAAAATACGATTAGAAGGTGTGTTAGCAATATAGTGTACATTATCACAATAGATTATTCATTAAACATTAACATCCTATCAGGTATTACCCTAAAGAATGCTGTAAGTGGATTATAGGTTTCTGAGATTCCACAAATGTATTCCAGTAAGGTTTGAACAGGCCACATTCACAAAATGCTGCATGTGACCCTATTAAGCAGATGACTGCTGGTATCACTTGCTGTTATTATCTTTACCCAGAAACATTCAGAATTGTCTAAATCAATGAAGATTGTGTAACGTACAATTACAGTGGTGTGAAAGACTATTTGCCCCCTTCCTGATTTCTTATTCTTTTGCATGTTTGTCACGCAAAATGTTTCTGATCATCAAACACATGTAACCATTAGTCAAATATAACACAAGTAAACACAAAATGCAGTTTTTAAATGATAGTTTTTATTATTTAGGGAGAAAAAAAATCCAAACCTACATGGCCCTGTGTGAAAATGTAATTGCCCCCTTGTTAAAAAATAACCTAACTGTGGTGTATCACACCTGAGTTCAATTTCCGTAGCCACCCCCAGGCCTGATTACTGCCACACCTGTTTCAATCAAGAAATCAGTTAAATAGGAGCTGCCTGACACAGAGAAGTAGACCAAAACCACCTCAAAAGCTAGACATCATGCCAAGATCCAAAGAAATTCAGGAACAAATGAGAACAGAAGTAATTGAGATCTATCAGTCTGGTAAAGGTTATAAAGCCATTTCTAAAGCTTTGGGACTCCAGCGAACCACAGTGAGAGCCATTATCCACAAATGGCAAAAACATAGAACAGTGGTGAACCTTCCCAGGAGTGGCCGGCCAACCAAAATTACCCCAAGAGCGCAGAGACGACTCATCCGAGAGGTCACAAAAGACCCAAGGACAACGTCTAAAGAACTGCAGGCCTCACTTGCCTCAATTAAGGTCAGTGTTCACAACTCCACCATAATTAAGAGACTGGGCAAAAACGGCCTGCATGGCAGATTTCCAAGACGCAAACCACTGTTAAGCAAAAAGAACATTAGGGCTCGTCTCAATTTTGCTAAGAAACATCTCAATGATTGCCAAGACTTTTGGGAAAATACCTTGTGGACTGATGAGACAAAAGTTGAACTTTTTGGAAGGCAAATGTCCCGTTACATCTGGCGTAAAAGGAACACAGCATTTCAGAAAAAGAACATCATACCAACAGTAAAATATGGTGGTGGTAGTGTGATGGTCTGGGGTTGTTTTGCTGCTTCAGGACCTGGAAGGCTTGCTGTGATAGATGGAACCATGAATTCTACTGTCTACCAAAAAATCCTGAAGGAGAATGTCCGGCCATCTGTTCGTCAACTCAAGCTGAAGCAATCTTGGGTGCTGCAACAGGACAATGACCCAAAACACACCAGCAAATCCACCTCTGAATGGCTGAAGAAAAACAAAATGAAGACTTTGGAGTGGCCTAGTCAAAGTCCTGACCTGAATCAAATTGAGATGCTATGGCATGACCTTAAAAAGGTGGTTCATGCTAGAAAACCCTCAAATAAAGCTGAATTACAACAATTCTGCAAAGATGAGTGGGCCAAAATTCCTCCAGAGCGCTGTAAAAGACTCATTGCAAGTTATCGCAAACGCTTGATTGCAGTTATTGCTGCTAAGGGTGGCCCAACCAGTTATTAGGTTCAGGGGGCAATTACTTTTTCACACAGGGCCATGTAGGTTTGGATTTTTTTTTCTCCCTAAATAATAAAAATCATCATTTAAAAACTGCATTTTGTGTTTACTTGTGTTATATTTGACTAATGGTTAAATGTGTTTGATGATCAGAAACATTTTGTGTGACAAACATGCAAAAGAATAAGAAATCAGGAAGGGGGCAAATAGTTTTTCACACCACTGTATGTACTTGATTAGACCACACAATATGATGGAATGTGTTATTTTATTAAGGTCTGACTTTCATTCATTGCGTAAAAACAACACTGTCTAAAATTATAGGTAAAGAAGATCCAGTCAGAGGTGGTGTCAGATGATATGAAAAGAATTGGTCTCACTCCAAAGGACATCCAGGACTGCTGAGAGTACAGGAAAAAGAATTGCGATGGCAATCAGATAACCTAAGTAAACCCAGAAAATGGCTGTTAAACCAGTGGTGATGCTGCAGTTAGAAAGTATAATTTATTTTGATTAATTAAATTTGAGGTGCATTTGTTCAAAGGATGCACATGTGTTTTCATTACACAAATCTTTAAAGGTCCCAATAACAAGCACTTTCCATATGTTAAATATGGTTTTCTTTAAGAACAATAAAAATTAATTATTGACTTGTACGGGGTTAATTTACAGTAACATTCTAGCTGTAGCCTCGTTACATTTATTCCTGAATAAATGAGCCAAAACATTGAACCTAAAAATACCAAAGTATCAACATAAATAGCATGTCTATTGTCCATTGCTGTACTGATGAAGATTTACTACATGTTCTTTGTGTGATATGTTTTGAAACAGTCACCAATGGATCACCTGATGTTGCATATCTTATGATATTTTTTCTGTTGCTTGCACTTGAGAGATTAGAATGTCAGTGCCGATGGACATGCCCATTTGATTACTGTAGGCTACCACAGTGGAAGGCTTAGTGACTTCCACATTTCCCTTGACACGATCATTAACAGTTGCTGCATTGTGAAAAGTACTTAGGAGGTTAATGTCTTTTTACTTGTTCATTTTACCTTTTTGCCTCACTGAAACTTCATGCTACTAGATTCAGTAGACATTTCATGGTGGTCTGCTTGTACAATGCTGTACTCATCAGTTTCACTATCTATCTCAATATCTGATGACCAATTCACATTGTCATCACCATCACTTGATTAAACTAATGGTTCAGTTTCAGTTTGTTCTATATTTAGCTTTAAAGGTTGTTGTTAGCACATCATTGTGGGTTGTGGTTGAAAGCTCCTACTCATGTATATTGAAAAGTTACCATAGAGTAGCAAAACATATAGAATTTTTTGCAGTGTCATGTTATTATATCTCCTAGATGGCAACAGAATACTGTGCTGTTCGGGCTTAACACTGTACATGCAAACAATATAGGTTAACCCAAGGGACACTCGGGCTTAACTGTATTTACATAGAATTCTGAGCCAGAGAGACACTTGCTGTTAACGCCAAGGAGGTTAAATTGTCAACTGCATATTTCAAGTGAGTGAGAGGGCCATCTTAAAAACATTATAAGCCCCCGGGCAAAGCAGTGTACTGGGCCCCTACCTACACAACCACTCACAGGAATAAAAATGTAAATGGTCAATAAAATTAAACATACATTTATTGTATTGGTACTTCCAACAAAATCAGTGTTTAAGCATTAAAAATCATGCTGTACAGCAATGATTAATCAATACAAACATTTGAACGATATAACATGAGCCTTGAAAAGCACAAAAATTTAACATATAAATGATATTCAATTGGTAAACCACACAGATGGAAATGGCACGATATGAAATTACTATGAATTATTTATTATCATCTTCGTTGTCAACCGTTGTGAAGATAACAGGTTTCATTCATCGAAGTGTTCACTACCCAAATCGGTACTCGTGAATCAAAGAACAGGCATTCCTGGTATTAAGTTGTGGATCTGCCTGTGAATATTTAGCGGCAGCGTGTCTATGAACGTAATTTAAACTTAAGCTTTACACCTTGCTTTCCTATTGATATGTCTACAAAGGCTTGTTCATATTCAGAGGAGTGTTCCTTTCTTACTGCATCAATAAACAGCTTGTCTTCCTCTTTATCTGAGACATCACACACTGCATGCACGGGTTTACCTTTCCCAGTCCTGCAAACTTTAGCGAAGTGGTAGAATTTACCACATTTTTTACACTGTCTTCCTTTAGCTGGACATTGACTTTTTCCACCGTGTGCTTTGTTTCCGCAGTAGCTGCACTTATGAATATGCTTGTATGCGTCACTCGCTTCATATTCTTTTGCTGCCTTCTCAATTGTGTAATGCGTTTTTTGTTCAGCGCTCTTTGGAGCTCTTGCTTGTTGTCTGCGTACTGCGTTCACTCACAGTCAGTTAACGTGAGCCGCTCGGAGTACATGCATCGAATGTTCTCAGCTGTGCTTGTGCTATCTCGTGTGATCTTGCGATGTCCACGGCTGTATTTAATGTCAGCTAAGACCCAGCTCTTAAAAGTTTCTCTTGCACTTTTGCTGAGTTTGTGCCAAACACTAGTCTATCCCTGACCATCTCATCTTTGTTTGCATAAGCACAGTCCTTCACCCGCGAATATTTAGCATCAGCATGTCTATTGGATTGCTGCTGATGAACAGCCTTATATGGGCAAGCACTCAATTACATGGGAGGCGTGATGATGGGGGACGCAACTCCACCTCACACGGCGACTGAGCTGCAGGCTATGGCCGTATATATGTACGTAAGTAGGTTCCAGTTATGACCGTTATACGTAGAATTTCGAAATGAAACCTGCTTAACTTTTGTAAGTAAGCTGTAAGGAATGAGCCTGCCAAATTTCAGCCTTCTACCTACACGGGAAGTTGGAGAATTAGTGATGAGTGAGTGAGTGAGTGAGTGAGTCAGTCAGTCAGTGAGGGCTTTGCCTTTTATTAGTATAGCGTTCATCACAACCATTTGCAAAATTTCTTTGCAGAGAATTGAGTTGAAATGATGTTAACATATATACGCTTTTACATTATGTAGGGTGTGAGATCCGCGCACATACATGCACGTGAGTTTGCAGAGATGACCATGATACTAAATCAGAGGTGAATGCCAATGTCCACTTGTAACACAATAACAAATATTTATAGTTTAATATGTATTTATTTATTGACTGCAAGTCACAACATACATAGATTAGCATGGGGCCCCCGGTCAACTGCCCAGCGTGCCCAGTGTTCCCCTGTGTTCAGACGGCCCTGGTGAGTGATGACAGTAATTAATGGTAACTGATGCACAGAGTATTACATGCATGTGGGATTTATGGTTGCATTTCTTCTCCATGACTAACCATGCCAGAACAAGTTTGTTCTTTCCAAATCCTTTTGTAGTTTATAAACAAATATCAAATCAATTAAAGTTAGGTAGTGCTTTATTCCATCCTGCATTAAAAATTATTTTTTGCACGGCTTTTTTGCTGTGTTCCAAATGAATATAGTTATAAATTGTATCTTTTAGCTGTTTTTCTTCAATGTTACAAAGTTGTACAGCAACTGAGATGGCAAAGGTTCAAAAGATGAGTACGACGTGAAACACATGAAATTCCATAATCCAAAAACAAAGCGAAATTCAAAGTAAAAAACATTCCAGTTTCAGGCTTCTGTGTTTTGTTCTGTTTCTTTATGATACTACATGACTGCATTACTATGTATTCTGCATTACTACAATCAGGACTCTGTATGCCTCTATACCTGGCCACTTACAAAACAAACAATCAAACTCAACCTATTTGACCAGTTCCAGTCAGATAAAGGCTAGAATGTTCTATTTGCATATTCATTTGCAGGGGATAAGGGAGAATGGTAGTAGTGTACTGAGTAAAGTTAAATTCTTAATTGCATGTTCAACCAACATGATGTTACACTCTGGTGCCATAATTGACAAGAATATATTAAAATATATTGTTTGGTGACCATCAAGGTAAACAGAATATAACCTATCTATATAAGCAGAAAAGCCAAATATTGCCTTACATTCCCAACAAACCTAAGGAATTTGTTGTAGAGGATTTGTATTAAGTTAGAACAGTTCCGAGCACTTTTAACTTTTGATGTCCAGTTGTTACCTAAGAATGTTTTTATATGAAGAGCTACAACTTGTGGCAATCAACTCTGTATCAAAGGATGCTGTGTTACTTTTTATTCAGATCGATTTGCTTTCTATTCTTAAAAACTTGTACTTTATACATCCTTCAAAGTTGATAGGAAAACCTGGAAATGATTAATATGCAAAGCTGGAATAATACTCATTGAAATATTCATGTAGAAACCTTATCCATAAAATTTTGTTAAAGATGGCTGCTATGTGTTTGGCTTGTTGTGTTTCTATTTTTAATGAATAAAGCTTGTATGTCTTGGTAGAGTCTGGTGCACTGGACTATAAGCATCAGGCAATAAATGTAGTTGTGGGATGAGGGACCTATGAGAACTTTGTCTTGGCAATGGCTGCATGGTGAAACAAGGATTCCTTTCCTGGAGACCACTGTGTGCTGCTTTTGCTGCTGCTTCTGATTGTTCAGCCATAATATTAGATTGATAAAGATAGCATTTGATTTGCACAGTGATAAGCCATAAAAGTCGATTCCAGGCATGCTGTTGAGCAGAGATTGGTGTTGGGAATAAGGTCACCATTTGCTCTATGCTGATTGAAAAAAGAGGACAAGGGAGCTGACTATTCTGGTCTGCCTATAAAAATAATGGTGTGGGGGACTGGCCTGTGAGGAGTAAGAAACAGGATGGTTAGACATGGATGTATTATGTCATACTGTATACTGTACAGAGCTACGAGAAGAGACACAATGTAGCTTCCTTACTGGCATTTGAACAGCAAATCATCTCTTTACCATTGCAGATAAATCTGAGGGGTCAGGGAATTTGACAATCATTTTTGTGTGCACCTTAGGGATTTGTTAAATGTTATGACTATATAATATCTTGTGGGTTTTTAGCAGTTTTTTTAATGTTTCATGGCATATCTCTGTTGGAAAAGCATTCTAGATGCTTCTTTTATACTATGTCAGCAAACCTGTGTCCAAGGATTAAATATGGAAATATAAGGAGGAGCAAGATTATTTAGAGGTTTATATACATAACTAAAATTTAAAAATCAATTTTAAAGGACATGGGTAACCAATGTAATGACGCTAAGGCCAGTGAGATGGAGTAGAAACCTTTAAAACTGGAGGAGACATTACATATTTAGCTGTTAGCTAGCCAAATAGGTTTGTTGGACTAAGTGAACACCTCTTGTTTTCAAAATGGGTTTATAAATTCTTGTGCTGTAACTCTTATAAAAAATTACAAGTAGAATGAAATACTAAACTGAACAACAATTAAACTTAATAAGAGAAATTAAAAGCAGTCAAAGAAGCAAAATGCTGGAGCACTGATATTGCTACTCATCCGCACAGTCAGATAGTTACGGCCGTAAGTAAACGACATATGAAAAGAGGGACCAAGTGAGAAGCTTAGAGTCCCAACTTGAGAACTCAAATAACCAAACAGTCTAAAGCAATCTAATCACTATTCCCATTTCACTATTTACTTACACAGATCTAATTTAACAATCTCTTTTTAAACTCATGAGTTTGTTAAAATACATATCATTGATTAATCATAGCTGTAGGTAAACATGCTATTGTGTGCCATGTGATAACTATCTGATAAATAGTATTTATCATTCATACTTTGTAGCATTTTTTTACTCTCACAGATACAAGAGAGTTAATTGTGCTGCAATATCTATGACAGCATGAATTCCAACTGGTATTCTCATGTTTATATCCTCACTCAAAAAGACACAGTACAGAGAGGCAAGGTGACTTGTTTCAGAGAAACGATGAGGGTGAGGAAGATTTCAAGTGTGAATCTCGAGCATTTGTGTAAGACACTTTATAAATCTGCTTTTACTAATCATGAAAATAAGATGGCATTTGATTTTAAAAACACCCCTGCTGTGCCTGTGTGGGTGTTTCAAAGGAGAATGAGCATTTACGTTAACAGATTTGTTTTCCAGTCCTAGAAGGCTCAGTTCTTCTAATGCAAACTGTAAATATGGAAAAGTTTCATTTCTATAGTTGTGAAAATTATGTATAGTATGCCAGCAAACAAGAACATTTAATTTTGGCTTCTAAGCCATTAAATAAAAGCTCAGAAAAGTAACAAAAGGAACATCACAAAATGTCTGAATTCGTTATTCATTTCAAAACTGCCAGTCAGTCCTTAGACATCTAAATGTCCTCAGAGTGACACTTGCAACTACAGTATGAATTAACTTGTCCCAGGACTCTATGGTTCTTTGAAAGAAAAAATCATTTGGAACATTTGTGCAAAATGTCCCCTTAACTAGTAACTACTATACAGTACATGTTTTACAGTGTCCTTATTAAAACATTTTAACAGCTGGCTTCCACTCTATTTTCTCCATGATTTTCAACACTTCTATCCTCTTACATCAGTCTTGTTGTTTATCCAAACTAATTTTCCCACAGTCCTCGGATTTATCTCCTTGCTTTTCTGGTATTTCTCTATCACTATTACATTGTTTATTTATTATGAAGATGAGAAGATCAGATCTGCAACACTTTTCCAAATGTGGCCTCAAGAATGTGTCTCAAAATGTTTCGCCTTTGCCTTCACAAGTTGTGCGCTGGACATAACACAACATTCAATTTGATTTCTTAACTGCTTTTGTTGGGAGATGGTTTGTTTATTGGCAGAAATGAGTTCAGCAAGACTCCCAAGTCTTTCTTATTATAAACAATTTCTACTTGTTGTAGGTTCACTGTGTAATCGAATGCATAATAAAATACTGAATAAATTTATCAAGCTTGCATGATAAAGGTTAGATCAAGAGTTCCCAAACTTTTTTCGGCCACCGACCCCTTTACCAAAAACTTTTAAAACCGTCGACCCCCTAGTCATTTACTTTACTTACTCAAATTAATACATTTGTACAGTACTCAATATTAAATATTTCACTAGATATCAGATTTTAATCACTTGTAATTATGATTTAAAAAGATAAAATGGCTACGGAATATGGCATTATCTTGTGCAACATTTAATATCGAAACCTGCACTAATGAAAATTTAAGCAAAAAAATACAAGTTTTTTTTTTTTTTTTTTACATTTTTGACATTTATGAAATAAATATGTAAATTCAAAATAAGTACAAATAGTCCAAGCTGTACGGTCTGCATTTCTTTTTTGGTTCAGTCATATTATTATCTGAAGAAATACAAACTTTTATTAACAAACAATTTCGACAGCCCCTGTGATTAAAAAAAAAAAAAAAAAAAAACAATAAAGTATGTACTTACTTGAAACAGAAGATTTTTGTTCTTACTCGAATAAATAAACTGTGTCCTCCAATTTCCTTTTTCGTAGTACTGCTCCTCAATAAATAATTATATTCAAAGTTCAAATCACAAATAAGTACATGTCAATCAAACGAACCAATTTATAGTGTTTTATGAAAGAATGACCATACAAGACTGATAGATTCTTCTAATATAGAATATCCATCGTCTCGTCCCACCACAAGCAAGAGCGGACATGCAACGGTTTTTCATGTCCGCACTTGTATGTTTGTGTTACATGTATTTTCATGCATTCTTACGTGTGACTCTTTTAATGACACATTTTACCTTTTGGTTCGCAAGTTTGGTATGTAATGTGTTTTTATCAAAAAAGTGTTTTTTTGAATTATTTTACTTCTTAATTAGGTACCTATTGGAATCATAGATATTTTGAAGTAACAAAAAAATAGCAGTAGTAAAGGGGTCTATTTTTGCTGTCGTTGACCCCCCAATTTTTTTATTGAAACTATCGACCCCTAGAAAGTTCAAATCGACCCCAGGGGGTCGATATCAACCACTTTGGGAACCCTTGGGTTAGATAAAACTTACCTAAACTTATTTGAGGACTCCAGAATGCTTAATGTGACCTAAACATTCCATATACTTTATACATTTCTTGTCCTCTTGACAAGTAAAATCCTCAGAAAAGTATGAAGTGTTTTTACTGTTAGTTTCTCTCGGTATTTTATTTAACCCTTACAGTTCATAACACACTTAGACAGATACTGTAGATAGAACTTTATTTGTCTTCAGGAGGAAATTTGGCTTTTTACAGAAACTCTTTAACTAAATCAATACATAAACAGGTAGATAAGTTCATACACACACACACTATGGTCTGAACACACACCAGAATGACTAATAAGGAAGAAAGTTTGAAAAGAAATAAAAGAAAACTGTCACAGTCCCAGTGAGGCATTTGCAGACATATTGCTGTTGGAGCCCCAGCACTTCTGCTGAATAATTTGTTGGCTGAAAGTCCTCAGTTTTAGTGTGTCAGAGAGGGGATGTGAACCATTGTTCATGATGGCACTCAGTTTTGTTTTACTTCTCTCCTTCACTGAAACCTCGAGGGGGTCCAGACTGTGTTTACTACCTCCTTTACATGATGCTAAAATGCTGAAGGAACACTTCAGAGTTGACAAATACATTATTCTCTACATGCCTTTCGAAATTACAAATTTGTTTTTAAATGTTGCTTTCAGATTGTGTTAATTTTTATCTCATTTTTTAAAAAATGTTATTAAAAATCTGCCTCTTCTACAGTAATCCATTTATTAACTCCCTTTTACATTAACTGACAAAATCTGTTTGCAATCTAGCTATTATTTTAAATCTTCTGACTTAAATGAGTTATCCTTCTAAGCTAAATTTAACACCTATGCTTGTAGGCCATTGTCTTTTCCAAAGCATTGTAAGTCTTACTATGTTATGATCACTGGATACTAATGAATGAATAACCTCTGTGTCATTCATTACTTCCACAAATGTATGCTCTGTTGCCTCTTATGTTTTCCCAGTTTATATATAGTTAACTTAGTTACCCTGGAGTGCTTTTTCAAATTAAAAAAATATAGTTTAGTAATAAGACTTTAGGTCTATAATGCATTCCGAGTGTCAGATAAAATGTTGATCATCTACTATTTAAAGCAGCCTTACATTTCACTTCTTACTTTAGTGTCCGGCCAGTCCTTTTTATTCTTGTCAGACTTTCCTAAGTTATGTGTCTCCATCTGTATGTAATGAACATATTATGGTAAATGTGTTAATTTGTCTACGTTCACCAGTGTTTAAACATAAGCCTAATTTATATAATGTTTAGGTAGTTTTTTCTTTGGCAAATGGGGACCCTAGAAATATAGCCTCCATATTATTGCCGGGCCTTGTGTTAGTTTTAAAAGTGAGAAAGTAGTTGTCACAGGGAAGAGGAAACACAAAAGGTTGACATCATGATCAAATACAAGCAAAAAGGCAAATATTATGGACCCTGCTAAGCAAGCATTTCTGCTGGGAACTCATGTAATAGCTGATATCAGTCAAGTTTTGGATTATATGGAGAGCACTAATTCAAAGAATTTGTGGATCATTAGGAAGCGGATTTGTTATCAGAACAAAGTGAATTGGTGAGCCATAAAGTGTCTTGTCTTGGGGACTGTGTTGACTGTTTAAGATCATCCAGGGGTGTTATAGATTTACATTATATCGAAAACAGACACTAAAAAGTGAATTTGATTATTCTGTCTGAATAAAATTGAGGTGTAATCACTGATTATTAGAACATTAGAACAATCCAGATGAGAACAGGCAGTTCAGCCCAACAAAGCTTGCCAGTGTTATCCACTTAATTCTTCTAAAATAACATCAAGTCAAGTTTTGAAAAACCCTAAATTTATACAGTCTACCACGCTCCTTGGTAGCTCATTACATATGTCTATGGTTCTCTGTGCAAATCCTTCTATATAAAAGCGGTCGGGATTGTCCTTCCATCCCGTGAGTGCTACGCAGGCGCGGAGTTTCACACACGCCCCGTCCATTTTGCAATGCACGATGGGATTTGTAGTTTCGTTTTTCCAGGTAAAAGATGATTTTCTACTCCAGACTGTGCGCTATCTTCTTCTTGTTTCTTACTATATAAAAGCGGTCGGGATTGTCCTTCCGTCCTGTGAGTGGAAAGCGTAGCGGTATTCCGCTTATCACAGACTTACTACTTGCAGCTTGTGGTACGAAGCGACATGATGTGAGCAGAGTTCTGGTGCTCCCATCGTTCCCTTGCTTTTGTGCGTGATGCGCTGGAAAAATAGACAAAATTATGTCTCTGGAAATAATTAATGTTGATGGAGTACAAATGCCTCACCGCGTAGTAAATATCAGGGGGGTTCAAAAGGGCGACCTCAATATAGAAAAAAAGTTTAAATTTCATCACAAAAATAACAGAAACTACGAGTATTAAAGTAATACCGCTCAAATGCAATATAACCAAATTAATGAGTTTTTATAAAATATCAAATTGATCTACATATTGAATTGCCTTAAGAAGTGGTCAACTTAAAAGTCGGTCGCCTTAAAAGGCGGGTCAGCCTAGTAAAAACTAATGTTTGTGTGAAATTTAACCTTAACAAGTTTCCAGCTTGTTCTTGATAAACTCATTTTAAAATAAGAGCCTCAATTAACTGTACTAATTCCTTTCATAATTCGAAACACTTCAATCATGTCACCTCCTTTTACTTAAACTAAAAAGGCTCAGCTCTTTTAATTTTTCCTCATAACTCAGCTCCTGTAGCCCTGGAATCAGCCTATAATATAAAATAAATATGATTACAATGTATATGTGTCTTGTATTTATTACTAAAATATTTGCATCAAAACAAATATGTAGAGAGTACATATCATTTTAAGACCTAAACATTTCACATGACTTCATCTCAGTTATACAGTCATCTGTAACAAATATATGTAATTTTATTGTAATGTCTGCCTATATTTTTATTGTGGAAATGTTTTGGAGTGACCTTATCCCAACTTTATTATGTAGAACCACACATATATCCTCCACCCCAACCCTTGTTCTCTTATTCTTTTTACTCACCAGGCCTGAAAGGAGACACAGCATGTAGCCGCAAAACACTTACATTTGGGATTAAACAAATCAATTCTGCACCCAGAACTGACTGCTACTGTGCTTCACTTCTCCTATTAGAAGATGTCTTCTCTTTTTGTAGTTATACTTCAGGCAGCAGGATAGGGCAAATATTAAATGCAAACATGGGGATGAGACAATCTATGTTAGCTCCATGGCTTCCTGACTGCTTTGAGGAGCCTCTTGATTCTTTTCGAAAAGAAAATTCTAGTGAGGCCACACAGTTCTAAGAAAGGAGCACAACGGGCAGAACTACCCTGAGAAATCGTAAAGAGATGGGTATGTGAGTAAGTGAGTGAGAGGGAGAGAGAGAAGATCAAGCCCTTAAAGAATAGAATTTACTAGGCCTATCCATTGGTCTGGGTATGTGGCTGCTGGTGAGTCTTGGGGAAGACCCTGGCTTGCATTGGCTCACAAAGCTGTGAAAAGTGAGCATAGATGATGTTGCTAATACCGCAAGTTAGTGGTGTGATATGGAGTCGGTGTCTTGAATGTTCAATTAGTGGATTTGGTAGAGAAAAGATCATGAAGCTGCAAGAAAGAAGCTATTGAAGTGGTGGCAACAACATCCAGTAAATCTCATGTGAGGGAGAGATACTATGTTTCACAATGCAATTGGCCACCAGAACCAGTGATGATAAAATATCAGCCAAATAATGCCATAAAAGCCACACTATATAAAGTTTGATCAACATATTATTTTGTCATACAATAGGACAAAATTAAAAGATATCTCAACCTCAACACCAAGTACTCAACTCCTAAAGCAGTGTCACACATGTGAGCATAAGAAGCAGTCAAAGGGCTTAACTGGGTGTAAAACTGTGAGTTAGGGGTTAACACTGTGCACTAATGCCTTCTCTCCTTCATCTGCAGATCACCAGAAGGCAAGATGAGCTAAACCCTAACCAGCTTCCTCATTCCTCTCCAGACCATGCCCTCCTACTAACCTCACTCCTGCCACTTCCCTCTTGAACCTGCCGCTTCCTTCCCACCACCTATAAAAACCCAACCTCTTACTCTTTTTTCTCAGTACTGTTTTGGACACAGTCTTTTGTAACTACTCTCTCTGACTAATATATATGGAGTGGATCCACAAACCTTTTTTGTCTTTGTTTCTTGTACTTACAGCAGACATGCAAATAAATATTCATAATTTCCAAGTTTTGTTTAATGTGTGCTAAATTGTACTGTACATAAATAATCAATATGATTCACAATGGCCTTCAAGCCTCAAGGCAGAACTAAAACGTTTTGGCTGCACATGCGCAAAGATGAGCAAAGGAATGATGAGAACAGTCTCCTGGGTTTTCTGCCCAAGCAACACACAAACATGCTTGTGGTTCCAGGAACAAAAAAATTGACATACTCCAAACAAAATATTTTTAAAGATAAAAAGTGACATTGCGGATATCATGGATATATGGAAAAATATAATTATGACAACTAGGTTGAATTAGTTACAAACAAAAAGTGTTAATGATACTGCTTATATAATGTTTGCACAACAGTGCCATCTGCTGAGGGATGGGGCTATGGCACACCTGCCCTTAATGCATAGACACCACGATAATGTCATAGGTATTTTTGGCTTGTGGACAATGGGGATGCTCTCTTTTCCCATTTTCATAGCCAGAATGATGCCAAGCACAGGCCAATTATAAGGAAAAGTAAATTACTACACGAAGGAAAGAATACACAAAGGTAATAATTCCTCTTTCTCTGTCTCTTATAAATATTTTATCACACATCTGCATATGGGAGACAGCTTAAGGGCTTTGGTGATGGTAAATACCTGACAGACCAAGTGTTGGTGCTGTATACAATACAATACAGTTTATTTTTGTATAGCCCAAAATCACACAGGAAGTGCCGCAATGGGTTTTAACAGGCCCTGCCTCTTGACAGCCCCCCAGCCTTGACTCTTTGAGAAGACAAGGAAAAACTCCCAAAAAAAACCTTGTGGAAACCTTGGGAAAGGCAGTTCAAAGAGTGAACCCTTTCCAGGTAGGTTGGGCATTCAGTGGGTGTCAAAAGAAGGGGGTCAATATAATACAATACACAGAACAAATCCTCAATACAGCATAAAAATAATACATTTTATAAGTACGGAGCAGAATTTAACAGTAGATGATATCACATAATAAGATTTGGATATTTTTAGAGTCCTGGAGACCTCATCCATCAAGCTGCCTCCCCCATTTGGCCATTCCATGGTTGAAACAGTGATGGGCCGGCCAATCCGATGAAAGGACCCCTCTTTCCCATGATTCCTGCGATCCTCCATCGGGGATGACTTTACCATAGGCAGGCAAACAACTTGGCAGGTGGGCCGTGGCACCAGTTGCCACATTTGAGTACCGAGAACAGAAACAGAATAGGTGAGGGTTAGTATTCAATTATAACTATCATGTTACTTATGTTTTAGTGCTAATGACTAACAACAGAGATGCAGTCTGTACAGTTAATCAGCAGCTCTAGACTGGATATGATAAACTGAAGTAGTGAGTCTTCAGCCGGGATTTAAAGGCTGAGACCGAAGGGGCATTTCTTATAGAAGCAGGCAGACCATTCCACAGTTTAGGGGCCCTGTAACTAAAAGCTAGACCTCCCACTGTTATTTTATTAATCCTTGGAATCATAAGCAAACCGGCATTTTGAGATCTTAATGTGCGCTCAGGTTTGTAAGTCATGATAAGTTCAGACAAGTAAGCCGGACCTTGGCCATTTAATGCTTTATATGTTAAAAGGAGGATTTTGAAATTTGCCCTAAACTTAACCGGGAGCCAGTGTAAGGATTTAAGAACTGGAATTATCTGTTCATATTTTCTTGTTCTTGCACCCGCATTTTGGATTAACTGGAGGCTGTATAGAGAACAGTTTGAACAGCCAGTGAACACCGCATTGCAGTAGTCAATCCTACTAACGATAAATGCATGAATTAATTTCTCAAAATCCTGTTTATTTAGAAAGCACCTTAATTTCCTAACATTTTTAAGATGGAAGAAACATGTTTTGGAAAACTTTGTAATATGTGCTTTAAATGACATGCTAGAGTCAAAGATAACTCCTAGATTGCGGGCTGATTCAGTAAAATTAATTGGGATTCAAACTGAGTTAAATGATGACAAAATATTTTTGTGATCAGCGTCATTCCCTCTAACAATTAACATCTCTGTTTTATCTGTATTTAAAGACAAGTAGTTCTTATTTATCCACTCCTTTAATTCACTAACACAACTTATTAAAGACAACATCTGAGAAACTTCATTTGATTTAAATGTAAGGTATAACTGAGTGTCATCTGCATACGAGTGAAAATTAACATTATGTTTCCTAATGAGAGATCCCAGTGGAAGCATGTAAAGTGAAAACAGTAAAGGTCAAAATACTGAGCCCTGCGGGACACCATAATGAACTTCTGTGTATATTGATGGAGTACTGTCAGCACATTTCTGTACATATTGGAATCGATTTGATAAATAAGAACTAAACCAAGCGAGCACGGAGCCAGTAAGCCCAATATCATTTTCTAGCATGTGCATTAAAATAGAATGGTCAATGGTGTCAAATGCTGCACTTAAGTCTAACAACATAATTACAGTGGAGTTTCCTTCATCAGAGGATACCAGAATGTCATTTACAACCCGTGTTAGTGCCGTTTCTGTACTATGACCAGTGCGAAAACCAGACTGGAATTTCTCAAATAAATTGTAATGCGTAAGGTGTGACTGAAGCTGATTGGCGACTACTATTTCTAGTATTTTAGAGAGAAACGTTAAATTTGAAATAGGCCTATAATTATTTGGTATGTGTGGGTCTAGGTCTGACTTTTTAAGTAAACCAATGTATACCAATGCCTTCTTCACCCTCTACAGAATGAAAGATTTACAGCCACCTGGACCCTCCCCTTCCTGCCTCATGATCTCACAACCTGGAAATCAGCCATCTTGAGGCAGTTGTGTGATGAACTTGTGTTTGTGAAGATGTTCCCACAATTGTTGCATTTTTTTTTGTTTTAAGCCTTCCAGTTATACAAGGTCCCAAAGGTATTGCCAACTATAATTATTTGTGTCCAATTTAAATATATAAAACTAGCAAAATACCCGCGCTTCGCAGCGGAGAAGTAGTGTGTTAAAGAAGCAATGAAAAAGAAAAGGAAACATTTTGAAAATAACGTAACATGATTGTCAATGTAATTGTTTTGTCACTGTTGTGAGTGATGAGTGTTGCTGTCATATATATATATATATATAT
>JANRMT010062791.1:97274879-97292633 GCA_026402145.1 Polypterus bichir lapradei | reverse complement strand
ATATATATATATATATATATATATATATATATATATATATATAAAAAAGTGTGGGAATTTTAATACATAAGGGCAATGCCATCCGACCCTGAAGGGTTCTATGTCATAGTGATGGGTAATATATTCAATTCTAAAGTAATTTTGATAAATATATACACTCCTAATTTGGACGATAGGGAATTTATCCAAAATGTACAACTTATTTCATTCCTAATATGAACCAACCTAAAAGTATATAGGCTTGTGATTTTATTTGTGTTTTAGATCCAGACTTGAATATATCTTCAGCTAAAGTGACAATAAAACCCAATACCTCAAAGAAAATCACACAATATGTAATGAATCAGAATTTATCTAACCAATAGAGATTTCTAAATCTAAATTCAAGAGAATATTCCTTCTTCCCCCTAGTACATCATAGCTATTTAAGAAATTATTACTTCTTCATTGATAATAAGTTATTGCCCACTATCAAATCTTGTAAGGATGATGCTATTGTTATCTCTGATCACACTCTTCTTATATTGTTGTATGAATCATTATGCCCTACATACTCATCTCATAAGTGGTATCTTAACCCCTGTCATTGTCATGTAAAATTTACAAAATTCACCTCCAAACAAATTGATTATTTTTTAGAGACTAATGCATCTTCAAAGGTTTCTGCAGGAACACTATGGAAAACTTTGAAGGCATTCTTAATAAGATACATTATTTACAGTAATGTCTTTCTCATAAAAATAAATTGGTGACCATGGAGGAATCAAAGTTATTCAGTGAGATTTCCAGAATAGATCAAGAATAAACCTGGGGCCTCATGTATAACACCGTGCTTAGAAGTCACACTGAAACATGGCATATGGACAAAAGTGGAAATGTGTGCTTGCACAAAATAATTCAGATACACAGAACTGTGCGTAAGCCAGCGTCCACGCACTTCTGCTCCACAAATCCCAGTCAGCGTGAAATGTAACGCAAGTGCACACGTCTGCTGCCTCACGCCAACTCCTTTTGGAATTACGTCCCTTTGAATATACAAATCAGTATGAACAGCCCCTTGCGTTCAACGTTTTATGAAAAGACAATGGCAAAAGCATGGGGGAAAAAAACTTCAGGGATTGCAAAATGGAGGTCCTGCTAAGTGAAGAAGATGCAAGGAAAAATGTACTTTTTGGTGGCTTAAACAGTGGAATAAGTAACAAAAGGAAATTGATGGAATGACACTCAAAAGTTCAAGTTCAGAAAGTCACACAGTGCCCGAAATTAAAAAGAAGTGGTCAGATGTCACAGTTGAAATGACAATGCGAGTGGTTGTCCACCGTCTGAGAGTTATATGGGAGTGTATTAGGGCACAGAGAAAGCATAAAAAATAGGGACACAATGAAGAAAAAAAAAGGATGAAATGTCAACGTTAATCTCATAGTTTATTTTATCATTAAAGTAGAACATCGGAAACTTCATCTTAAAATAGAAATTTAATTTACTAGAGTTTCTCAAATCCCATTGTAACTAAAGTAGCACATTAAATGCTTCATATTCTATGTGTTCTATGTGTGTGAATCACTACGTGCTGCTTAAAAAGGCTTTCTCTTACACCGACAGGAGCACGCAGGCAGTGATCAAAACACAGAATACATTACATTCGTGATATTACGGCCATCTGAACATTTTAGAATACTACGATGTATACTTGGTATTATTTTCATTATGACATGCATTAAAGCATGTATTAAACATGGGGACACAATGGCACAGCAACAGCAACAAGCCCTATCCAGGGATTGTTCCTGCCTCCTGCA
This sequence comes from Polypterus bichir lapradei, assembly GCA_026402145.1. Lineage (NCBI taxonomy): Eukaryota > Metazoa > Chordata > Cladistia > Polypteriformes > Polypteridae > Polypterus > Polypterus bichir. The sequence goes on along the minus strand of JANRMT010062791.1, from coordinate 97,290,834 downwards.
TGATGCTGGCTGGGAGGAGCACGACCCTGGATGAATTAATAGATTACACAGTACTGTGCCTATCAAATGTACCAACCCCCAATTCTGGTCCTTCCATTTCCTTTCTCCACGTAACCAATAACCACAATATAAGCTCTGTAATAAATGTAAAACCAGCTGTAAGCTTAGAACGCAGATTCTTCAAAACTTTTCTGGAACATTGAAAAATTTTTATAATACATGTTTAAATATCTCATCCATCTATTGTGATAATAATATAATAAAGACATCATCGTTGGAAAGTCACAGGAGCCCCGTGTAACCTGAATGGAAGAACACGATATTGCCAGTGTCCGCTAGGGGTGCTAAACGCTGTCTTGACCTTCGTGGAGTCTGTTAAAGGAATATGCCAGTACCCCTTTGTCATGTCAAGTGTGGTTAAAACTTCTGCTTGTCCAAGCCTCTCGAGGAGGTCATCCACACGAGGCATTGGATAAGCATCAAAAAGGGAGACCTGGTTAAGCCGACGGAAGTCATTGCAAAAACCTCCAATTGCCATCATGCTTACTAACCAAGACGATTGGACTGGACCAGGGACTATAACTTTCCTCTATCACTCCTAGTTCCAGCATCTGCTTGATTTCCAGCTCCAATTCTGCTTTCTTTGCTTCAGGAAGTCTATAGAGGCACTCTCGGACTATAACCCACGGTTCAGTCACTATGTCATATGCAATCAGAGAGGTCCTCCCGGGTTTTTCACTCACCACCTCAGAGATGGACAGGATAGCTGATTCCAACTCCCATCTTTGTCTATAAGTTAATTCCTTGCCGAAATTCAGGGTGTCTATGTGAGCAAAGAATGAGCTGGGCTGAGCAGAGGAGGGATCTGCCTCCCTCTCCTTCCACGGCTTCAGCAAGTTCACATGATAAACCCGCTTGCTTGGCCTACGATTGGGTTGTTTCACCATATAGTCGACCAATCCTTTACTCTCCTTAATTTCATCAGGGCCTTGCCAATGGGCGAGTAATTTAGAATGGGAGGTGGGAACTAATACCATTACACGATCCACCGGATGGAATTCTCAAAGCATTGTGCCACGGTCATAATAACAGGCCTGTGCTGTTTGTGCCTCTTCCATATGACTTTTTAGAATAGGTCTGATTTTCCTAAATATATCATGTAATTGTGTGATATATTCCAAAATATTTGTAGAGGAAAGAGCCTCTCCTTCTAAGCCTTCTTTCAAAATATCCAATACAGTATACCTCGGGGTTGTCGTCCATATAATAATTCAAAAGGCAACAACCCTGTAGAGGCTTGTGGGACTTCCCGATAGGTAAAGAGAATGAGGGGGAGTTGATCCCAATTCCTCCTATCCTGCTGACTACACCACTGTGATAATAATACAATAAAGACATCATCAAGATTTGGGGCAGCCACCCGTATATTGTTTTTCCCGGCTGCAAACGTTTACGTTTTTTAAGCACGATGTGTATAGAACAGAGTCTACAACAGAACTAATTACAATAGCCCAAGATGGAGGCTTTAAAGGCCTGTAGAGGAAATGATGTCATCAAAAGGGCCAGAACCAGAAGTGACGTCAGCAAAGGGACCGGCTTCAGAAGTGACATCAGCAAAGGGGCCGGCTAAGGAAGTGATGTCTTCTGAGGCACCGGAACCTTGCAGGATTTCCCGGGAAAGGTCTGTAGGGAACTGAGAAAGACAGTCAGTGCACTCCGCAGCCCACTGGTCGGATGTTTTATTACCATCACTCAGACCCTTTAGCTGCCTCCTATTTGCACGTGTGTGACACTTTCCATTCAGGGTCATGCCAGTCTGCAAGCTTAGAGTGCAAGGCAGGAACTACCACTACACCACTGTGCCCCCCACGTTTAATTATTAACAGTATACATTTTTTAAATGAAGCTAACAATTTACAAGTAAAATGTAATATACAAACTTTAATGCACTTCATCAAAAAATATCAAGTATACAGTACATCCTAGCATTCTCACAGCCACAGCTTCAAGAGGATAGCTCGTGGAAATCTAAATGGACTTAGAAGCCACACATTATCATCTGTAAATGAATGCATTCTTCTATTGAACTGAATTTAACTCCCTTATTGTTATTGTATGATACAATGAGATTGAATATGCAAGACCCCAAACTTATTTTCCTATAAAATAACAATAATAATAATACAATAAAAAATAATTAAAAATATACAATATAAAAGCATAAGCAAAATATATATGTACATGTAGTGCCAATAGTGTAACTGGTTCATAAAGTAGCTGAGGCTGTGCAATATTACAGTTATAGTGAAAGTTTGCAGTGAGGTAATTGTAATTATAGATACAAACAGTTCTGCTGGGAGCACTTGATGGACTGATTGAGTGTGTTTATAGCTTTTAGGATGAAACTGTTTCTGAGCCTCATTTTTTATGCAGGAAAAGCTCTGAAGTGCTCTCTGGATGGGTGAAGTTCAAATAAACTGTGCGCATGGTCGGAGTGGAATCAATGCAGATACTGGTGGCTTTCCTGAGGAAGCATGTGGTATACATGTCCTCCAAGGTTTTCCAATCAGCTGCTGTACAGCTGTGATTCGACACACACATACAATAGGTTAAAATACTCTGAGTGGTTCACCGAGAGTAACAATGCTAAAGCAGCTGTGGTATTTGAAATAGTTTGGCCATTCCATGCACCATTATATTATTACAGAATGATTACTATCAAGTGACTTGAATTTCTAAATGATATGCAATTAATTTTGATATATTTGATAAATCCTGCATCATTGATGTGAATCTGAAAAATTGAAACCACACAGAAACCAGTTTGCAAAACCAAGTAGAAAAGTATGCAAAATGAGGGGCTACTGTGAAAATGTGCATGGCTTTATGACAAATGTAGCTTTTATACATCCCAAAGTAAGTGTGGAATGGTTGTATGCAACATTTTTGTGCGTACGCATGATTTACACATGATGCCCCAGGTGTCCAAATAGGGCACTTTACAGGACAAGACAGGCTCTGATTTCAGAATTTAATCTCGTGACAAAAAAACAAAAACAAAAAATAAAAATGAACAACTCATCTTTAAAATGCAACATCATTATTATGAACATGAAATTAAGACTAATAAGCTTTTAGCTCAACAACTCCACAAGCAGGAAGTTTGCAACGTAATAAGACAAATTACCAGTGCAACTGGATATAAAAGTGACAGAACATAAAAATATAAATTACACATTTAAGGAATACTAGTACTTATATTCAACTTAGTTTAAAGAAGATGAGACACAACCTAAGGAGTTTTTTGACACAATACAAATACCACAGCTCAATACTTTTAGTGCAGAACTTGATAAACCCCTTTCAGAACTACTGAATGCTAAAAACATACTCCAAAGTGGGAAATCAGCAGGCTCTGATGGCTATTCAGTGAAATTTTACAACAAAAAAAATCTAAGTTAGCTCCATTGTTATTAACAACATTTATAGAAAATAAAATTTTACCTCAAGCTTTCACCCAGAATTACCGTTTTTTTTTTCAAAGAAAAATGCGGACTTACTACAATGTGCATCATACAGACCAATTTCACTTTTGAATAATGATATTAGGATTCTCTCCAAAGCTTTAGTCAGAAGGATTGAGAAAGTACTTCTTTCTATAATATCACAAGACCAAACTGGATTCATTAAAGGAAGACACACAGACTCAAACTATTGGGGCCTATTTAATGTAATATACTCACCCATGAAATGTAACACTCCAAAGATCTTTTTATCTGTGGAGTCAAATGGATCTATCTAATCACCACATTGCACAAATTCCAATTTGGCCCAAATATATCTGGATAATATATATGGATAAAATTATTTTATATCACTCCAGAATCCTTAGTTTGTATTACAGAGCAAACTTGGCCTACTTCAAATTAGAGTGTGGTATTCAACAAGGGTGTCCTCCATCATCATTGTTTTTTTCAGTAGCCGCTGAGCCATTGGCTATCCATTGGAGTGTGTAAGAGATAAAGGGGATCATTAGAGAAGGACTTGAACAGAAAAAATCACAGATTGTATGGTACTTTATATTGTATATAAGACCCACAAATGCTTTTACCATAAGTCCTTAATGCATTACCAGGGTTTCTAAAGGCTTCTGGACTCAAAATTAATTTAAATAAAAGTGTACTTTTTCTAGTGAGCTCTTCAGCACATCACACTAGGCTGAACATCTGTCTGTTTTTTCTTTTAAAACAGGTAAAATATTTAGGGATAAGCATCTCAAGTAAATACAAAAATCTTTTTCAACGCAATTTTGGTAACAGCATAGAAAAAATCAAACAGGATCTTAAAATATGGTCTTCCGTCCATCTCACCTCAATGCTGTCAAAATTAACATCCTTTCTAAGCTTCAATTTTTATCTTAGAGCATCCCTATATACATCAATAAATTGTTCTTTAATAAAAATGTAGACTCAATTATAACCTCTTTTATATGGAATTCAAGTTGTCCATTAATTGAAAAGGTAACTCTACAAAGACCTAAAGCAGAAGGTTGCATGGCACTACCTAACTTTCAGTTTTATCACTGGATGGCACATGTACAAACTACAAAGACCTGGAAATCACAAATTAATAATGTACTAGTTAGCAGTGGAAATTACATTTTTTGTACTTCTTTAAATACCCTATTTTGTGCCCAGATATATACTAACCTTTGTCAATAATCCAGTCATCCACAAATCACTCAGAACAATGCAGTGTGTACTTCAAGGCAGATAAGCTTTTATCTGTTGCTCCTCTACATGATAATCACCTTTTGCAACCTCCTTAAACCTACAGAGAATTTAATCTTTGGAAAATGCTCAGGATTAAGACACTTGGAGAACTGTATATAAATAAAATATTTGCACTTTATGAACAATTAGCTTCAATTTTAACTTTCTAGCAACACAATTTTTTCACTATTTTCAAATTAGAAATTTTGTTAAAAGAAACCTACCCAATTTTTTCACTCCCCCTGCCCCTATCCATTCTATTACAGAGGCAATATGGGTCAGTCTTGAAGACTCAGACTGAATCTCAATCATAAATGAAAACATTTTATAGTATCTTCTCTTCAATAAACCTATGGTACGATGGAAAAAGGATCTTTCAATTAACATCTCAGAGAACAAGTGGAAGTCAGCCATATATAGAATACACTCTAGCCCTATATGTGCCAAGCACTCAAAAATTCAACCTAAAAACTTTCATCACTTGCACTTATCTTGTTAAGTGAAGCAAAATAACACATTTTATTGGGTAAATGAACAGATTACATTATGCAATCTTTCAGGGCAGCTCAGGCCCCTTCTTCAGGCAATTGTTCAAAATTGTCTAAAATTGTACCCAGATCAAGAACCAACTTTTGAATGTTTCCATCTAGCTCCAGCATCACTAGGCCTCATGTTTTGGAAGTGCATCAGTTTAACATTGTTTTGGACAAAAATCTTTGAATGCCTATCAGACAGCCTTGGTGTCAATATCACTCCTAACCCATTAAATGGTGTGCTTTGTGTACTCCCATATGGGCTTAAAGTGGACAAGGACAAATTGATTGTAATTACCTGTACCACACTACTAGCATGCAGACTTATCTTGCTCAACTAGAAGTATTACGTACCACCTTTTCTAACTCAATGGGTTACTGACAGCCTATATTATTTGGATTTGGAAAAAAATCTAATCCTTACTTGGAGGATCTGTCCAAAACTTTGATTAAAAAATGTAATATTAACCATTCATATAGGGGAAAAAGTTGTTTGTTTGGTTTTTTGTGCTTTTGGCTCTCATCTCTTTCTCTTGTGTGGGGGTTAAATTCTTGGTTTGTTAGGTTTTGTTCTTTCTCTGTTTTTCTTGTTTTTTTTCCTGCTGTTTTTTTCTGATTGATTTTGAAGTAATCTGTTGCCTAAAGTCTGCAGATTGTATCTGCTTGATTATATACTGTTACTTCAAAATGTCAAAATGTACTTCTGGGGTGATCTCGATGAACACTTTTTGAGGTCAGAAATGCCCACTGGAATTCTAGGGTCCATGAACATCTCCTGTCAGCTGCAGATGCCCTGCAGTCCCAAACTCCTAAAGGGCCAACCTGGTATGTTAAATGACCCCCTGTTGCCACCTTTCAGTCTACACAGGGTGTTTTAGTTACAATATGAAATGTCTGCAATTGCCTTGCTCTTATTTCTGAGCCTGTATCACATCCCTATTCTGTACCAACCCCAGTGGTATTCCATTTAACCTGCTGGCCGTCTGGTTCATACCTGGCTGTATAAAACACTTTTCGGCATTTACATTAGTATTGATTATGTGCTTGATTTTCCCTGCTTAGTGATTTCATTATAAAGTTGCTGCTTTTTTTTACATAATCCTTGATAGCACTGTCGTATTATTAAACCTTAAACAGTCCTTGACTAATCTGCATATTGATCTTTCCTAATAGTTTAAGTCAAACAAAATCCATTCTGCTGGTACAGATCACATCTGTTCAGTATGGTACCCCCATGCCCCATATGTATGTGCCCCATTTTCCCATACTACTCAAACCACTTAAACCATCAAGTCTCTGCCGCCTTACCTGGTCTGGCGTGTAGCACAGTCAGAACCTCACAGAAGACCACTACGGTCCCAGAGGCCATTCCCCTAGCTTGAATGAAATGAAATGTGTCTTGCTGAATCGGAAATTTAGTTTAACTCACAGATGAGGACGATATCAACTGGGTATACTCCAGCGCCTGTCAGAAGTGCATTGAGGCCTGTCTTCTAAACTGTATACCAGGCAGGCAACACACACCACAGAAGGACAGGATTGTGTATGCGTCCTTCTAAAACTCTCTGTAAACACAACATCTCTACTGCTGAAAAAACTTGCACAATTTATTCAAAAATAAAACTAGGAAACATATTAACTTATTTTTAAAAATCTGACACTTGATGGCATTACAAATTGAAAGTTTCAGGTTCACCCTGCTTTTGGTTTTATGATCACTGCATGTTCTACAGGGCATTTTGATTTTTAAATTGTAACTGACAAAAATATACTGTAAGTTGTCTAAGTACAATCTTAGCTATCTTATAAGAGAAGCCTAGCTGGGTGTTTTCCATTAATCCATTTTTTCCGTAGTTCTCAGTCACCAGTAGAGAGCAGTGTTGGGCTAGCTATCAGGATTTGAATTAAGCTGATGTCCTAAGGAAAATCCTTAGTGTTCCAGGAACTTAATTCAGCCTGCAGTTACTGGATGAAGTATAAGAAGCATAAATCATTTAAAAAAGCAATTTTATATTTTATATAAGATGATTTGTTTTATTAAATAATATGATCATTTATCACATCTCATGGTGTGATGAAGGCTGCATTACAAACATTACACAATGTCATTTAGATAGAAAAACATTTACAAGTTAAAGGAATGCACGCTTTCATGGTTTCATTAAAGGTTTAATTTTAATCACCTGTGGTTACCAGTGTTGTATCATAGCTGCAGGAACTGAGTTTCAAATTCTCATCTTGTCACTGTCTGTGTTAGTTTTCCTTTTTCATCATTAAGACACATACTGTATGTTGAGAAGAAATTGGCCATGTGTGCTGTGAGATGGACTGGCATTCCCCTCATCCTATTATATTATTATATTATATTATTATATTATATTATACTCTGGTTTCTTGGCAATCTTAAAAAGAATAAATGATTCATAAATTAATTATTGGATTTTGCTTATTTTTTTCAGCTTCTGTACAGATCAAGGATACTGTGTTTGAATCTTGGCCAGGTCACTGTCTGTGTTGAGTTTGCCCCTTTCTCTCTGCATCCATAAGGGATAAGTTTAGGGTCAACTTTAATTTGCCCAAGGTGAGTGGGTTTGAAGGTATAAATAACGGCCTGTTGATGGATTTATGTCCAGTCCTGATTGTTTTAGCTGCTGTGACCATTAAATAGGATGTTAGTAAGTGAGTTAGGTTTTCATTCATCTCAAAGAGGCCCTTCAAACTAGACTAGTCTTGGCCAGGAGAAGAAGACATCAGGGAGTGCCCTACTTTCAAGTGTTTTGACCACAACCATGACACTTTTCAGTTGGTGAGTGGTGGCTATTTCACTGTCCTCTCCTCCTGGCTTCCAGCTCATCTCCTCTGTCTTGCTCCAGAGGCAACATGAGGTTCTTTTGACTGCCTCTTCCAGCCTCTTGACTAATGTTCTTCTGTCCCAGCCTCATACTCCCATCCCAGTCAGCAGACTTGACACTGACCGTGCGGGACATTCTCAACAGCCCACCTTCACTAGAAACAGCCAGGTTTGCCATACTTTGGTATCTGATGGTCTTTCATTCTGCTGCCTTCTCACAGCCTTCTTCCCATGGTACGGTCAGTTCTCCATTGAATGAATGGATTGAAGGACTTCTGGATGATGGTAAGTTATAGTCCACCATGGCAGAAGCTGATACAATGCTAAGTACTGCACTGCACTTGACGCTAGTTAATTACATGTCTAATAGTACAGAAGCCAACCAAATGTTTTAAAATGAAATTCTGAAACTCAGGGAAAGGAACTGAACAAACTTGGTAGAGAGCACAACCAAGCTGGGAAGAGCACTGATGTCCAAAAGATCTGAAATGCTCCTTGCTGTACCACTGCAATGGCCGTACAGGTGAAAAACAAGAAGAAGAACAAGAGCTAAACAAAATGTTTAAAGCAACATTTGCTTTTCTTGCTTTCTCAAGACAAAAGATGAACGTGTGTATCCTGCAGTACTAAAATTTTTATTTTCAATGAAGCAAATGAATAAAAGCATCTCTCAGTTCTTTCAGTGTCTTTAATTATACAGAATGTGGGGGATGATAAAAGTGAACACAAGAAGTGCAAACCAAGCTAGCATCTCTGGTTTTGTTTTGAAACAACAAGCACTGGGATATTTGCATTTTGTTCCACCAAACAGCTTCCAAAACAGGTTGTACCTGTCAAATGCTATATTTGCATCCAGGGGAGGATGAGAGACAGGCAGGCCTGCCTGAAGCAGATTGACTTATGAAGCCTGCAATCGGTGCCGCCTTAATACATAATCTGTGTATACACAGTCACCAAGAAGAGCAAGCCCGATTCCTGAGAGAGACCACAAAAATTCATTAATCTAATTAAATATGTTGTATTGCCCAAATGAACCGATGGAAGAGCTTTGCTGTAGGATAAGTGTAAAGTAAAAGGACTCCCAGCAGAGAAGCAAACAGTAGACTTGAGCTAACGGTGGCACGCTTCATTAAACTCTTAATTACCTATTGGCTCTAACTAGTTCATACCATTTTAATGAGAATCTACAGGCACTTTAATGTATTCTGAATTTTCTAATCTACTGGTCCATTACCAAAGAGTCAAAATGTTATTAGTTTTATTAGTAATCATACTTTTAAATAGTATTGATACCAATCCTGAGAGTACACCCCATGGTAACTGCTTAAATGAATGCTTTTAAATTTGCTTTTTTCTTAATTCTTGCCAAAGTGTGTGTGTTTTTTTTCTCATACTATTCAGGAAAATAACGATTTAGTGAGCCCTTTTAACTGTAATCAGGTCATGTGTAATTATTTTGCACAGAGTTCTGAACGAATTATCATTCATTCAACCATTTTGTGGACATTCTTCTTTAATAAAAGGGTTATGAAGCATGTCCTGTCAGTATTGGGATCGAGGCAGGAATCAACAGTGGATGGGATGCCAGTTTGGCATAAGCCACAAAGTAACAGCTTAGAGTCACCTGTCACCTTTGATGTGGGTCCCAGAGAACTCCCATGTGAACATGGAAAGAACATGAAAACTCCAGACTGAAGGTGCTCCGGCCAGGTTCACTAGATCTGTCAAGCCGAGCGGCCAACCTCTGTGCTGCCGTGATGCCCTTAAAGAACATTTTAATCTGTTTCAATTAGCAGTGAATCAGTTATAGCACTACAAGATAAAGAAAGAAACAAACACATCCAGTTCAGTAAATGAAGATAAATAGTTTAATGGCAAAATACTGTAACAGAATAAAAAAGAAGGTCTAATAAAGATTAAGGAGAAAGGACTCTCAAAGAAACCAGCGCAAAAGTGGCCATCTTCAGTTCTGAATACTCAGCTGAGAGGAACTTCAAACTAACATAAGGGGAAAGTGCCATCAGACAAACAAGCGAGCTTTATATGACTGGGAGCAGCGGCTGCAAAGATTCTTTGTTTTTGACCACTTTCTTTTAATATACAGTATGAGATATGAACAATTTATAGTTGACCTATTTTATTATGTGCTTAACTTTCATACACATTATAAAAGGCTCTACATAAGTATTGACTAAAAGATTCCTTAATTTGTGTAATGTTATTAATAAGAGAGATAAAGACAAGTGAAAATCATTTTGTTCGTGCTGGGTGTCTTGGAATAGTTTTGTGGTCATGAAAGGACTTGGAATCCCATTTTATTATTTTATTATACTACTGGGAATCAAGAAGCTGAAGTCTATCCCAGCATGATCAGGTACAAAGGCCGGGGCCAGCCCTGGACAGAAAACTAATCAGATGAGTATGAATTTGATTGCACACCCATGCTTACTCACAATCGCAAATCCACTGTAATAGCTGTCAGGGTTGGGCTCCCAATAGTACATGCTCCCCTAAAACACTGGGTGACAGCATTCCTGGGCCAGTATGCACAATCATGCGCCTGCAGGGCATACTTATTAGTTACAGTCCCATGGGGTGGCCGTGCTGTGCTCCATGGGTGCCAACAAGGGAAGCCACTGGGGAGGGCTGTCTCTACTTTCGGGGGTTTCTGCCTGACCTGGTGTGCTTCCTCCTTGACACCAGAAGTATTCCTGGGTCCAGCATAAAAAGGGCCACCTCTGTCCACTCAGCAGTCAGAGCTGAGAAGAGCAGGTGTTTGACTAAGCTCACCTGGGAGGAGTAGAGGGTATTGATGTGTATTATAGTTGCATCACTTGTTTGGACAGAAACTGTGTTTGTAAGGTTCTGTCAAGGATTTGGAGACCATGAGACACCCCCTACAGACCACACCACCTAATATGCACATCTTTAGAATGTGAGGGGAAACCAGATGACTTACACAGACACAGTGTGTGCACATTAAGACATCTGAAACATATGACATTGTTTCTATCATTCATTAGATTAATGATAATAAACCTACTTACCCTTACAGTTGATCTGCAGGGGACAATTTGTGTATTTCTATAGAACAGATGATTATTGAACATGTGTATTCGCTAGAGAGATAACAAACTGAGAAGGTGGCTGGGCAGTCCCTTAATGTCTTTCCTGTAAACTTTCACATAACATCTTCCTTTAGTTTGAATGTCAAATTTCAGGTATTTTGATGAAGTGTCACAATTTTCCACTATGTATCTATTCATTTTGTTTTCCTGTTTGTGGAGTGCCAGAGCATCAATGAGAACAAGATTTGAAATCCATTGAGGTTAAGATGACATTACAGACTAAGGAACAATCGCCCCTGTTATCATAATGATTAATTTCTTGGGAAGTTTACACTCTGGCAGGAGAGGACAAACACACTCCGCATAGAAGTCACATCAGCTGGATATCAACCAGGGACCAGGGAGGCAATGCAGTTATACTGATGAAAATGTACAAGTCAACCCAAAGATGCACTTACAGTGTTTTAATAGAAGAAAATGGTGAAGGAGGAGAAGCATGTTAAGAAGAGTAAGGGTGAACTACAATGTACAGAAAAGGAAAAGGTAAAAGCAATGGCTGCTGGCAGTATTACAGAAAGAAAGAAAAAAAGAAAGAAAGAAGTGCTACTCTTAGCAAAACTAAAATCATGTATAGGGTGGTCCAGATCTAATTATGCAATTTTCATTACGCTATACCTTATTAAGTTTATTACATAGAAAATCACCCGAAAAATCCCGGACCATCGAGAAATGAGCGAACTGACGACATGAAGAATCGCCTTCTCGCCGAACTGGAATTGTCCCCACATAAATTAAAGTCATCCAGACGATCTGGATCTGCATAATTAGATCTGGACCACCCTATACATCTCCGAGATCAAAAACATTTACAATAGTAAAGAATACCTGAATTTGTTAGCTATTATATGCAGTCCATATAAAAATATTCTTCATCTTGGAAGTTTTCACATTTTAATTGCTATATAACTTTGAATCACAGTGGATTTGACTTTGCTTCTATGACACTGATCAACAGAAAAAAGACTCTTTAATGTCAAAGTGAAAACAAAGTGGTTTAAAATAGTTACAAATATAACACTAAATAATTAATCATACTTTAATATGACAGACCTAAATCATCATTGGTGCAGCCATTTGGTTTTAGACATCACATAATTAGTTTAAATGAGATCACCTGTCTTTCTGTAGTTAAAGAGTTCCAATTGATTGCAGTATAAATGCAACTTATCTGGAAGGTTCAACTTTTGGAGAATAATTGTGGTGACATAACCTGGTAAATGAAGACAAAAGAATGCACCGATTGAAAAGCACAAGTCAGGGTATGGACACAAGAAAATATCTAAGTCACTGAATATCTCTTGGATTCTGCGTTAACAAATCATTAAGAAACAGAAAGAATATGGTACAGCTGTAAATCTGCTTTGAGCAGATATCTACAATGAAAAAAGAAGACTAGTGAAGGATTTCACCAAGAGAGCTATGATTACACCAAAGGAGCAACAAGCTACAGTGACTGAGATTGGATAGACTGTATATGATAGCTGTTGTCCAGGTGTTTCACCAGTCACAAGTGTAAGGAAAAGTGGCAAAGAGAAAGCTGCTGTTAAAAAAACACTCATGACATCTCAGTTAGAGTTTGCCCAAAGGCACATAGGTGACTCTGCAGCCAGCTGGAAAAGGTTCTATGGTCTCAAAAATTGTGCTTTTTGGCAGTCAGACTAAACGCTATGTTTGAACACTGCACATTATCAAAAACTCACCATCCCAACTGTGCAGCACGGTGGTGACAGTTTCATGCTTTGAGGATGCTTCTCTGCAGCAGGTACTGGAAGGCTTGTAAGGGTAGAGGGTAACATGAATGCACCAAAATCCCTGGAGAAAAAACATGATGTAGTCTCAGAGAAACCTGCACCTCGGGAGAAGATTGTTTTTTCAGAAATACAACAATCTCAAACATAAAGCCAAAGCTGCACAGGAATAGCTTAAAAACAACAATGTTAATGTTCTGAAATGGCTGAGTCCAGATCTCAATCCAACTGAGAATTTGTGGCTGGACTTGAAAAAGACTCTTCTCTCACAACCACCAAGCAACCTGACAGAGCTTAAGCAGTTTTTGCAAAGGCAAATGGGAAAAAAACTGCAGTGCACCCAGTCAGAAGGCTGCCAACAAAATACTGCCTTGAAGGGGGTAAACACTTATGCAATCAATTATTTTGTGTTTTATTTTTCACTTTGCATTAATCACTTTGTTGAGATCTGTTTTCACTTTGACAATAAAGAGTTTTCTTCTGTTGATCAGTGTAAAAAAAACCAAAATGAATAATATCCACTGTAATTCAAAGTTACATAACAACAAAATGTAAAATCTTCTGAGGAGGTGAATACTTTTTATAGGCACCATTAACATTAGAGGTCATTACATAGTTCAGAGTTTGCTTACAACTCTTTCTATATAAAAGGCAGCTTAACAGATAAATAAATGAAAATAAGACATAGGAACTGTGGCCAGGTGGTGTGATGGTTGGCATTGTTCTTCCTCACAGACCCGTAACAGCAGTTTCAAATGCTGGTGCTACCACTGTTTAGGTAGAGGTTGTGTAGGTTTTTTTTCTATAGGTATTTATGCTTTCTTCCCAAATCACAATGACATGCGTGTTGATTGGTGGCTCAAAACTAGTTCAGTGCTCTGTCCAGGGTTTCTCTACTCCCTGTCCTAATGGTTTGAAAATTCATGAGGTGTTTGAGTGGGTTTTCTCCAGGAAGTCATTTGGGTGACTTTTACTTTATGGTTATGTTTTTTCTTTACTTTTACTTTACAACATAGCTGTTCTGCTGGGGCATTACTGATATTATTGACATGCTGACATTCTCACACACCCAGAGAGGTATTGGCATTCCTGAACCTTGTTGTTTCCGGAGTGCATGCATTGGCATATGAAGTCATAGCAGCCATCTATTAAAAGGGAACGGGATGACTGAAGGAAACTAGCAGCTTCTTTAAATGACTGTTTTTGGATGAAACACCATCTTCATGGTATTTCTATAGGTATTTGTGTAGTGGTTTGCTAATAGCTTTGAGCGTCTCATTCATTGTTTTTGTGCATGTATGTTCATTCTCATTTACCTATTATTTTCCTTATTTCAGTTGTTGTCATTAGTAAATAGTACATTTATTTATATAGCAGATTTGATCTTGTCAGCTGTGTTTTGTTTCGGTTCCTCTAGGAGCACATATCTATTAAAAGCGTCTTTTGTTAGCTCTCATTTCTGTAATGTGATCATTTGGCTTATAAGATAACACATACACCATGCAGGACTCTTGTCTAATGTATTAATTGTACCTACTGTACTACAAACAATTTTATGAAATAATTTCTGCTGTTATCAATGATAAAATTTGTTGGCTTATTTTACTTTAGGGGCATTATATGAAAGAATTAATCAAGTGTCAGCTTGTGTCCCTCTTCCTCCAAGTAATTTCACTGTTTATTGACCATATATCCCAGCTGCATCCAAATTAATCTAGACTGTGCCTGTAATTAATAGTGACAATGAGGAATTGCACATAAAAGCAACACTAAAAGGGCAATATTAAAGTAAATAAAAGCAGATTTGGCAGGATTTACATCGCTCTTTATTCTGCTGTAGACAGAAGGACTCATAAGTCATGTGCAATACTAAGGCCGGGATAACAAGCATCTTTTAAAGTCAGTGGCATACGGCTGGGCATGTCTTTGGTGTTATTTTGAATGGCTATTCCCGACATGCACTTTTATCAACTTAAGTGAAATTCAGATTAACACTCACTCTCATTTACTTTCCGTCTCCTTTTCCTGGTGAAGGTTTCAGTACCCACACACGGACTTGGATAAACCAGATGACTCGATCCCAGCAACAGTTTACAGCTCCTACTAGAGAATTTATGGGTGCCCTCAAGTGAAATAAAAGATATTTTTGACTAACTGACAAAAATCCAGTACAATAATGTAAAATTAAGGTTACATGCGTGTTGAACCTGGCTTGGAGTAGGACTACAGTATCAGTAGGTGGTACATTTTCAAGAAACAAATCCACCATCTTCAGAATGACCAAATATTGTTGCTGGTTTTTAAACATGTATAGTGGTAAAGGAAAAGATTGCAAGTTCTATGAAGAAATGTTGGGGTGTCAGCCTGGTTGTCCCCATTTAATTAACTGAAAATAAGGCAAACAAAAGTAGCCACTCTGGGTGCAAAACAAAACAGAAAAGTCCAAAAACAAACACAGGAGACATCAGGCTTTGTATGTAATCCATTCTTTTCAGTCACCAGGTAGGAGCTCCATCCTCTGGTGTACTCTATTCACAAAGTGACATTTTATTCCGGATGCCTTCAGGACTTATATGGGCTGGAAAGAGAGGAGTCAATTACACTCACTGGGCATCTTCTCTGTACTGCGGAGGGAATAGAAGAGGCCAGTGCCTCTCTACCTGGGGTGGTAGTAAATGCCTCAGATGAGCCCAAAAAATGATTTACTGATACATATGCGTAACACGAGATATATATATATATATATATATATATATATATATGTACATGTATATCCATCCATCCATTATCCAACCCGCTATGTCCTAACTACAGGGTCACGGTGTTCTGCTGGAGCCAATCCCAGCCAGCACAGAGTGCAAGGCAGGAAACAAACCCTGGGCAGGGCTCCAGCCCAACGCAGGTACATATATATATATATATA